>CM060870.1:5072047-5127649 GCA_030737845.1 Acorus calamus | reverse complement strand
ATATCTCATTATACCGAGTTATATGCACATTAAAAAATTTCATATTTTAATAAATAGGTCCTTGAAAATAATATTTTTTTTAATGAATGAGTTCATGCAATTTACTAAAATATATATTTTATATTTTATAAAAGCATATATCTTGTTATATGATAATATTATTTTTAAAATTAAAACATATATAGATTATAAACGCGTTGTTATAGGGTTGGGTAACATTTTTCAAACACAGACATATTACTCGTGATCTCCTTATGCTCAATATTTATGGCCTACGTAACTACGTAAGGCATGACAACTTGCATAGAATTAGATGACATACTTAATATTATGTGATAAGTTGCAGTTTACAAGCTCCTTCACCAACATTTAACATATTGAGATATGATCTTTCATCTATCAACCCATATGACTAGGGTTCTGATATAAAATATGGAAATAGAATTTGAACATGTTTGAGTTTGACAAATAAGTAGAGTCTTTCTTTTGAATGTAAAGGTGTTCCAGTACAATTGTTTCAGAAGTGAGGGTGGTAGTACCCACCGCGATCATCTTCTTCATAATAGGAAGAAATGCCTACAACATTTCCGACGGTGCTGCTTAAATCTTAATTAATATGCTCGACGGGTTACCCCATTCAACACCCATGACCGCCAGTGACGATTCAATTTCTTTTTTGGTTAAGCTAAAGTGTCACCTCTTTTATTTTTAGTAGGTCTGGTTATGATAGACCTCCTCCTCCATCTTCTCTGTGAGTTTCTAAAAGCATATTGAAATTGACAAAAGAGGAAACCATCACCTTGAAACTCTTGATGGTCTATCTATTCCAAAGCCTTGTAATTAATGTATCTCGCCTATGTAAGTTTTATTATCAAGTCGTATATATTACTTCAATAAATGAAAAGATATTACTTGAGTTGTAAGCTAATCTGCAAACCCATTCTCGCTTTTGTCTTGTAGTAAGAATTTTAGATTTTAATTTTTTTTTTTTTTGGAAAACTGATATTTCACCACTAACTTTAACATTGGAGAAATTGTGAAAGGCAACATATCGGTGTCAAGATGCACACATTTTCGTCATATTTTTTATAATCCTCTACAAGCTTGATCTTGGATCACACTGATCATAATTCAGTTTGTGAATCTCACTTGCATCAGTACATATCAAATTCGAGTAACCCCTCAGTTAGTGTAATGAGCAAGTACCAAATGCCTATTGTGGATCTCTCAATTTTTAAAAATATTTTTATTTCAATTCTCAAAAATCAATGTAGTTGAAGGGCTGAGCTTCTCCTTTGAGCGGTGACCTGATTACATGAAAGTCAAACCTCCACTTAGAAACCTAACACCGGTTTGGTAACAGCAAGGGGCTCCAACACTCAAAGTTTTTGGGGTTTTTTTGAGAATGATAAGCTGATATGAAATTCAATGGTGATAGATGATACATTGTATTCTTTTTAGTTCCCATATTTATGGAGAAAGACGACAAAGTTGAGCGTAAATCATCCTTGCTGATTCGGTGGGATATTTTGCGTAAGAGAATATTATTCAGAACATGGTCACGTGGCACCATTTCAGGCGGTCACGCAGGATATTGTCAGTCTGTATGTCAAGTCATGCACATGTCTTGGTAGCTGTGCTAGATAAAGTGAGCTTTGACCGTTCGTGGCCAAACCTATAGATAAGGACATGACCGTCTGAGCTGCCTGCTTAGCTTTGTTCTCAAAGGATCACACCTGCGACTAGCCTTTGGGCACCTCAAATGTTGGCTAAGATGGTCTTTGTCCTCTCCTTGAAAGGTTGTATGAGCGCCTCAACTCGCGGAGCCGGTATGGTCTAGTTCATGAGTCTGCAGAGAAAAAAGCATGTGCGGAGAAAAAACACAATATTTTCAACAGGAAGACATTCTGAAAACTGTTGATGATTAAAACACTAGTCAAATTGTTGTTTTATAATAGTTTCCCTCATAAAATTAATAGCTGAAATTTTAATATAGCCGTGTTCAAAGATGTAAGTATAGGTTTATATATACACTCACCCCACCGACAATAAAACATTACCTTAAGAATATCACACACATGAACAAGGAGAAGCATTGCATGGAATATTTTGAGGATGAATGATTTAATTTGTAAAATATTCTAGATGAAACTCAGTGCTCGTGCGGTCGAAGGGGGTAGATGTAAAGTCAGTATCAAATTCTATTAATTGAATCGTGTACACAATTTCGTAGTAAATTCCAGATTTTTTAATGGGAATAGTTTAGTTTATTCTTATATTTTGCTAATGATTAAGAGGTAGGACACCACAGTGTGTCCAAGTCCAATTTTGCGGTCTTTAAAAACCTACCATATATGATATATGGCCACTGCAACAGACAGATTGATCTGGAAAATCAACATCAACAAAAGCTAGCTTTCAATTTATAAAACCCTGGTTGGTTATCTATTTGTGTTTGTGCGGGCTGCACACGTAAAAGCCATCAGAGCAGATTGATTGATGGTTAAGAAATAATATCAACAAAACAAAAATTTTATATGGGCTTTAAACTCACAAGTGTAATGGTTGATAAAAAAAAAATTTAAATTATGAAGTCCTAGTTATAAGTCCCAAAATTTTGAACATTTTAACTATGCTTGACAGATGTCTCAGCAAATTTGCCTAGTATGAATTTTTTATATTTAATTTTAGTGGTCTTTTTTACTCCAACCAAGCTCTGTTTAAAACTATAAAGAAATGGAGGTTTTTTACACCCAGATCTGTTTCAGTCTCGATTCTAATCTTGCATCAATGGAAACTTAATAATTCATATGTTCACGTTAACAAAACAAAACTTCAAAATAATATTTTAGATTTACTATATATGCATGCATACAATTCATTTGAGCATTTTTTTTATTTTTTATAAAGCATTATTTTGTATTCGATTTTAAAAAATTCAAAATACATGTAGACTAGAATTAAGACTAAAAATTAGGTTGTATGTAATATTATCATAAAAATAAAATGCAAAATAAGCCCATATAGAAAAGTCTCCACAAAAAACAGGAAAAAAATGTGGGGGCACACAGTCTAGGAGCTCCTCAAAGAACCCCTTGAATGAGAATCATCTTCAAATTACCTTTTTATTCAAAGACATAATCTCAAGCATGAATCAAATTCATCAAGCTTTCAACTTAAATGCTGCAACAAACAGGTCATGGAATGGGGCCTGGACTCCGGACAATCATCAACTTGCATATCTACTTGAACAGGTAATATACAGACTCCAATCTCCTCCATTTATTCCCCTCTCAATGCACTGCAACCATTCATACAAGTCTTCCAACAAAAATCTGAACGAGTCACACATAAATGTGCACCCTAAGGTGGGGGGACCAAAATTTGCAACGGATAAAAAAGAAAGACTGCAAGTCATGACACCCAACGGTTAGAACATGAACATCATCCAGCCGTTGAAAATGTGACCGTTAACCAGCACGAGATATCCTTCCTGATCTCTATGATTTGCCTTGCCTTCCCATCAAAGCCTGATTAGCTTGCGCTCCATCGGATCCTTTGTCCCCACTCACCTTCAGCTGCTATGTCCCACTCTCTCTCTCACCAACTCCCCCCCTGGCTGTCATTGGTAATCAAATTCCACCCAATCCCCACCTCTCTCTCTCTCTCTCTCTCTCTCTCTCTCCAAGTTTTATTATACTCGATATTTTTTACAGTTTGAAATATAGTTTCATGAGTATTCAAATATATACTTTATTTATAAATTTTTTTTTTATAAATAATATTATAATATATATTTCATTATTTCATATATAATTTTGTTTTTTGCATATATACCCTTAAAAAAATTATCATTGCAAAAATACATCTATAAAAGTTCATAATTTCTGCTTTAGTGTCCCTCCACTACATGCCGTTAACATCCAATATCGAACTGGGGTTACTTGGTTAATCTAAATACGTGCATTTAATGTTTTACCCTTATCATAAATAACATATTCTTACGTGTTTCAGAGGATGCTTGAGATGAACTAATCATCTATGAAATGATTTTAGCCCTCAAAGATAGACTATAAAAGGATTGGACTATGAAAAAAGGTTTCAAATGGGATTCGAACATTAAAATATAAATCTTAGACATTGAAAAGAGGGAAATCAAATGGGTATTTACGACTTTTTAGCCATTTTTAATAATAAAGCCCATGGAAGATGTCTGCAGGACACCGATGCACAATTTATAAATTTTTCATAAATATTTGGGTTATTTAGTTTCCACCATTCTTAAATCAGTCAAATTATTAAAAACCCCTTCTAAAACACAATATTATTATAAACCCTCTTTAAATGTTAACTGAATTTGTAAAAAACTCAAATGAGTTATTTTTTGACGGAACATGTTATTAAATGATAGATTGACAATAATACTCTTATTTAAAAAACCCTAACTTGAAAGAAAAAAATGTTATTTAGTTTCTACCCCTCCTTAAATAAGAAAATTATTAAAAAAAAAATACAATATCATTATAAACCTGCTTTAAATGTTAACTAGATTTGTAAAACCCAACAGTCAACAAAACAAAAAGAAATTAGTACTCCCAAAAAAATTTTGACGTAAAGGGGTTTAGGTTAATGAAAGGTTTTTTTTTATCAAGTTATGATATTTTTTAGTAAGGGAATTATTGTAAATTCATCACTTAATAACCTATTCCGTAAAAAAATAACTTATTTGAGTTTTTTACAAATTCAGTTAGCATTTAAAAGGGGCTTATAATAATATTGTATTTTGGAGGGAGTTTTTAATAATTGACTTATTTTAGGAGGGTGTGAAAACTAAATAACCCTAAATATTTTTGTAACCCTAGTTCTTTCGAGGATAATTTGACAAATACAAAAAATAACATGGGTATATTTAAAAACAAAATCCAACAATTTTTTTTAAAAATTGTGTAACATTTTCTCTCCTCTTTTTTCCCAGACAGCCATTCACTGGTGGGGTCCTCTCGCTGCGTGACACACGTCTCGGCATTGGCGGATCGCGTTGGCCCTCGCAATTACGAGAGATCACATGCGTAGAAGGAGGGGGTTGGCGCGATAGGACCCCCGCCTTGACAGTCTGTGCACCCAATGGGTCCCACCCTTTCCAACCCATGCGACCCTCCGCTTCGATCCATCGCTTCTATATATCTCTACCTCTCTTCATTTCTTTACTCTCGCTCATCCCTCTCAAAAAACTACCACTCTCTCTCTCTCTCTCTCTTTGCTTACTATCCTAACAATGGAATACCGCCATACCATCCTAACCATCTTCATCGCCTGCATTGCCATCTCCGCGCCACCGCCCAGAGCCCCGCCGCCGCCCCCACCTCCAAAACCACCCCCGTCTCCGCCACCACCCCCTCAGCCGCCCCCGCCGCCTCCACCACCACTCCCGCCCCCGTCGCCACTCCTCCCACCGCCGCCGCCACTCCTCCCACTGCCGCCACCCCCGTCGCATCTCCCCCCAAAGCAACCACCGTGGCTCCCGTCGCCGCCCCGACCAAGGCCGTCACCGCCCCCGTCGTCGCTCCCGTCACGGCTCCCCCCGCCAAGGCCCCCGTCGTCGCCCCCGTCACTGCTCCCCCCGCCAAGGCTCCCGTCGTCGCCCCCGTTGCCGCTCCTCCGGCGGTCCCCGTCAGTGCTCCGCCAGCAGCCGTCCCTGTTAGTGCTCCTCCGACTGTCGCGCCGGTGACGGCTCCTCCGACCGTCGCTCCCGTTGCCGCCCCCGTCGTCGCCCCCGTGGCGTCCACTCCTGTTGCCGCTGACATCGTCCCGGCGCCGGCGCCGAGCAAGAAGTCGAAGAAGAAGAAGGGTGCCAAGTCTCCGGCGCCGGCGGTGGCGGTTGGGTCTCCAGCTGCATCGGAGGCTGCTTCTCCTGGCCCGTCCGGAGCCGCCGACGATACGGTGAGTGTTTCGCACTCAAAGTCTCTGTTTTTTTTAATTCAAATCTTTCGTAAAAAAAAAAAACACTGTAGACTGTCGCTATCATCCTTAGATCTGGGCGGTCTAGATCCTCTACCGTTCTATCATGACTGTTCAAGTCCAGATCTAATCATGACCGTTAGATCTGAGGTTCCTATGCTGTCAATGCTATTAATCGGAACCCAAACCCAATTATGTTGAATCCACTGTTGCGATCTAGAAAATCTTTTGAGATCCGTAATCTAGGTACATTCAACGACCGTTCAGAAAATAATCAACGGTGCTGATGTCTTGCGTGTCAGAGGTCGCACTGCATTGGGCAGTGGTTCTGACGGTTTTCAATGTGTCGTCAGTACCTCGATTTATGGGCTTTGATATAAAAAAATCCGTGCATTCATTTAATATGCACCGTCCGATGAATGATCTTTCCGTCAGACGGTTATGATTTAATGTTATAATAATGATTTTTTTTTGGTTTTTGCAGACCAGTGATGCAGTGGCATTTGTGATGAGCAAGGTGATGGGAGGGATAATGGTGGGATGGATAGTGCTATCCGTGTTTGGCATTGCAATCTAGAGAGGGAATCTATTTCTTTTCTGTTAGTATTATTGTTTGCTGTTCATTTCCTGTGAGGGGGGGGGGGGGGGGGGGGTCTCTTGGCTTATGGTTAAATATGGTTCCCACATTTTACTTTGGATTCCTTTCATGCTGAGAGAGCTGCTTATTCTGCGATTTGTATCAGAGGATTTATATTTGTTTGTTTTGTTTCGTCTTGATATTTTATTTTAAGCTTCTTTTATTAGTTTCATCTAGACATGTGATGTTTGTACATAGATTCTCTTTCTCTTTTTCTTTATTTGTTGGTTTGATTGTTAAATAAAATCCAGTTTTTGTGGACAAAAAAGTTTAGGGTGCTATTAAAGTAATAAGTAGAGGTGTGTACGTTAAACGGCCTTTTTTTTTCTTTTATTATATATTGTGGGGACTCGGGAGAGACAGCCAGCTGTGATGGTTTTTGTTTTTGTCTGAACTTTTTTTTTGCTTTGTGCGTGTCATTTCTGTCACCGCTGTCTTTTTCTTCGGTGGTTTCCCTACTTGTTTTCTGTTGATCGAACATGTTAAAAAATTTCATCCTTTTTGAATTTCAGCCGATAGTATAAAAATTATTAAAAATTAATCAATTATGATTAATTAAATTATTAAATATTAAATTTAATAAAAAAATTTCATAAGAAAATCACTTTTATGGTGTTTAACTATGTCAAGATGTTTCTACATGTTTTATGTTTTTTTTTTTGTAAATATGTTTATTTAATAAAAAAATTTATTTATTATGTCACGAGAGTCATGATTCAAATTTTGATTAGTCTAACAATCAAATCAGTGATTACTCATTCATTTCCTTTTGGTTACAATTAGTAATTTATGATGGCCCGAAGAGATCGCGATGGTTGGCAAAAGAGGTTTTGTTTTATTTTATTAATCATTTGTTCGGCAGATAAAAGTGACCAAAAATAAATAAAGCTCTGCTACATAGGTCCCATTATATAAGTCTCACTCATAATCTTCATAAGGTATCAAAATTCTATTGGATGTCTAGTTGTCCTTTATAAAAGGGCAAAAAATTAAAATACAGAACTATTCCTATTTCTGACCATTTTTTTTAATACATATCCAACACTATTTCGACCAATCTACTCATCATCGTCGAACGACGTCACCACCTTTGGATTCCTTTTGTCGCTCTCTATCATATTAGATGTGGTTCGACTAACTTTTTTGTCATTCTCCGGATTTCACATTTTTCAACCGTCATATACACTTTTTGATGAATGTACCTAACTTTTAATAAAAAATTAAGATCATATAAAATATTTAGTTACATTTTATGCATATAACTTAGTTTTAAAATATATTGCACAAATAGTTCAGTTAACTGAATTTTATTATTTAAGACATGTAAACATTGGTTATATTTTAAATATATAATTGGCTTATAAAATAAAATGCATAAATGTTCATATTAGTTTGAAAATGTAATACAACCATATGTTAATATAACATTAAAACTCTATCAAATCTTTCAAAAAACATATTTAACATCAAACACCAGATTCAAAGAAAAAATTATAACCAAAAGCCATATCAAAGGCTACCATATTTAATATGAAACACCAAATTCAAGAAAAAATTGTAATAAATGTAATAAAAAAATTATAAGAAAGGTTATACATAAATCAACAAACATTGAAAAAGATAGCCAAATCGATCAATTGCACAAAAAAAAACTAGTTGCATTTGTGAATATAACTAACTTTTACAATATATTCATATAACAAAGCAGTTATATTAATAAATGTAACTATTTATAAAAAGTGTATAAATCTACAAATTAGTTTGGAATGTAATTATCTTTAGAAAATTAATATATATAAGTCCAATAAAATTATGAATATGTAACAGACTTTAAATATTAACCATAATATTTTAGATTCGAACTTCAACATCAAAACATCATATCATAAAAACATGTGAAAAAATATCACATAAACTAATACAATTGGTTTGTCAAATACATTTGAAATGTATCTGAATTTTAAAAAAAAACGGTGAAGATGGAGGTTGAAGGAGGTTGAGGCTGTAGGAAGGCTTGAAAGGTAGTCAAACCACTTCTCATATGATAGAGGACGACGAGAGGAATCCAGAGGTGGTGACATTGGTCCCCAGAGATAAAAAGGCAGACCAGAATGATTTTTTAAAGTGATATATGACCTAGGAATGTATAAAAGGATATTATGGGTAATGTCATCAATGCTACCTCATGAGGCTTACATGGAGCCTATGAAAATGGGGTCTTTGAATCATTTTCTATTTTGTTATTTATTTATATTCTTATAATAATTTATATTGATTATTTAAGAAAAAATTATAAGTAATCCTGACACTTAATTCTAGCACTCTGCTTTCAGAGACTATTATTTTTAACATTTAGCCGACTGAGGGAAAACAAGTTATTCTGCTTTTCTCCACGGAGAGTCTATTTTATAAGCATATCATTTTTTTCTTTATAAAGCCAATGGTGAATCCTTCGCCTACTGATGATATATATAGATGCTGCTGTGCAAAGTACTTATAATGGCAAACGAATATTTAGAAGTTAAAGAAATGCTGTGTTTTTTTTAAGTTACAATACAAAATTTTAAATTATATTTGTGGAGGTAAAAATCTACACTGGAACACGTGGCATACTAAGACGAAATGTGAGCCATTTGACGTAAGACCCATTAGGCTTGATTCACGAAAAGTGACGTCATCTGATATGTCGATACGACTAGACTAAAAGATTTAGTCGGACGGTCATATGTCTTGAGAAGAAATGACACCTCGAGTAATCTAAAGCACGATCAGCCGACAGATCTGGTCAAACGATATTATCACTCAAATACAAGTGATCTAAGGCACGATCAGACGACAGGTCTGGTCAGATGACCTTATCACTCAGGTGCAAGTGACCTAAGGCAGGATCAAACGACAGGTCTGGTCGAGCGATCTTATCACTCAGGTGCGAGTAGTTTAAGGCACGACCAGACGCCATGACTGGTTGGTTGACCTTACTCCTCGGTAAAACACGTGGAAACATTACGCATGAACATGTATATCAGGAGACACCAAACAGACGTGGAAACGGTCAAAAGACCTCAAATGTCTTTAATCGCCACGTTGGAACTTAATGCCCATTATCATCAAGGACGTGGGTAATTAAGAACGACGTGGACAATAATTACGGGAAACGTTTTCCTACAAAATAGTTCATTAACTCTTAATGACAAAATGGTAACCAACTGAACTACGTTAGAATGATAACCAAAATGATGTTTCCAAAGTCCCCCCATAAATGTTATCAATTATTCAGATCCTATTTTAATATCACATTTTCCATCCTCTCTTAAATTTTTTTTTTCAAATACAATTTATTAATATTAAAATTTTAATTTTTTTGAATTCAAATAAGGTTTAAAATTGTTTAAATAAGACACTAATTGGAATGGTAAGAGGGCGAGAGACAGTGTTGAAAAAAAAAAAGAGTTTGCCTGTTGCCCCTCTTCAGATTTTTTTGGTCCCCCCTCTCTCCCTCATCCACACGGACATCCAAACCTTTTGGTTATGCATGTCAAATTTGATAATAAACACAATAAATTTTTTCATGTAAGAATATACTGACATCGTATATAATAAGAAAATAATAATGTACAAAGTCTGTCAATAAAGTATACAGACAATTTAACAGTGTATACGCATAAACTTGTTAACAATGTATACAAATAATGAATGAGGGGTAAAATTAAAAAATATAATGGTTGACTTAACAATACATATAGAAAGACTAAAAAATAATCCACAATGAGGTCTAAGAGTCTAAAATTTAATTCAAATGTTATAGGAATCTAAAAATAATTAAGGGTTCCTCGGACCCGAATTAATTTCTTTAAAAAACATATTATTATTTAATACATTGTTCACAATGGAATCAGATATTTACCTAAACGGATATCCACACGTGTTTTTATTATTTTGAATATTAGATAATTTTTCATTTTGTTGGATACATATTCCAAACGCCTGCATTTGTTTCACAAATAAAAATGTGAATAACAAAATAAATTATAAATAGTTTAATCTTCAGAAATCATGCATGCTTAATTTAAATAAAATGTCATATTTGGAATAAATTATCCCTAAATGAGGAATATATATATATATATATATATATATATATATATATATATATATATATATATATATATATATATATATATACATTCAAGATTATAATTGTATTCTAATACAACAAATGCTTATTAAAATAAGGAGATTAAACAAAACCAAGAAAAGAATAACAATCAATTAAAAAATCATATCAATTCTCTTTTATTCTCATAAAATTATTTTATGTCGGAATAAGTTAAAACTATTCGCGAACAAAGCAAGATTAGATATAATACTTTTTCAGGTAATTAGAAACGTTTAATGTCTGCAAACCAACATTCCCCTTATGCCAGCTTAGCAGAGATTTTATGAGAGGAATAGCTTACCAATGTTGATAAATATTTTAAAACGTGATATATATTTTTATATATCAAAGTTTATGAACAGTATTCACTATACCTAAAAATTTCCCAATTAAAAAGGACAGTGACAGCTGGCAGCCAAAAGTCGAGGACCACAAACACAACAATGTTTTGTCTAATCTGATACATATATAGTGAGGCTGTCACACAGGCTGTGTTGGGGGGACCTATTATTTGTTGTCGTTTCTCTAAAAATTTCAGATCTGTATTTATTAAGAATTTCCGTGGTGCATTTTTTTTATTACTATTTTTCTTTAAATCTACCCATCCATCCTTAACTACCATGTCTTGTTGCTCTTTTGCCCGTTTGGTCCGTGACATATAATTTATCCTTCATAGATATGTAATGTAATAAATGATATTTAGATCAGTGAATTTTCAATTTAGTTACCTGTTTATGGATCTTATTTTGAAAATAACAAAATATTATTGTTTTATTGTTTAGTTCATTTTAGAAAAAAATAAAAAAATAAAGTAATGATTATTTAATCATTGTATTTTTTATATGTGTTCAGAGATGTGTGATGTTCGTGATGGCCGGTTTGAATATTATTGTGTGAGATTTTTTTTTTTCTTTTGAGGATGAGAGAGAACTTGTCGGAGGGAAAGTGAACTATTGCGGAAGAAATGATTTTTGAGGGGAGAAGAAAGAGAGAGGTTGGGTTTGAAATGGTGTTTTGGTAAGTAAGGAGAACAAATGGTTTGGAGGAGAATCACATTTTTGATATCTCTAGCGATGAATATAACAGAAGAAGTTAGTTAAAGAAATCCTAAAAATTACATATAGACAATGCTTTTTAAGGAGGTAAAAAAAAAAAAATTGAAAGGTACTAAAAAAAACCTAAACATAATACAGTGGTAGCATGGAGAACTCGAAATTAATTTCCTGAAAAAATATGACAACAACAAACTCTATATATGCATCAATAAATTTAAATTAGATATTGTCATACAATATTTTGATCATTCAAAATATTACAATGTCATATCAATAGTCTTATATATAGTTATATAAATGATTGACGGAACATGAATAGAAAAACTAATACAATATCATGATCCAAAATTTCATCCATGTCACCGGTCATACAAAAATATAATACAATTGTTAGATTAATATATTATTAAATTATTAGAAAAAGGTACATACATATATGATTTGATGAAACACAAGCCACAACAATTTATTTCATTCCCAACCCCTATTATAACATCTGAAAGCCAATGGAGTACAAAAGGATACATATCATCTGATGAAACACAAGTGACAACAATTTGTTTCATTCCAAACCCCTATTAGAACATTGGAAAGCGATTAGAGTCATTAGCATTCTAACTCATTAGCACCAACAAGAAGCACTGATTAAGCATATATAAATTCATCATACAAGAAGTATAAGCGCGGAGGATATAGACATATGCATGGGATGCAGAAACTTTGTTGCAATGATGATATGTTATTTCATAAAATTCTGTCGTATTTTATTGGCATCGAAAACCCAGTAAAGCTTAGTAAATCTAGGATCCAAAAACAAATCCCATCTAAAATACCACCACCACATGACGATCTTAATGATATCATGAAGGACTTATATAATACAATTATATTCAAATATTGAATGCAGTCCTACATATATCCTCCCAATCGAGGAAATTCGAAATGTTTCCACTAATATGATTGTCCCCAAATCAATAAGATTTGCCCCATATATATATATATATATATATATATATATATATATATATATATATATATATATATATATATATATATATATGTATTAGGAATTGAATGATTCAAATTAATCAATTCACCAAGCATCAATGCAAATTGACAAAAAAAGGTAAACCAAAAGATGGGAAAATTCTATTTTTCTACACGATTATTTATTTGATAGTTGAAGATCCTTGACATTTTAATGAAGGTCTCTCATCTCACATGCAATTGTACAAATCAGAAAAATCAGGCACCACAATATGGTGCTGTCTATGGAAAATGCAATGAAAGTTTTCTCAACATTTTGAACCTCGGATTCGTGTGTTTGGCATGTGGAGAGAATGGCCGTGGGTATCTTCAGCTGTAGATAAGGATAAATTATTTTGTTTTTTTGCTATGCCACACAGCAAAACAATTATTGAAATAAAAACATCCACTATATATTAACATTTTTTGTCGGGTAAATTATCAGCCCAATCTGCGTCATAAAAATCAGTCAGATTAGAGATGGTGTATGTAGGATGCCATATATATATAAGTCATATGAAGTGGTACATTTAACATATCTAATAATAATTCTTTTTACAACTTCTAATGTCACTATTTGGGATTTGCTTGAAATCTACTCCTACATACAAAAAGAGATGTTAGGCCGACTAGCGGTCAAGTACAATAGACTTCTTATCATACACCTGTATATATAATGTTTTAACATCTCTTTCAGAAGTATCTTTACTTAGTTTTCACTAGTACTTATAGGAGCTTTGCCAGCTTTGCTACCAAACTTCTTTTATATTATTTGCTTAATTTTTTTTAAATTTTTTTATATCAATTTTAGCAGCTTTCTCATTCATTTTTAATTCATTCATATTCTAAACTTTTTCATCAAGTGATTTCAAAATGACACTTTAGTTTTCTAATAACTATAACGCATCAAATGGTAACAGATACTATGAACAAATCAACCTCCATTCCCACCACCCAAATTTTTTTTGGCTGGTGGAGACAATAGGGTGAGTGAAAGGAGAGAGAAAGAGAGAGAGAAAGAAGAGAGGGAGAGAGGAGGGCGACGGATGGAGGACATCGGAGAGGTGGTTGGGAGGGGGGGGGGGGTGGGAGGGAAGGGAGGGGGCGACGTACGAGATATTAAAAGAGTTATCAAGTAAATCGACCTTCTATCACACACCTATATATAAAACATTGATCTTTTAGTGGCGCTTAATTGGTTTTTCTCTAGTACTTACAGGAATTTTGATAGCTTTGCTTTTATTTTTCTTGAATTTTGTCTGCTTTCTCATCCATTTTCAACCATATATATTCTCAACTTTTTCATCAAGTGATTTTAATAAGACTTTCACCTTAGTTTTTAATAATTGTAATTAAACCCATCAAATAGGAATGCATACTTCAATAACCAAACCTCCATCCCCACCAACCATTAAATTTTATTTGGGTGGTGGGGACAATAGAGAGTGGAGAGAGATAGAGAGAGAGAGAGAGAGAGAGAGAGGAGGAGGAGGAGGCCAAAAAAGGTTTGGGAGGGGGGAGGGGATAGAGAGAAAGAGAGAGTGAGAGAAAAAGAGAGGTTGCGCAAGGGGCAGTGGGAAGGGGAGGCTAGCGCCCTTCACGACCCCCTTTTCTCTCTCCTCTTCCCTAGATTCCTTTGCACCCTTAGCCCATTGTCGCCCCCTCCCTATTTTCTCTTTGTCTCTTTCTCTCTCTCTCCCGCCCCCCCTCCCTGGTCTTTAGCATTTTCTACCCTTCTCCCTCATCCGTCTTCCTCCACCCTTCTCTCTCTCAGCTCCCTCCTCCGCCATTCTCTCTTTTTGTCCCCCTCCACCCCCATATTGTCTCCACCACCCCAAAACATTTATGTGTGGTAGGGATAAATATTCCCTCCTTAAAAGCATAATAGAGATATATGTTTTCTGTTCGGGATTTCGGATCTTGGGATGCAATCAATTAAAAGAATAAACAAGCAAAACAAAAGCAAAGACACAAAAATTTATGTGATTCGGCAAATCTTGCCTACGTACATAGAGCGCACCAGAGATCAATCCACTATCAAAGAGAAGTTTTTGCATTGGCCACACCGAATATAAAAAATCTAGAGCCTAATGAAAAAATATGAGATGCCCTTTTATACTGACATCTCATTAAAGACAAAAAGTCAATACATGGAAGACACTCCAAATTTTTTTTTCTCGGGGCGCTGCCCCTAGACCCCGCAAGCTTTGCTGGGAGCTCGACCCCCGTCCGACCCTATGTAGCACCTACAATCCTCTACGCACATTATCAGACTCCACAAAATATATAACATTTCCATCTTAAAATTGCGCAATGTCTAGCTTATTCCAGATTACATTACTATGATTTAATTGAAGTGTTAATCCTATATGAGCAAACTCGCTTTTAGACTTGAATATTAGACAAAGGGGGCTGATACACCCACCACCTAATTCCCTGAACACACTACCTTGCTGAATACACTACCTTCACTTTTTAATTTTCCTAAACTCACCATCCTATAAATACAGGTGATCAAACCCCACACCCACCACCCTCTATTTCTCACCTTTTTCTTCTCACTCCCTCTCTTCTCATGCCACTGTCTCCGTAGACCCCCACCCCCACCACTAGACCACAACTTCCCCACTCTCCTCAACCACCACCTCCTCACTTCACCGTCGCCCAAACCACCACCACCTCCACTGGATACCACCCCAAAATGTCATCACTCCAGCCCCTTTGCTGTTGTGCTGTCATGCATGATCGCCACCACCACCTCTCCACTTGCTGCGCGCCGTTGCACACAACCACCACCACCTCCACTCAGGAGGAGCCGTCTCGTGATGCAAGGGCTGTAGCTGCTACATGAAGTAGTTGGTGAATGCAGGCTAGGCGTTCTCTGCCTCACACTCCCTCTACGTGCACAAGGCACTGACTCCTCCCTCTTTGAGTTCGCGAGCTCCGAGGCCAACCTCCACAACCACCCTCTCCTTCACCAGGGTCGTTTTGAGAATAGATTTTTTTTAAAAATATCTAATTTGTTTAATCTTATACATCATTTTATTTTATGTCATGATAATATTATAAAATAGATATACAATATTTTATAATAATTTAAAGATTATAAGCAATAAATATAAAATAAATTTTAATGGAATGAAAAAATTATGAAATCATAAAAATATTTATCACTAATTATTTTAAACAACATAAGGGACTAAGGAGGGAGAAATATAGAGGGAGATAAAATTTGCGTGTTGAGGGAAACTAATTAATAAGAAAAAGTCGCATATCTCATCATTCATTTATTTAATTCCGTCCATCATATGGTTATTGAGGCCCCTTTTTGGGTGGGGGTACTAGATAATTGGTTTGGTAGTCTCTGCGCAGGATCGACCTTAACACAAGCACCTCCTCCTCCCATCTTTCCCTTCTCCTCCCCCTCCCCCGCTGCAACCACCTCTGCCCCCTTCGTCCATCCCCATGACCCCCTCCTCCAAGTCTTGGCTGGAAGGAAAGAAGGTAACGGCTTTAATGCCAAATAAACTTTAAAGGCAAAGAAGGTTTTTTTGGTAAATATGGGGGGTGTATTTAAAACGCGGGGTGCTGGGTATATCCGCCCCCTTGGACAAAGGGATGTGGTAAATTGTAACGTTTCGGTATTTTTTGGCCTTATATATTTATTTTAAATATATAATGGAAATTTTAAAATTTGATTTTTTTTATATTTCATTTTTCAGATTTGGCGGTGGGCCCAAATGGGTCCAATTTGATTTATAATTATGATAATTATAAATTTATGTTAAAATAATTATTTTATATTTTTCTATAGATCTTTATAGTGTTAAGATACTTTGGTTGAAATTTGGTGAGATTCGGAGTTCGGAAAATTTGATTTTTAGGCTTAATGTCAAGTTATTGGGCCTAGTGATCTAGTTGCGAATCCAGAATACATTTTTATAGCCTTCTGGGACTTGTTTATAAATCGTATAGGGATCTGTTTGTAAATCAGATAGGGACGTCATTGTAAACTGGAAACACTTCAGGGGTTGTTTTGTAATTTCGGTAAACCCTTTTAAATAACATGTTTGGGTTAGGGTTTTTCATCCAAATCTCAGAAGTTATGAAGGGTTGTGATGACCTAACCCTAGATGGAGATGGTGGGTGGTGTAACCGGATCTAAGGTGAGATATCATTCCCTATTGATTTTGTTAGTTTTAATTTATTTTTGTCAAGATATGATTACGTCAAGTAATTGTTTGGGGAAGAAGTTTGATGGATTAGGGTTAGGGTTTGATTGATTTAATTTAATGATTATTTGATTTGATTTTTATGGACTCAAAGAAATTCTTAAGATCAAATTAGATTTATTAGTTTTGGGGATTTAATGGCCATTTTCGGGTTGATTTTATGCTTGGACGTAAATCGTGTTTTTGACTATGATAGAGTCATTTCTGGAAAAAATGTATTTGACAAACAGAAATAGGTTTTGAAAAGAGCTTTCCAACGAATCATTAATCGTCCAATTCGGAGTTATGGATAGAAAGTTATGGTTTTTGAAAGATTTCTATGCAGTTTATTGAAATTCAAATATTTAGCTTGATGACCAAGTTTGATGAATGTTAGAGATTTAGATGATCCCAAATTTGATGTTTAATGAAGTATAGTTTGTTTTGCGGGTTTTGATGATTTTATTGATCTTGAGAACTTAAATAGAATCTTAAATCGATAATTTGGTTTAGTGGGATCAATGAATATTGATTGGATATTGTTGTTATTTGGATGTAAATTGATTGGATTTCAGTTACTCGATCATGGAATTATAGTTGAGCCTTATTGGATTTGTCCAAATATTTATTCGAGGATTGATCGATCATATGGGTCTTATGGAATAAATGGATATTGATTATCGGATCGGATCATTGTGAGTATATGAGTATTCTAATATTTATTCGAAGTTGGGATTTTCATTAGGATTTTGAAGTGAGTTGTTGATTGTAGGTCTATAAGATATCGGCTTTTGGGATTATTGGGCATAGTGCTGTTATAAGTTGGTTGTCAGTTGTTTGGGTCGTGATTGATTGTTTCTGATCTATTATTGTATAATTGTTATGCTACGTTATCAACGTGCGAGTGTGTATCGTTGATGCTTGCGTGGACTGAAGGTGAGTAGGCCTATCGATTTATTTCGTGTGAACTTTTCTCTATATCGTTGAATTTCACGTGTTAATTATATTTATATGATATTATGTGATATATACGCATTTATATTATGATTATTTTGCATGATTTTGATATTTTACATATTGATGAAATTGCATTTCTTACTGAATAAAGTTGCATGATTTAATTCTTTCGTCTTTTCATTTAAAATAGCATGAATTATGCTATTCATGCTTTAAGAATTAACATAATACATTTTTGATGTTCATGTTTTCAAAATAACATTTGAATTAAAGATTTTCATTTTGAGACTTTTAGAAAAATTTAGGACTAGTGGAGACAACCTAGTCCTAAGAGATTTTATCAAGATGCATATCATGACATATTTTCTGGAATAAATCCCCCCGTAGTATTTCGCCTTTGGGGAGGAAGGTCTAGGACTCGAAGAGTCCGAAGATCGGTGAGGGGTGTGGTAAAGCATTCCTTACAGCGGCGGATTCCTTTGTTTGGAGTCTGCAACAACCGGGGCATCCTGTGCTGGTGTTCTCGTAGTGATGGCAGCGGCGACCCATCAGCGTCTTCTATATCCGACGTCTCCTCGAGGGAGCTTTTTGAGCGATTTAGTCGCTTGGGGTTTAGCACACCTGTTTTGGGGAACGGTTCTTCCGATTGAGAATCCTACCCGGTCATATCATTTAAGCTGCATGATTTCTATGACGTGGACCAAGGATTGGGCCACGTGATTGCATTAAAACTATATTTTATTAAGCTCATGAATTTAATTTGATTTTTTTAAAGAAAATTCTTATTTTTTATATATATAAATATATATATATATATAATGATATTTTTTTTAACTCTCATGATTTCTCTGATGTGGGCCAATGATTTGGGCCACGTGTGCATTAAAATATTTTTTTAAAGTTTATGATTTTAAATTGATTTAATAAAATAAAATATTTATTAATTGAAATTCTGATTTTCATAAAACCTTATTTTTATATGTCACTATCATATGAAGTAATTTGTCAGTGAGCTTATTCACTGAGTTAAACACTCACCCTATTCCAAATGGCTGGTTGTTTTATAACCAGGTAGCTCATCTTCTGGGGATCAAGGCAAAGTTTAAACCTTTCATACACTCCAAGGATCTTGAGATAGCAATGTTTGGAGAACAAATAATAGTCGCAGCCGACTATTTGGATCTATTTTAGTTTAGATGGCTCCCACAGGGGTGGTTTAGTGTGTCTTTTCATTCTAGTATTTTATTTATGTCAGACTCTAATATTCTGTAAGGCCGTTAGTGGTTTATAACTTTTGGATTTTGTTTTCATGTTTTATCACTTTCAGTTTTTATCATATTAGTATTGTTTTAAAAAAAAGTACAAATTTTGGTCTTGTGTTTGTATTAAGTTTAGTAGCGACCCACTTACCGTCCGATAAACGGTTAGGTAAATGTGGGGCGTTACATAAATAGATCTATTTTAAATTATGTGGTGGATTTTAAATCACTTTTGGTTAATTGACCTCTTTCTGATTCTCCTTTGCCCTGCTATTCTTTCTATCCCGAAAAAAAAAATGCAGGGATGGAGTGGAAATCAAAACAAAAGTGGTGGAAGGAAGGCTCCCTTACTTCAATTGAGTGCGGTCGTCGCAAAACGAATACGTTGAATATCGTGGTCGGTCCACAACATGGCGCTCGCAGAACAGACGTGGTAATCTAATCTGCCACGTGTATCTGAGCATGCACGTAAGAAAAATTGATCCTCGGAACCTTCCTCTACAGGATAACACAAAATTAGGTAAGCACAAACGTGTCCGACTCCACCGCGTACACAAAAACGCACGCATTATAAAACCCAGAATCAAATCATGAACAAGAATTCTATATATATAAAAAACCAAAATCAAATCAACAACAAGAAATCTATATTTATATATAGGCAACCACCATCAAGTATATCCAAACCTTCATAAATAGCAGATCCCGTCCCGTCCTCTCTTCAATTCCTTTCTCCGTAGCAGCAGAGACAACAGAAGATCAATATCGATATGAGTTGGTGGTGGACAGGCGCCTTCGGTGCAGCAAAGGTAAACAATACAACAGAAACCCAACTCTCCAATCAATCATTTGATTTTTAATTTCTCAATCCACCATTTCAACAGAAGAAGCATCTCCTCGGAAGACGCAAGGTCAGGCTCATCAACTACAGAAGCGTGGCGGTTGTGATTGGCGCGACCAGCATCGTCGGCCACAGCCTCTGCAAGATCCTCCCCTGCGACGACACCCCCGGCGGACCTTGGAAGGTCTACGCCGTCGCCGACCAGCCGTCGTCCTCCTATGACTCCTCCCTCAGCCCCCACATCACCTACATCGAGACAGACCTCACCAACCCTTCCGACGCCCTCGCCAAGCTCTCCCCGCTCTCTGACGCCACCCACCTCTTCTACGTCGCGTGGTCCGCTTGCGATACGGAATCTTCGATGTTCCGCAACACAGTCGATGCGTTGCTTCCCAATTGTCCAAATCTGCAGCACATCAGCCTCCAAACGGGCAGGAAATACTACTTGGGCCCGATCCAATCGCACGATCCGCCGTACAACGAGGACATGCCGAGACTCGACGCGCCGAATTTCTACTATAACATGGAAGACATGCTTATCGAGGAGGTCGAGAAGCGGGAGGGGCTCTCGTGGTCGGTGCACCGGCCCGGGACGATATTCGGGTTCTCCCCGAACAGCCGGATGAACATCATGGCGACGTTGTGCGTCTACGCCGCGATATGCAAGAAGGAGAACTGCCCGTTGAGGTTCCCCGGTAATTGGGTTACGTGGAACGGGTTCTCCGATGCGTCGGATGGGGACTTAGTGGCGGAGCACCACATATGGGCGGCGGTGGAACCGTTCGCCAAGAACGAGGCTTTCAATTGCAGCAATGGGGACTTGTTCAAGTGGAAGCAGCTTTGGAGGGTGTTGGCGGAGCAGTTTGGGTTGGAATTTGTGGAATTCAAGGAGGGGGAGGTGGGGTTTAGTTTGGAGGAGGCGATGAAGGGGAAAGGCGGGGTTTGGGAGGCGATTGTCGAGGAGGAGGGGCTCGTGAAGACGAGGCTTGAGGACGTTGCGAGCTGGTGGTTTGTGGATGCCGTGCTGGGTGTGAAGGAGCCGCATTTGGACTGTATGAACAAGAGCAAGGAGCATGGGTTCTTGGGGTTTAGGAACTCGGTGTCGTCGTTCAGTTCTTGGATCGACAAGTTGAAGGGATTGAAGATCGTGCCATGATTTTTATCAATGGAGATTGGGGTTTCCAGTCTGTTGGGAGAAGAGGCAATTGGAAAAAACACACACACACACACACAAATGTATTGGTTCATTCTTTTCTGTACATAAGATTCATTCATTCATGATTGAGACAATTAAGAACACATGCAGCTTCATGTGTTGATTTATTTGATTAATTTTCTTCTTTGTTCCTCTCTTTATTTTTTTATTTCAATATTCAGCTACCCTTGTGGAGAACCACTTAAGGCACTCCTACTTCGCTCTTGTTTTTTATCCTTTCAAATATATTGGGGTGGATTTTTTGGTTTTGATTCACTAATCAAAGCTCTAGGTCGTGTCTTAACATGACACTGTAAATCATCGTAATGTCTCTGATAAACTAATAACCTCTTTATCAACCATACTCGTAAACAATTGCCATAACTGAATTTACTATTCCAAGGAAAAACTACACATGCTATGTCAAGTATGAATTAAATGTGATTCTACAAAATCATGTTTTTTTTCAAAATGAAAAACAAGCATTGACTTATCAAGCTACAAATATTAACAATCTCTTTCAACTTCCTGCTCATAAGTTCATGTGTTCAATTAAAAACAAGTTCAAATCATTATCAAATTGGCAGGTGTCCACGCTTTATTTTAAAATAAATAAATTAATATTTGATAATAATAATTAACTACATTCCGCTCACTTATAATGAGATATATGGTTAAATGGAGACTATTATTGAAAATTAGATGATTAAAATTCATGAATTTACTTTTATCCAACATAGGTAGATGCACTTATACCTTGAGTACTTATCGATTTGGTTTTTCTCTTGTGAGTCTAAAAGAGGTATCTAAAGCTCTTTTGACTTTATATTTGGATTTTGTTGAACCAAAAAAGATATATACCTCCCTATCCTTTGAGGGTTTCTCTCTTGCTTCTCTTTTCATATTTTAACGTATACCCAGTTTTGCATCATGTGATTTCAGAGCTCATCTTCTGTTCTAGGCACAAGCTAAATAAGATTGCTCAGCTAAGATCTGATGACCCATGAATAAAGTTCTTGGATAAGTACGTCAGAGTCAGTTTTTTGGTGACTCGTGTGCTCTCAAATTGATCAATAAAATTGCTTCATTGCAGATTCACATATCTTCCTCTTAGGTTGGCTTTGAGGCCTATAAATAGATTTTTTTTTTTGTAGACCCTTGAAGAGCTATAAGTCCCATCTTACAATACTATTACGAACTATTTGTGAGGTCAACATGGACCCACACATTGGGCGAAAGCCCATAAAACAAGCCCATTGGACTTTTTCAACTATTTTTTCTTGCGGCTGACGGAATCGAAACCGCGTCAGTCCCTGGGCGGGCGATGTTCCTGCCCACCAAACCAAGTCGGGCGGGACTATAAATAGATTATTTATGAGTTGTACAGGCATTCTAGTTTTAATGTTTCTCTTGCGAGGCTAAAAGAGACGCCTTAAGCCCTTATGTCTTTATACTTGGCTTTTGTTGAGCAAGGTAAGTTCTAGATTTTTCTATACTCTCTCCTTTGAAGAATTCCCTTTTTTATACTTTTCGTATTTTAGTTTGATGGCTAGTACCTAGGCTTGCATCCAACAATTAATACAATCTCACTAAGGTGTGGCAAGTAGTTGTCGGATGTGCCACATGGTGGCCCGCCGTTGGGTCTTCACAACAAATATATAGCATACACTCTCATAGAAAAGGGTACAAAATTTTCTTGTTGTTAGAGTATAACCTTTTGTGATTAAATGTGTAGAGGGAACAATGATCTAGAATAAAAATGAACAACAGTCATCCATTAAAAGAGAGAACGAAACTTTTTTTTTTTGAGAAAATGTAAGCCTTTTATAACTGATAAACAAAGTTACAATTGGTCCGAAAGTGGCGAGAGAATGAGAGCGGAAGGGGGGACGTTACAAGAGATTTGCAACTTTCCCAAAACAAAGAGAAGATAGGAGGTAGGAATAAAGGCGGGGTAAGCTTCACGACATACCGAAAGCCCCCAAAGTCAACGTCCCACTAGTACACTACAAAACAAAGTTTCCCCTGACTCAGGTGTATCTATTTCGCTCCCGCTAAGATTCAACCCCAAACTGTGATAAATACCAGTGTGGCGAATTGCAGAGGGCGCAAGTCCTTACTCCCTTGTGTCCGGCGAGCTTTCATCCCAGTCCAGATCTCTTCTAACGTGGAAGGGTTAAAATTAACCTGTGTCGCTCGACTCACCATATTCCAAAGGATCTTCATGACTGGGCAGCAACACATGAGATGTTCTGCTGTCTCTGGTGCCGAATTGCAGAGGGCGCAAGTGACTTCTTCTAGTGGTCTCCACTTGCTTCGATAGACTTTAGTAAGAAGTCGTTGGAACATTAACCAAATGAATTTTTTTACTTTCAGCGGAATCCTCCATTTCCAAATCTGTGTGATTTTTGGTGCCATAATCGGGATATCCAGAGTTGTTAGCTTCCACCATTTGTACCCTTCTCGTACTGAGTACCTGTCGCTCGAGCTCACAGCCCACCTTATCGTCCTCCTCCTACCGCATCACCACCGCCTGGAGTCGGTGAAGCAGAGTAGCAATCTCCTCCACTTGCGACTCCGTCATCACTCGTCTAAAGTTTAAGCGCCAACCTCCTCCGTCCTCCTGCCGTGCTTCCCGCACCGTATGTTGCAGTCTCAGATAGGCGGGCAGCAAGAGGGAATTCATCAGTGAACGGTTGATACTTGCACCATCTATCTCGCCAAAACTTGATGGTGTTGCCGCTTCCGAGCTTCCATCGGATCAAGGTCTCAAACTCCCGACCCAGTGTGAACCATCCTTTGCATAGAAAGGACATTCTCACCGATGGGAGTGGGAATAGGGAACCAGTGCTAGACGAACCCATACCGTTCTTGAAATAGCATCACCCACTACGACAGAGGACTCGATGCCCATTTCCAGAGCCATTTAGCTAATAATGCCTTGTTCATTGTCTCCAGGTCTAATAAACCCAAACCTCCCTTTTCTCTCCTTTTGCACACCTTTTGCCAAGTCAACAAGCATGGGTTGTGACATTCTTGAATATATAAAATAAAATGAGGTGGAAGAGACAATGTTGTCATTAGAGATGACCTACAAGACCAGGAGGGAGAGACAGAGAAAGAGAGTATTTTGAAAGACGAATTTTGGGAAAGAAGGATAATGATGGACTTAATGACGGTGCCGACGGACAACAACAAACAAAGAACATAGAGAGATTTGGGGGAGTCGATGAGTTTTAGGAGAGAGAGAACTCAGAAAGAGATTTTGGGGAGACGAAGAGTTTTGGGAGAAAGATAGAGCTGAGAGGGGAGGGGGGGGGGGGGGGGGGGGGGGGAGGAGAGATTTTGGGAAGACGAAGTGATTTGCATTGAACTGTACAATAGTTGTAAGGGATCACAGAATGTGAAACCTTGGAATCCGAATCGTAGAAGCCACATGTAAAAGGCGTTTTGCATCATCAAATCCAAGTTTACAGACAATACTTCTTTTTTTTTACACATATGACTTCATTTTTAAAGCATATATATGAGTTGGAGAGGCGTGGGTTGGCATGTCATGCATATCATAACTTTGACAAGAGCTCACTTGAATCGTCTCAGTATTCCACAACTTCAAAACGATACTGTGACAGTGTGTATATATATATATTTTATCAAAACATATACTTAAAGTAATCATATATCTTTTTTAATTGCATATTGATTTTATGTTTATTGGAACTAACAAGAAAGTCATACAAGATATATACCCATCATTAGAGTACATGTTATATTTTTAAAGTGCATGTACTTTCCTTGTATATTGGGATACGTGCTTTGAGGATAAAATGTATTCCATATAGCCTACACGATTGTGTTAATAACGATCACATCAACTTTATAAGGCATTTTGATATTTGAATTTCAATTGCGTGAATATTTATTAAGGAAACTTAAAATGTGGATGATCCAATTAATCAAAAAAATCCACTTGACGGGGGCTGAAAAAGGGGCCTACATGTGACTGGAAAAAAGGGTTAGAAAATGGACTGTGTTACATTTTTTTTACATTTTATGGTCTGGTTTGACATTGGGATAAGGAGTTGGGATAAGAAAATAATTGGGTTAAATCACATATTATCCCATATGACATCCATGGATAATTGTCCGTATTTTAAGGGCTGGTTTGACAAGGGGATAAGAGTTGAGATAATAGGTAATTATGAAATTAAGTGAGCAGGGTGATAGCTTATCCCCATATGGTATAAAAAATAATTGGGACAAACTGCAGACAGTTGTCCCGATTTTGAAATAGAAATGATGATATTTTGTTCCACCTAAAGGCTGAGATAACATTTATCTTCACTTTTTATCACAATTTTAACAAATGTAAATATGAACAAAATTAAGACAATTTATCATCAAAACCTTATCTCCTTGTCAAACTAGCCCTGCGAGAAAAAATAGTGATATTTTATTATAGGTAAAAGATGAAATAGACATTATTTCTATTTTTTAACCTCATTTTATAAAACATATACAACATTTATGGCTGCCCTTCAAAAAAAAAATTTTCATAAAACCAATAACATTAATGCCCTTTTAATAGAAATTCTAGACTTGTTATTTTTTAAATTTTTTTGTAGTTATCACATATTTTACATCATGTGATCCAAATGCAAAGTTAATAATAAGAACAAAAAAAAATAGGGATAACAAAATGCATTACCAAATATAAATATGAATAAAAATAATGATTTTTTTATTATCATAAATTAGACTAGCTTATCCTAAATATTTATCCTTTTATCAAACTAGGCCTATACTTCTTGTACGTCCAATTTCTGAGATAGTATGGTCCTTGGGCCTGTTTGGAGCAATTTCTATACAGTGTAACTGTCTGTGCTAACCATGACAAACCATACATCTTCAGGTGAATAAGGTCTTCCTGCCTCTCTCAGTACATTTTCCTTTCTATTGGTGCAATTACAGGTGAATAAGCTATTCTTTTCTTTTTTTCTCTCCGTAATCCAGAACTTGGTCTTTCTTTATTTACCATACAAATCTTTCTTTAGAAACCCGACAAAGATACAGTAGGCAAAGCAACAGCTCAAAATAATACACCAGTAGGTATCATCAATGCTATTGGGATCCCCTGTCTATGTATTCTGTTCTATGGATGTGAAAGACCTTTGGCACAGCTCTGATCCTCTTACTGCCCAGGTACAGGATTGCTATGGTAACTACATATTCTTGTCGGACTAATAATTGTCCTTGTATGAATTTAACAAACTCAAATTATGCATCACACTTTTCACTTTTCAGGCAACATATCAACAGTCCACATCTCAATCAATAACGCAATCAACTTGATCAAAGTCACTCACTCAAATGACACAACAACCATTCTTATTTAAATGTCACAAGATAGAATAAGAAATTCACAACAATGACTCTCAACAATAATTCAACAGACGATACAGTTTCCAAAACAAGAAACATCTACTGTTTCTACACAGATGCACAATGCCTGAAAACCACAATCACCATTGATAAAAATCATGGAACAATCTTCGACGCCTTAAGCTTGTCGATCCAAGAATTGAACGCCGTCACTGTGTTCCTAAACCCCAAGAACCCGTGCTCCTTGCTCTTGTTCATACTGTCCAAATTCGGCTCCTTCACACCCAGCACGGCATCCACGAACCACCAGGTCGCAACGTCCTCAAGCCTCGTCTTCACGAGCCCCTCCTCCTCGACGCCTCCCAAACCCCGCCTTTCCCCTTCATCGCCTCCTCCAAACTAAACCCCTCCTCCCCCTCCTTGAATTCCACAAATTCCAACCCAAACTGCTCCGCCAACACCCTCCAAAGCTGCTTCCACTTGAACAAGTCCCCATTGCTGCAATTGAAAGCTTCGTTCTTGGCGTACGGTTCCACCGCCGCCCATATGTGGTGCTCCGCCACTAAGTCCGCATCCGACGCATCGGAGAACCCGTTCCACGTAACCCAATTACCGGGGAACCTCAACGGGCTGTTCTCCTTCTTGCATATCGTGGCGTAGACGCACAACGTCGCCATGATGTTCATCCGGCTGTTCGGCGAGAACCCGAAAATCGTCCCGGGCCGGTGCACCGACCACGAGAGTCCCTCCCGCTTCTCGACCTCCTCGATAAGCATGTCTTCCATGTTATAGTAGAAATTCGGCGCGTCGAGCCTCGGCATGTCCTCGTTGTACGGCGGATCGTGCGATTGGATCTTGCCGACGAGCTCGAACGGGCCCAAGTAGTGTTTCCTGCCCGTTTGGAGGCTGATGTGCTGCAAATTCGGACAATTGGAGAGCAACGCATCGAGGGTGTGGCGAAACATCGAACAGTTGGTGGATATGTTTTCGGCCTCCGTTTCGCAGGCGGACCAGGCGACGTAGAAGAGGTGGGTGGCGTCGGAGAGCGGGGAGAGCTTGGCGAGGGAGTCGGAGGGGTCGGTGAGGTCGGTCTGGATGTAGGTGATGTGTGGGCCGAGGGAGGAGGAGGAGTCCTCATCGGAGGAGGACCACCAGCTGGGGACGGGGCGGCGGGCGACGGCGTAGACCTTCCAAGGGCCGCCGGGGGTGTCGTCGAAGGGGAGGATCTCGCAGAGGCTGTGGCCGACGATGCCCGTTGCGCCGATCACAACCGCCACGTTGTTGTATTTGACGGGCCTGCCCTCGCCCCCGCTGAGGAGGCCGTATTCATCGCTGGTGCTGTTGTCGAGCTTCTTCTGTTCAATTTGGGGAAAAAATTAGATTTTGATGAGATGGTGATGATTGAATTGATTTGGGGGATTGGGGTTTTGAATTTTTTTTGGTTACCTTTGCTGCTCCGATGGCGCCTGACCACCACCAGCTCATATTGATGTAGATCTTATGTTGCCTCTGCTGCTATTGAGAGAAAGAATTGGGGGATGTGAGAGAGTGGGGAAAGGATCTGCTGTGTTTGGGTATTCGATCGATTGCGAATCTGTTTATTTATAGATTAGTTGTTCTCGGTTTGATATTGATTTTTTTATGTGTGCGTTTGATTTTTGTGGAGGAGACGAGTCGGACACGTATGTGCTTGCGTGATTTTTGGTTATCGGGCAGACGAAGGATCCGAACTCCGAAGTTTGACAAAAATCACATTAAGTATAAATATTTTTATGTTTAATGGATGTTCTAAATCTTGTAGAAGGAATAAGCTGCCCAGTAAAATAAAAAAAAAAGAAAAAAAAGAGGAGGTCATGGTAAAAAAAAAGAGATTTTAAGAATAATGTGGATTTTGAGATTAACATAATAGTGTTGAAAATTTAGTTTCAACATATTTTTTCACATTCTCTAATTCTAAATACCCACAATTACTATTTTTCCACCTTCCCTGACTCTAAATACCCACAATTATTATCAAGATTATTACTGACCAAACATTGGATTTTACAAACTTTTCTAATAATCTTACATGTAATCAAAATTCATTCCAGAATAACATAAATTAAATGATACGTTAGGATTCATCTAAAAACAGACTATTAATTTTATACCACTTGAAATAATTATTTATTTTTATTTGAGGGTTCTTTACGCATTTTGTAAAGTTTGGGTAGGCGCTGCATTTAATTTTATTCAAAGAAAGACAATGCACAAAAGGAAACCAATATGGAGAGCCCCCAATCACGAGACTCATAATAGAATAAGAGTTTGATTGAGTTATATGAGATAAGATCAAATCTCAATTGAATGATTTAATTAATAAATTTGATTATTGAGTCTATAAATAAGATCCACATAATCTATTTCAATTATCTAGAATATTCAGGATGTAGTCTTTCTCTTTCTTTTATCTTTTTCTCTTTTATGCGTTATCTTTTATATTTATCTTAAATTTAATTTTTTTACAAAATGAGAGATCTAATACACTACCTCGGATTCGTACAAAATAACATGCAAGCTCTTGACTACTCGATACTAGGGGTGCAACTTGGGCGGATTGAACCCGACCCAACCCGACTCGTGGACGGGTTTGGGTTGGAGTTTATTGGTGTTGGGTTCAACCCGACCCGAACCCGAACCAACCCGAACCCAATTCGGGTCGGGTTCGGGGGTTCAACCCGCGGGTTCAACCCGAACCCGACCCCCCAGGTTAACAAATGTTATGCTGCCATAACAACATACCTATATCTAAAACCATAAATTCATAAAACATAATAAACAATTACACAAATTAGAGTATCACTACGTTTGTTGTGTTTGGATTAATTATTATAGATATTCACTTTTAATTATTTGTATATAAGGTTTAATTAATAATTAATTAGAGTTTGTTTTGTTGTTTATTAAATATTTTGTATGATATTTTAGGTGTTAAACCCGACCCGAACCGACCCGAACCCGACCCAAACCCGGCCGAACCCGACTTGAGCCCGAATTCAACCCGAACCCGACCCAAACCCGGCCGAACCCGAATTCAACCCGAACCCGACCCGAACCTGCGGGTTGAGATCGGGTTCGGGTTTAACCCTTCGGGTTGAGGCCAAGTTCGGGCTCGGGTTCGGGTTGGACTCTCTGCAATGCGGGTTAATGTCGAACCCGACCCAACCCGCCCGAGTTGCACCTCTACTCGATACGGTCCTTTCCCTTAATAAAATCGATCCTCCTCACTGTTGGAAAATTAACACATTTCAATAAAAAATGTATTAATTAGTTTCTAAATAAAGATTAAAAATTTAATGGAATATACATTTTGTTTTTCGTAACGGCTTGTAACGTTTTAAAAATTTAAACATTTAAAATAAATATGATAATAAATAACGTTTACCATAATTGGCGTGTGTAATAATTGCGAACGTTACACTTTCAATGGTCGAATTTATGTGCATATAAAAAGGTCATTTTCGCGGAGATTCAAATCAGATCGAAAAAAAACTAAGTGTTCCATTAGAAATCCTCCACAAACAAACTTCTTATTTTTTCTTGTTCTTTTGGGCGATTAAGTCTGTGACCGGTTTGACTTCTCTTCTTGCTTGCACCAATAAGAGAACAGCGAGGGCTGGGTGGTTTTATCATGGGAACAGATCGTCAAGAACCCTGTGCGATTGAGGGGGCGTATTCTGTTATGAAGACAACGTTACCACGTGACTCCATAGCAGGCTCTTCTAATCCTTGTCTTCATTTTCTCATAGTTTTTTGTCTGATAATTGCTAATTTTCCAACAATTTCATAACAGAATAGTCAATTATCAGTCTTTATTTTCTGCCACAGCTTTTAACAATTTATCTTATACATGGTAATTAACATTATATTCAAAACAGAATATAAATTTTTGCATGTTATTAGCATCCGGACAGTGAAGAATTTAATTTAGACAATTGGACTTTTTGATGATTAGAACCTACTGTTATGTTGCTTTGGAGGAAATATTTCATAAACATGGTTCATACTTTTGTCTCATCTAATACACTGTTGATTTGAAATTTTGATCTTCACTACTCTCTCCTAATCTGTGATGGATTTTTTTTTATCTTACATTGTGTTTCTTTTAAATCGGTGCAAATATTAAAGGCTTATGATATTTTATTACTGCATTTAGAATCCGAGTTCTGTTTAGGAAATGTTATGAGGGATTTGATTGATGAATAATCTTTTATATTTGCAGCTTTAAAAAAGAAAAATCAGATATCTTGTATTTTACATTAATTGTATTTAATTTGTGCGTTATTATGATTCATTGATGCATAAAAACGTTTCAGTTGAGTTGGTCTCCCATGTAAATTAAAGCAGCTGTTATGCTTTACAAATAATGGTAATTAATGCATGTTATACAAAATTTTTAAATATCTTTGATGTATTTTATTATTGTATTTTATATGTTAAGATGACTTTTCAATTCAAATCACGAAGAATTTCATTTAGACAAATCTTGATGATTGCTATCCGACTGATATGACGTGTTGTAATTTGTTATATACATTGGTGTGGAACTTCATATATTCGGAAATTCAATATATATATTTATATATATTTATTTCATTTCATCGTTGCTTATGTGTACTGTGTGTACATACATAATTTTTGTCGATGAAAGATGTAGAAATGGAACAAGCGTGATATATTTTCCACTAGTCGGCAAAATCATGAAATTGATTTTCTATGTCATTTCAGATTTTGTTTTAATCAGTACAATAAATTCATGGTATGTTTTTTCATGCAATTGATTTTTAAAATTATAGAATTGAAATATTGGATCTATTCTCTGTTATTGGGTAATAGATTTCTTTTGTTCAAATTAAATATATAATCTAGATTTGTTTGATCTATTTAATATATATTTTTACCTTAAATATTCTAGTTGCTGGTATTCCTGGATCAGATAGTTATTCTGATTATTAATGATCCATTAAAATTGTTTTGGATACTCATCCAATATTATTTGATACCGATGTAACTTGATGTCGATTTATCTTTAATATGGTAATTGATTAGTTTTAATAAGTTACCATATTTGACATCACATGTATTTGAATTATTTTATTTAAATATATTATAATTGGTCATTAATTTTGATTGTTTAAATAATAATAAGTGCATTATGTGTACTTACATATGACCATTATTATATTCTTGCTCTTTCCATTTTGATCATGTTATTAAATTAAAGTATTATTTTGTGTCTATGATAATGGTTTAATTAGTGATCATAGTTTGGATTTTTATTAAATTCCAACGATGAGGTGAAGATAATGGATATATACAATGCAGTCCGATCTTTGAGAAAGACCATATCAATTTTTTCAGTGCAACAATATATGTTATGTGAGGCAATTGGAATTCTCTTCTGATATTATATTATGATGATTATTCTTCTGGAAATCTCCATATATTTCAATGATATATTTCAAGCAAGTGCTCTACATATTTTTCTATGGATATGATATATGCTGATTATCAATTCAAGAGAGAATATTATCTTATATTGGGTCTTTTGCTTTTATATATAATGCATGGCATGAATATTATTTGGATTTCATATTTTTGAATATTCTATAAGAAGCAACAATGACAAATGGTATGTCATTCGGAGGTATGTGACTAAATACTATTTTATTTTAATTGTACATGCTTACATGCAAATGACTTGATAAATGACATATTTTATATATACATATGTCAATATGATGTTTCTTTGTAACTCATATATTTATGTGATAAATATGACCAAATTTTGGGAATTAAAAGCATGTAATGTGTAGAGAAAACTGAAATAAAATGTAAGTAGATTCTATTTATGTTTTATATGAAAAATAAATGATCATTTATGAGTAGAGATTTATTTCACAATTATCTTCTATTTAGAAATGCTATGCATTTATTCATGGGATAATTTATGAATTCATATAAATGTGGAGGTTATAAATAAGACTAAGTTATGGGAATTTAAATTCTGTCATTTGTGAAGTAAACTTATCATATAAAATTGTTGTCATATATATATATGCTCATTTTTTTTATTAAAGACATTTATTTCATTATTATTTCAAATTGAGAATTTGATTAATATATTCATTAATGAAATAATATGTGGGGGACATATTTAAATATATGAAATAAATGAGCATGATGTTTTCATTTATAGCATGTTAATCAAGTCTAAAAATTATGAGTATAAAGAGTTTGATATATTATAATTATATATTCATTGGTGAATATTACACTTCATAAAACATGCTATATTATGAATTCTAGAGTTTGTGAATAAATTCACATATAACTCTTTAATAATAAAAAAAAAATCTTAAGTTTATACTCTTAAAGGGATCGCATGCAACATAATGTAGTCTCACTTGATTTCATCAAATCAGTGAGCAATATTACATATCCACTTATTAGAGGTCTAGCGAGGAGGCTAGTCTTTTCTGCATCGAGGGGAATGGGTCTAAAACCCATAATGTAGTTCCACAATAGACACCCTACCTATCCAAATGGAGATCCTATGAAGACATGTTCAAAGGAAAAAATAAGCTGATGTGTATTTATGTTAAGTACTAAAATAAAAATAAATAAATGAAATTCATTGTTTTATTTTTAAAGGAACATCCCTATGGTATTAGTACTTGTAATTGTGTCGGTATAGGAAGAGCAATCGCTCTGAATGAATTCAAGACCTCTAAGGCAGGGTGTAACACCGCATAGTGCACCCTTTGAGAATTCTACTATGTGAGTGTGATCGAGGGGCCGCGATCTGTGAGAACAAGGGCTGATCTCTAAAGCACTCATGAAACAAGATAAGCGTAACGGCCGTAATGCGCACACCGATAAAGAACCTGATCTAGCGCTTATACTGTGTTGTGCGACTTACTGAAGTTTGATCAAAATGGTCTAGTTCAAGACCTAGTTCACTACGTCCCTTCAAATGGAAGTTAGTTAACGCTAAGTGAGGTTCAAAGCAGTAAGCTACCTCACCGAACACACAATATTGTATCGCCCAAATTTATTTCTATTTTCTTTATAATAAAATTATTTAATCTTGTGGGGGATTGTTGAAAAATTAATACATTTCAATAAAAAAAAAAAATTAATTAGTTTCCAAATAAAGATTAAAAATTTAATGGAATATACATTTTGTTTTTCGTAACAGCTGGTAACCTTTGAAAATTTTAAACATTTGATATAAATATGATAATAAATAACGTTTACCATAATTGACATGTGTAATAATTGCGAACGTTTACACTTCCAATGATCGAATCTATGTGCCTATAAAAGGTCATTTTCTTAGAGATTTAAATCAGACTGGAAAAAACTAAGTGTTCCATTAGAAATCCTCCACATCTTATTTTTTTTTGTTCTTTTAGGCGATCAAGTATGCGTCCGGTTTTACTTCTCTTCTTGCTTGCACCAAGAAGAGAACAGCGAGGGCTGGGTGGTTTTATCTTTGGAACAGATCGTCGAGAACCCTGTGCGATTAAGGGGGCGTATTCTGTTCTGAAGACAGCGTTATCATGTGACTCCATACCAGACTCTTCTAGTCCCTGTCTTCATTTTCTCATTGTTTTTTTTGTTTGATAATTGCTAATTTTCCAACACTCACTGGGATCCTTTATATGATGGACCACCTATTCTTATATAAATTTTAGCATCTCTGTGAGGGGTTATATGGATTTTTCCCATATTTTTAATCATCATACCACATGAATGCACGTCGCAAACAATCTCCCGTGTTTCGCAGATATTAGTAGAACATAATCAATTGAAGTTAGCATTAGAATTAATGTGCAGCGACATAATAAAATATTAAGATTAAACGGAAGAATTTATTTCTAATAAGTGATCCATTGCAGTTTTGTTGAGCAGCAATGTGTTCTTTGTTGAGTTGATCCAGAATTTGTCTTATGGGTACTTCCATTCCATCTAGTAACACCACATAAAATAAATCAGATTTCACCCAAGATCCAATTAATGTACCAACAGAAAAGCATGTAAAAAAGAACAGAAGAAAGTAATGGCCAAAGATAAAATGTAATACATATAATATAATTCATTTAATTAAAGAAATTGGTTACAAGCTGATCTTGAAAGATATCTTGAAACATGTAAGCTAGTATCATTAGGGAGCCCGACACTATGATATCAGTAATTATGTAGCTCCCGAGGTTGATTAAACATGTATATTATGTCCAAAGTCAATACGGCGTTAATACGCCTCGTTTTGTATTTCTTATGGCTATTGTAATATATAGCTGCCTTGTAATGGGCCTCCTTATCAAAAAGAAAAAAGAAAAAGAAAAAAAGAACAGCTATGTAGAATATATAAAGGAAAAAGATACACTCATACCCCATTGCAACTCTAATTATAGTTTATATCATTTTTTTTTAAATCGCACACTTTCCCGCTGAAGTGTGTTGTTATATGAAATGATGCATATACTGAGATACAATAGTATGCATATTTTTCTTTATGTTAAAAAAAAAATAATATCATGTTATATATTATGATAACATAATATATAGTACATTATCATTATTATAGTGTATCAAGTTGTAAACATAATTGCATATATCAACGCTCATGTAGAAAACCACCCTCTATTAATTATGTAATAACATTATATATATTCTCTTTTAAAAGTTCACGATCTGATACAGCTGCCAAGAATAATTGAACCGTCATTCAACAGGTGTCATGAGGACTAGTGGATAGAATAATAACAGCGAGAAGTCAGAGCCTTGGAAGATAAATATTTTACCCCGACAAATGGGGTGTGTTGGAGGGTTATTCGTCTTTAATAAGTATGCTGATGAGATAGATAACCATTTATATTGAATAAGTAAATTTTATTTGATTGCATTTTAGATGGCACAATCACCTTTGATAAAAATCATGGCACAATCTTCGACGCCTTAAGCTTGTCGATCCAAGAATTGAACGACGTCACCGAGTTCCTAAACCCCAAGAACCCGTGCTCCTTGCTCTTGTTCATACTGTCCAAATACCGCTCCTTCACACCCAGCACGACATCCACGAGCCACCAGCTCGCAACGTCCTCAAGCGTCGTCTTCACGAGCCCCTCCTCGACAATCGCCTCCCAAACCCCGCCTTTCCCCTTCATTGCCTCCTCCAAACTAAACCCCTCCCCCTCCTTGAATTCCACAAATTCCAACCCAAACTGCTCCGCCAACACCCTCCACAGCTTCTTCCACTTGAACAAGTCCCCATTGCTGCAATTGAAGGCCTCGTTCTTGGCAAACGGTTCCACCGCCGCCCATATGTGATGCTCCGCCACTAAGTCCGCATCCGATGCATCGGAGAACCCGTTCCACGTAACCCAATTACCGGGGAACCTCAACGGGCTGTTCTCCTTCTTGCATATCGCGGCATAGACGCACAAAGTCGCCATGATGTTCATCCGGCTGTTCGGGGAGAACCCGAATATCGTCCCGGGCCGGTGCACCGACCACGACAGCCCCTCCCGCTTCTCGACCTCCTCGATAAGCATGTCTTCCATGTTATAGTAGAAATTCGGCGCGTCGAGCCTCGGCATGTCCTCGTTGTACGGCGGATCGTGCGATTGGATCTTGCCGACGACCTCGAACGGGCCCAAGTAGTGTTTCCTGCCCGTTTGGAGGCTGATGTGCTGCAAATTCGGACAATTGGGGAGCAACGCATCGAGGGTGTGGCGAAACATCGAACAGTTGGTGGATATGTTTTCGGCCTCCGTTTCGCAGGCGGACCAGGCGACGTAGAAGAGGTGGGTGGCGTCGGAGAGCGGGGAGAGCTTGGCGAGGGAGTCGGAGGGGTCGGTGAGGTCGGTCTGGATGTAGGTGATGTGTGGGCCGAGGGAGGAGGAGGAGTCCTCATCGGAGGAGGACCACCAGCTGGGGACGGGGCGGCGGGCGACGGCGTTGACCTTCCAAGGGCCGCCGGGGGTGTCGTCGAAGGGGAGGATCTCGCAGAGGCTGTGGCCGACGATGCCCGTGGCGCCGATCACAACTGCCACGCTGTTGTATTTGACGGGCCTGCCCTCGCTCCCGCTGAGGAGGCCGTATTCATCGCTGGTGCTGTTGTCGAGCTTCTTCTGTTCAATTTGGGGAACAAATTAGATTTTGATGAGATGGTGATGATTGAATTGATTTGGGGGATTGGGGTTTTGAATTTTTTTTGGTTACCTTTGCTGCTCCGATGGCGCCTGACCACCACCAGCTCATATTGATGTAGATCTTATGTTGCCTCTGCTGCTATTGAGAGAAAGAATTGGGGGATGTGAGAGAGTGGGGAAAGGATCTGCTGTGTTTGGGTGTTCGATCGATTGCGAATCTATTTATTTATAGATTAGTTGTTCTCGGTTTGATATTGATTTTTTTATGTGTGCGTTTGATTTTTGTGGAGGAGACGAGTCGGACACGTATGTGCTTGCGTGATTTTTGGTTAGGTTTTTTCATTTTTAACTTTTCATAAACTATTATATTTAGTGTGTTCGTATTTGATTTTTATTATCTAGATTTAAAAGATAATTCTTTTTTACTTCATAAGAAAGACCTATCTGTAAATTATTTAATTCTTTTTTAGTCCTTGATAGAGAGTAAAAATGAATTATCCTTTAAATATGAGAAGTAAAACCCAAATACGAAGTACTGATGGATCGATCACTAAATATGATGGTTTGTGGTGGGTTAAAAATAAAAAATCCTTTTGATTATGGGGCAAAGGAAGGATCTGAATTCCGAAGTATGACATTCTTTTGGCATTGATTACCTTTAAAAAATTATATTACCTTTAACTAATTAAACAAAAATTTGAATAAAATCACATACACTAAAATCAGGTTCTAAATCTTATAGAAGGAATAAGCTGTCCTGCAAGAGAAGAGAAAGAAAAAAAAATAAAGAGAGGAGGCCATGGTAAAAAAAAGAAACAAGAGATTTTAAAAATCCCGTGGATTTTGATTTTAACATAAAAATGTTAAAAATTTGATTTCACCATGTTTTATCATATTCCTTGATTCTAAATACCCAGAATTATCATCAATATTATCATTTATCAAACATTGAATTTTACAAACTTTTATGGTAATCTTACATGTAATCAAAATACATTCTAGAATGACACAAATTAAATGAGGCATTAGGGTTCATCTAAAAACATACCATTATTTTTAGGGTTTTTTATTTTATTTTTAAGTCTCCATAAACTATAGGATTTATTGATCGATCCCTCACTTCTTCATATTTTGGTTTTTGTCTCCATATTTAAAAGATATGTTTCTTTTTAGTCCCTCGAAGGGACCTATCCTAAAATTATTTGGTTTTCTTTTTAATTCTTGAGAGGGACTAAAAATGACTCAGGGACTAAATGAAAACATATCTTTTAAATTTGGGGACTAAAATAAAAATATGATGAAATGAGGGATATGATTTCAAATGATAATAAATTATTTTTGTTAGAAAAACAAACAAGATTGATGAGTCAATAAAAAAAACTTCCTAAAAAAGTACTTAGTCAACATGTGTCCTTCAGAGTGGGTTTTTTCAAAATCATGCATTTTAATTGATGTTTCAAACACACCCTAAGAGAAGATGGACAATCCACTCTAGAACAATAAATTCTTTTGGTATCATAACCATGCTTATGAAAAAACTCATTAAAAAAACTTAAAAATGCTTCTTTTCATGTATTGATTTCCTTCTTGCTCTTTCCAATTTATAGAACTCTCATAAAATATATTGATATGTCACAGTCGATCAAAAAATGTAAAATTTACTTGGTTACTTTTTTGCACCCCTCAATGCATTTTCTACACACCCTTAGAAAGCTAAAGATTCCCAATGATATTTTAAATAATTTGAGGGTTCTTTTTGCATTTTGTAAAGTTTGTGTATGTGCTGCCCTTGATTTTATTCAAAGAAAGATAATGCTCAATAAAAAATCAATATGGAGAGCCCCAATCACGAGACTCATAATAGAATAAGAGTTTAACTGAGTTATGTAAGATAAGATCAAATCTCAACTGAATGATTTAATTAAAAATTCTATTGATATTTGATTATTGAGTCTATAAATAGGATTTATGTAATCTCTAAAATATTCAGTCTTTCCGTATATATGTGTTTCTCTTCCTTCTCTCTTCTTCTCTTTTCTATGTTAAATTTTATATTTATCTTAAATTTAAATTTTCTACAAGAAGAGGGATCTACTACACTACCTCGGATTCGTACAAAATAACATACAAGCTTCAGACTACTCGATACAGTCCTTTCCCTGAATAAAATCGATCCTCCTCGCCCCCGCACACGCCACACTGGGATCCTTTATATGATGGACTACCTATTCTTATATAAATTTTAGCAACTCTGTGAGGGGTTATATGGATTTTTCCCATATTTTTAATCATCATACCACATGAATGCATGTGGCAAACAGTCACCCGTGTTTAGCAGATACTAGTAGAACACAATCAATTGAAATTAGCATTAGAATTAATGTGCAGCGACATAATAGAATATTAAGATTGAAAGGAAGAATTTATTGTTAATTTTTTATCATTATATGGAATTTTTAAGAATACAATTTTGATGCATAAAAATATAACGAATTTTTCTATAACAAAATTACATAAAATATTACTAACCTTGTTCTATGATACCAATGTGAGTGGTGTATAAAAGAACTCAAAACTTACCTTCTTTGGTTGAGGTCTTCAAGTCACTACTCTCACCTAGCTCAATAGGTAGCAAATGTGGTGTAGGGATTTCTTATACAAAGTGTGAATGTGTAAGCATGAGAGTATGACTTAGGACATCACCTTTATATAGACATCTTCAACAACATTTGGTCTTCCCATTAAAGAACATTAATATTTTTATAACTTATTTCATTAATTCATAAGTTATACATGAATACAACCATAAGTATTCCCATTAAGCCATGAGTTACATGAGTTTCTAATGACCTTTGGTTTTCCATAACTCATAACCACCAAAAGCATTGAGTTTTATCATTACTCCATTGAACATTATAATGAAGTTTAATTTTGTACATGATTGAAGATAGAATACATCTCAAAATACAAGTATGTTATATTGTCTATAAAATATTTTGGACACCATAAATTAATTGGTTCACCTTCTAATTATTCTCATAAATATTTTTCTTATGTAGTAGCATCTAGTAGTTAATTAAATACAAACATGTAAATGCCACATACAAAATGTTAACATTTATTTCTAACAAGTGATCCATTGCATTTTGTTGAGCAGCGATGTGTTCTTTGTTGAGTTGATCCAGAATTTGTGTTATGGGTACTTCCATTCCATTAGTAACACCACATAAAATAAATCAGATTTCACCCAAGATGCAATTAATGTACCAACAGAAAAGCATGTAAAAAAGAACAGAAGAGAGTAATGGCCAAAGATAAAATGTAATACATATAATATAATTCATTTTATTAAAGAAATTGGTTACAAGCTGATCTTGAAAGATATCTTGAAACACGTAATCGATTGATGATGTTTATCTAGCATCATTAGGGAGCCCGACACTGTAATATCAGTAATTATGTAGCTCCGAAGGTTGATTAAACCCGTTTTCTCTTCTATACATGATTGTGTATATTATGTCCAAAGTCTACACGGCGTTAATACGCCTCATTTTGTATCTCTTATGAATGTTGTAATATAGCTACCTTGTAATGAACTATGTTATAGAAAAGAAAAAGATACACCCAGAGCTCATTGCATCTTTAATTGTAGTTCATACCGTTTTTTTTTTTTTTAAATCACACACTTTTTTTTATTGAAGTGTATGATGTTATATGAAATAATGTATATATTGAGATACAATCATACAACAATATATTTTTTTTTGAGTTAAAAAAATAAAAAAAAATCATGTCATACCCTATAATAGAAGCTATATGCTACGATAGTGAAATACACACAATGTTATCATAGTGTATTAAGTTGTAAACAAGACTGTGTGTATCAGCGTTTATATGGAAAACCACCCTCTATAATTATGTAATTGTTGTGAAAATAGTAGATAACCACCACTCCTCTAAGTCATAACATCCTCCACTCTTTAACTCCATAACCCATATCATTCAACTTCATAATCCCCACTATTAATCACCCCATTATCTACCCCCTCACCTCTATAGACTTGTAACTCCCCACCTTTGGAATTCCTACATGGACCCTATAAAGTGAAGGGTTTGTAATGTATTCCATAACCAACCAACAATAGTGAATAAGAAATCTCTCTTCACTTGTCTTCTCTATACGTTTTGTGTGCTTTGTTTATGTATACTTGTGTGTATGTATTTTATTTAGTTTACAACACGTTATCAGCACGAAGAAGCTCTTCTCATCTAAGCACGCACAAGATCAAACAGGTATTCGGTGCAGCGGTTTGTATTATTTTTCATGCGTGCAGGCAATACTGATCCATCATAACATCTTTATGAAGGTGTCTCACCAGCCACAATATGTGTCTAATTCCTTTGACCAAAATAATATTTCTTTTACAAGTTTATTGTTTATGTGCATTTGTGGGTATGTTACTATCTTCTTTTAACTGAACATCAATTCAGAGAAGGTAAATGAAAAAGGTAAAACAACTTTCACCCAATAATTGATAACACCATCCTGCATGAGCCTATACATGCCTTTCACTCTTTAGTATTTGGGGTGCTCATGTTTTATAATCAAATATGCATGCTGTAATTTGTTCATGCTAAATTATATTTAGTATCACTTATATCTATTCGGTCTCCTTGCTCTCTGATATGTTTTATTCATTATAGAGTACTTTTTTATTTTACTCATTGATTAAATTTAGTTTTGTTACTAATGAGTTGATAACTCTTATGTTAACATCATAATTATTTGTCACATTAAATTTGCTGAAATTAGAATTTTGTGGCATTTGATACATTTTTCTTTAGATACATATGATCTACTTTGATGTTGTAAAATCATGTGTCTTTGTAAGACTAAAAAAATTATGTACATAGATCCCTGAAGGGTCGTGTAAAATTATGATTATATTAATTCTTGAAGGACCAAGTAAAATGTCATTATATTACATTATAGGAGCATACAAAAGTTGTTTTTACATGTTTTCCTGAAGGACCATATAAAAGTTATGAATCATATGTCCCAGTAGAACCATACACATTTTATTTTATTTTGTTCTTGAAAGACTATACAAAAATTATTATATAGATACTTAGAGGATCATGTGAAAAATATGATTAGAATGTGTCCCTGAAGGACCGTATAATTTTTATCTCTTAAGGATATATATACACAAATCATGATTGCCTGTGTCCCTTTAGGACCAAAAAGAAGTTGTATGATATATTTTTTTTGAGTCCTTGAAGGACCAAATGAAAAAAAAAGTGTTTACATGGATCTGTAGAGGACCACGCAAAAGTTATGAATAATGTGTCACAGTAGGACCATGTAAAATTTATTTTATTTTATTCCAGAAGAACTACATACAATTTTATTATCCTTAAAGGATTATATAAAATTTATAGCTACTTGAGTCATGTAGGAGTATGCAAAAGTTATGAAATTTTTATGGGTTCCTGAAGGATTATATATATAAAAAAGGTGGCTACATGTATCCCAGTAGGGACATGTAAAAATTGTGATTAGCTTTCACTATCATAATATAGAGGATTTAAATATTAATATCTCATTGATGAAGGTTCACCGACCATTATGCCTCAAAGATGTTTCAGTAGTAGCAATATCGAAAGCAAAAATATTATTATCAAATTTCATGTCTTCATGATGTTCATGCTGTCAAATCCCATAATACATACCACAAAAGATATTAACCCTGAATGTTACAAATGAGTGTTTGTAAGAAAGTAAAATGAGAAAATAAAATTGTTAGATATAAGACATGTCATGTGGCACAAAGTTTCCTGCAGAAATCTGGGATTTGATTGTGAAGAAACATACTCATCAGTCACAGATACAATAACGTTCTGTTACCTAGAAAGTCTTGAAGTTTCTGAAAAACTCGATATGAGGCTAATGGATGAAGTAACAACTTATCTATATGTGAATTTACATGAATCCCTGAACGATATAAATTGCCTAAAGCAAAATCACAGAGTATGTGCTCAATAAAGCTAAGACGTTCATTTTACAGCTTAATGCAGTAGGTACAAAAGTCTTAATGAATACTTGATAAAAGCAGGATATGAAAATAATCTCATTTGTTCATTTGTTCTTATAAATATATCCAATAAGGGATTTGCTATTTTGACAGTTTATATTGATAATATAAATTCAATTGAGACTCCTGAAGAGATCAACAAAACTGCAGAATATCTTATAAATGAATTTGAAGTAAAAACCTTGGAAAAACTAAATATTATCTTGGTCTGCAGATCAAGCGAAGCCAAGTGAGATACTTGTCTATCAAACAATATATATTGAAAAAGTTCTGAAATGCTTTAATATGGACAAATGTCACCGATTAAGTACTCTTATGATTATCAGGTAACTTGACTCAAAATCTTCTCGTCCTGACGTACCATATCTTTCTGCAGTTGATAATTTATAATATTTGATACAGTGTACTAAACATAACGTTGCATTTTTAATTTAATTTATGGGCTAGATTTAAATTTACACCAATTTGAAGGCACTGACATGATGTTAAACATATTTTTTGTTATCTTCGTGGAACAACATATGTTGGTTTATTGTACTTAAAGAATTTCACTAATAATCTCTTGTTGAAATAATATCATGTGCATATTCGAGATATTTTTCAGATCCTCACAAACATGCTACGTATCGATATGCGGTGGTATGGCGATCTTTATGTATCTACATCTTGGAGTTTTATTTACAGGTTGATCATTATGAAGCTTGTGAATGTGAAATCGATGTTTTACAGATTTAGTGGAAGAGCAATCATGCTAATTTGTTCACTAAAGCATGCTCACATCAACATTCAAAAAGGTGGTATACGACATCGGACGCAACGTATTTGTAACCAATCTTTTTGGCCATATCATTATGAGGGGAAGTATATTTTTAGATGACATTTACATAGTGTACTCTTTTTCCTTCGTCTAGGTTTTGTTCCATTGGGTTTTCCTGGTAAGGTTTTAACAATGCAGTGTTAAAGTGCATACACCAATCTAAAATAAATTATATTGTACTCTTTTTTTTCCTTCGCTTTGATTTTTTTCACTGGGTTTTAATGATGGAATTATCTTAGCGTGATTGTCTTGCAAGGGAGAGTGTTGTGAAAATAGTGGATAACCACCACTCCTCTAAGCCATAACCTCCCCCACTTTTCAACGTCATAACCCCTCTCATTCAACTTAATAACATCCACTATTAATCACCCCACTATCTACCCTCTCACCTCTATAGACTTGTAACTCCCCACCTTTGGGATTCCTCCATGAACCCTATAAATTGAAGGGTTTGTAATGTATCCCATAACCAACCAACAATAGTGAATAAGAAATATCTCTTAACTTGTCTTCTCTATACACCTTGTGTGCTTTATTTATGTATACTTGTGTGTATGTATTTTATTTAGTTTACAACAGTAATAACATTATATATATTCTCTTTTAAAAGTTCACGAATTGATAACTGCCAAGAATTATTGAACCGTCATTCAACAGCTGTCATGAGGACTAGTAGATAGAATAATAGCAGCAACAAGTCAGAGCCTCAAAAGATAAATATTTTACCCTAACGAATGGGTGGTTATTCGTCTTATATTGTCTTATATTGAGATATATAACAATCTATGCTGAATAATTTTTTTTTGTTTAGTTACATTTTTTTTATTTTTATTGAAAAACGTAAAAATAATTTTTTTATTGTTTGGTTTACCTTGAATAAAGTAAGGATATGTGGTGGATAAAAGATAAATAAGATTTTATGACTTTTTTAAATAACAATTTTATTAATAAGATTTTTTTTTTAGAATAAGTATGAGAGGTATATTATATGATAAATGTAACAGTTTTTGGACTGTGTGCAAAAAATGTTAGATGAGATAATTTTTTTAAAATGACAAAGAATGATAATTTTATTCATTGACATATAAGCCCCTGATATACAATTTCAACATTTTCTAAAAATAGTTATCACATTTTATCCTAGCTTATTTAGACATAGCTATTAAAATTTACTCTATAAAATAAACAATTTTTTTTTCGCTATTCTCTTGTATTATTTCTTATTACTCGCCGATGTTCCACCCCAAAAGGGGGGGTACAAGGATTTACACCACCAAAATCATGTCAAATGTAAAGAATGAATGGGCTTGATAGGTGTGAGATTTATGGACATGTAACAGAAAAAGAACAAATTGATGCAAAGCTATCCATTGAAAAAGCATGATTTTGCTGAACTTAAATAGAACGGTGTGAATAGGCCCAGATCTAACTCAAATTTCTAATCTTAAAAAAAAAATACTTATTTAATGGGCGTACAGGGCTCACGTTCCTAGTCAAGTGGCTCGAAATTCTCAAAAGACACGTGGATGATGAGAGCGAACGTGAAGTGAGTTTCCGCAACATGAGTTTAGTCTCACATCATCCAATCAAAGTGTGATAACACAACTCAGAAATAAAATAAGATGAATTTTACAATGATGAACATGCTGAGAGTTAAAATAGACAATATTTAAACATTTAACATTAAGATATTACAATTGATATCAGATAATATACATTATATATGTAATGAAGAATATTACCTGCGAGAGGTCGTCAAAGATTCATAGCCTATTGAGTGGGTGGTGGGCTAAGATAGCAGAATATCAATTATATATGTAATAAAGAACATTACCTGCGAGAGGTCGACAAAGATTCATAGCCTATTGAGTGGGTGGTGGGCGAAGATAGCATTAGGCTCCAGAGTCCCGAAATGCCCATTGATAAAGCGAGAGAAATTTGATTTTTTTATATTTTTTAAAGATGAATTCATTTAATTCGAAATAGAACGCTATCAAATACACATATCTCATCTAATGAAATTTACTATTTAAAAAATTTTTAAAACATATGAGTATTGCATCTGATATTGCAATTGATGTTTTACCCAACATTAAACTTTTTAGAAGGTACATGCATGTATAATTGATTACATATATATAGGAAGTAGAGTCTTATCTCCATGGGCATTTAGTTGTACGGGTGAACTGGTTTTCCGAAGTTGAATTCATGGTCTATTTGTATAGAATTATGTTATATTCACTAGTTAGTTTTCATGATCATATATTTGCTAGTCACCTACATTTATTGTGAAAAATATATATACTTCATTAAAAAAAAATTCACATTATATAAATAATGTCATATAATATATTATAGTATAACATTTTATTTTTTATAAAAATACATATATCATTACATGTGAGATGTACTATTTTTTAAAAAATAAAAATTAAACGAATCAAATTTGAGTTGAAAAAAGAGGTGAGTCCAAATTTTACATTTGAATAATAACATGCAAACAATTTACATTGAAATTGCTCATGGTCCAGACACTGATTTAATTGTTCAGGAACATGAGGATAAGAAGTTATAAGACAAACTTTCTTGAAATTTTGAATTTTAAATGATCTTGATCGTGTCAGACCATATTCTAACTTTAAATCAGGGTATGGTTGGGCTCGTCCGATCGGTGTAACCTATTCGATCAGGCGAGGGTTTCATGGACACATAACACATAACATAATTTTATTAGGCTGAAAAAGTGGACCCTATACATATATAATATCAGTTTTATAATTTTCATATTATGTTATTAAATTATGATAATTCATATATATTGTGAATTCGACAATAAATGTATTACTAGCTTTTAAGTAAGGTTTTGAGAGAGAGCATCAAGCCTACAGGACCGAAAAGAGTATGTGATTAGAAAAAATTTTAAAACCTAGACCATCTTTTTGCCGATTTTATGTTTATTAATTAACTCATACTTTCAATTTGTGACTTCCTTTTCAAACTATTTGAACTACTCGACAACAGATCCAAACCATCCTTTCTCATTCTGACAAGACCATTTCTCTTCCCCCATATCTAGAGATCCCTCTAATAATACTACTACCTCATCTGATTCCCATCTGCTCTACGTACTAGACACACACATGAACACACAACAACAATATGATGAGAAGCCCAAGAAGCACACGGGCAAGGCTTGTTGTTTCTTCAAAGCCATGAAAGAGAGTGACCCGCATCACAAAACGTCCATCCTATTTAGCTTCTTCCATGCCATGCCTCTCGTGGACGACCCCCTTCACGTCTCGCCATGAGCGCTCTCTGGAGCCTCGCCATGTCCCACCCTGACGACCCCACCCTCCCCTCCCTCCCTCCCTTCTTCCCTTCCATGGCCTCGCTCGTCCACAGAGGCTTGAACGACCCAAACTGGCTCTACAAACACCAGAACATCTACATCCCCTACTACGCCGCCCACGTCATCGGCTCCTACACCATCTCCACCGCCCGATCCGCTCTATGGGGTCTCCATCTCCTTGTTTACCCTTAACTCTCTCTCACCCATCCACACAAAGAGAAGCATCTTTCTAAAACCTATCACAAGAAAAGGCATTCTCTCTCCCTTTCCACTCCACAACTCAGCTCTCTCGCTTCACCCATCGTCAAGTGTACACTTCCTCCAATCTACTATACGTTCATGTAAAATTTTCTACCTCTCAAACCCTCATTTTAGCAATGTACCTAAATATGCTAACAATATATCCAGACAACTTTAAAATATATAAAGATAAGAAAACGAATGGTTAGAGGTTGAATGACGTTTTCGATAACTTTACAGGAGAAAAACGAAAGTAAATGGAAATGACCGAGAAATAACAGACAAAGTTCTTCAGGGATGTAAAAAAAAATTAAAAAAGTATTATAGACTTAAAAGTTAAAAGGAGAGGTTTGGAGGACCCATAATTAATTTTTCAAACAAAAAGAGAGAGAGAGAGAGAGAGTTGGGGTGGCCATGGGCCGGGCTCGGGCCGGGCTTTTTTCGGGTGGGCCTTGACCGGGCCTAAGGGGCTTCAGGCCTGTGTCTGAGCCCGCCCATAGGCCCGGTCACGAACGTGCCAAGTCCGGGCCGGGCCAGGCTTAAGGTTCGGGCCGGGCTTTATGGCCCACACCTTTTTTCATTTTTTTATTTAAATTAAAACATAGAATAAAATAAGTAAAAAAGTGGACCACACTACATTGAGAATCCCATTATAGTTGTGGCAGAATATTATAATAAAAATTTCAATTGCAATTTGACTTTTAAAATTCACAAATTTGAACGTATGTAAAAAAAAATAATACTCTGGGAATGAATTCCGTTTGACCGGCATTCAAACGGTTCGGTTCGAATGCAGTTTGAATGAAATTTATTTCCAAAGCATTTATTTTTTAGAATCTGAACTATCATTCGAATATGTTCGAACGACATTCGAACGGTAGTTATACCGTTCGAACGGGCCGTTCGAATAACCATTGTTCAACATGTTAGATCATATACACCATTTAAACATACGATTATAAAAAAAATCAATCTACAATTTGAATTTCGAATTTGATGTTTGATTAGAATTTATTGAGAACACCACGCATTGGAAATCCAAATATATTGGGAATCTCATTATATTTGTAGGAAATAAAAAAATCCTTTTACAATTTGAATTTGATGTATGATTGAAATTTATTGGGAACCTCAGATATTGAAAACTTCACTACATTAGTAATATCTTAATATAACCTTTAGTGAAATCTACAAAATTTCAAAAAATAGCCGTTGGGGAAGGTTTTAAAAAAGCCCTTAGGGCCCACGACCGGGCCCGGCATGGGCAGGCTTTCCTAGGCTGGGCCTTGGGCCGGGCTTTGAGTTTTTTCAAAGGTCCAAGCCCGGCCCTACGGAAGTCCGGGCCCAGGCCAGACTTAGGCCCAGAAATTATCGGGCTGGGTCCGGGCTCGCGGGCCGTTTGACCACCCTAAGAGTGAGTCGTTCAGCCAGATTTAATTAGTAGTTTTTTTAGGGGTGAAAATTGGTAAATAAGAATGAAGAAAGTAAAGTGTGCAACGTGACATAACGTGGGGGCGTCCGCACAATTTTCCCCTGCGGACATCCGCAGGTGATTTTTTTCTGTTGATTTTTGTGGGTGGAGGCGGACACGTATGTGCTTGCGTGATTTTTGGTTATCGGGGACGGGGAGGATCCGAACTCCGAAGTTCACATCTCAATTGATCAAGTCACCCACTCAACTGAAACAACAACCATTCTTATTTAAACGTCACACGATAGAATCATCCAACAATTATTCAACAGACGATACAGTTTCCACAACAAGAAACATCTACTGTTTCTACACAGACGCACAATGCCATGCACAATGCCTTATTACTACAATCACCATTGATAAATATCATGGCACAATCTTCGATGCCTTGAGCTTGTCGATCCAAGAATTGAACGACGTTACCGTGTTCCTAAACCCCAAGAACCCGTGCTCCTTGCTCTTGTTCATACTATCCAAATTCGGCTCCTTCAGACCCAGCGCGACATCCACAAGCCACCAGCTCGCAACGTCCTCAACCCTCGTCTTCACGAGCCCCTCCTCCTCGACAATCGCCTCCCAAACCCCGCCTTTCCCCTTCATCGCCTCCTCCAAATTAAACCCCTCCTCCCCCTCCTTGAATTCCACAAATTCCAACCCAAACTGCTCCGCCAACACCCTCCACAGCTTCTTCCACTTGAACAAGTCCCCATTGCTGCAATTGAAGGCCTCGTTCTTGGCAAACGGTTCCACCGCCGCCCATATGTGATGCTCCGCCACTAAGTCCGCATCCGACGCATCGGAGAACCCGTTCCACGTAACCCAATTACCGGGGAACCTCAACGAGCTGTTCTCCTTCTTGCATATCGCGGCATAGACGCACAACGTCGCCATGATGTTCATCCGGCTGTTCGGGGAGAACCCGAATATCGTCCCGGGCCGGTGCACCGACCACGACAGCCCCTCCCGCTTCTCGACCTCCTCGATAAGCATGTCTTCCATGTTGTAGTAGAAATTCGGCGCGTCAAGCCTCGGCATGTCCTCGTTGTACGGCGTATCGTGCAATTGGATCTTGTTGAGGAGCTCGAACGGGCCCAAGTAGTATTTCCTGCCCGTTTGGAGGCTGATGTGCTGCAAATTCGGACAATTGTGGAGCAACGCATCGAGGGTGTGGCGAAGCATCGAACAGTTGGTGGATATGTTTTCGGCCTCCGTTCCGGAGTTGGACCACGCGACGTAGAAGAGGTGGGTGGCGTCGGAGAGGGGGGAGAGCTTGGCGAGGGTGTCAGAGGGGTCGGTGAGGTCGGTCTGGATGTAGGTGACGTGGGGGCCGAGGGAGGAGGAGGAGGAGTCATCGGAGGAGGACCACCAGCTGGGGACGGGGCGGCGGGCGACGGCGTAGACCTTCCAAGGGCCGCCGGGGGTGTCATCGAAGGGGAGGATCTCACATAGGCTGTGGCCGACGATGCCCGTGGCGCCGATCACAACCGCCACGCTGTTGTATTTGACGGGCCTGCCCTCGCCCCCGCTGAGGAGGCCGTATTCACCGCTGGTGCTGTTGTCGAGCTTCTTCTGTTCAATGTGGGGAAAAAAATTAGATTTTGATGAGATGGTGATGATTGAATTGATATGGGGGATTGGGGTTTTGGGTATTTTTATTTTGGGTTACCTTTGCTGCTCCGATGGCGCCTGCCCACCAGAAGCTCATATTGATATTGATCTTCTGTTGTCTCTGCTGCTAGAGAATTGTGGAATGGAGAGAGAGGACAGGATTTGCTGGTTCTCGGTGTTTGAGTGTTCGATCAATTGCGAAACTATTTATTTATAGGTTAGTTGTTGTCGGTGTGATGTTGATTTTTAAGTGCTGATACACGCAGGCCATGTTTACAACCCGTTAGTGTAGTAAATATTGTATTATCATAATGTATACACGTAACATGTTATCTAAGCATATATTGTACTATTATAGTATATATCTCAGTCATTTTTTTATTTTTCACAATGAAAAAAATATACTAATGTATCTCAGTATATAATTCATTTTATATAATAACATTCACTTCAAATTGTGAGTATATAATTTTATATATAAAAAAATAGGATGGATTACAATTGGGACTGCAATGGGTTACATGTATCTTTTTCCTTGATTTTTTTGTGTGCCCGTTTGATTTTTTTGTGCTTGCGTGATTTTTGGTTATCGGGCAGAGGAAGGATCCAAACCCCAAAATTTGACATTGATTACCTTTAAAATAATATTATATTAATTATGAAAACTCTAAATAACCCCTAAAATCTATTTAAAATCTATATAACTATTTGACTTTTCCTAAAGTTTATATGACTCCCTGAAAACACATATGTAAATCTAAATAATTTCCTTTATTAAACTTTCATTGATAGATGAAGATTATTATTCGAATATTCAGTTTGGTTAATCTTTATTGAAAACACAGTACACTAAACTCCGTCCAATTTGTTAAAAATGTGAAAAATCTTCTGTAAATGACGATTTTACATTATAGATTATATAACTATATTCGGAAGGATAAAATTATCATTTATAGATGATTTTTTATATTTTTAACAATATATGACTCTTTTGGTTTACTATGTTTTAAATTAGGATTAATCAGACAAAATATTAATAGAATAATCCTAATATGTAATGAAAATCTAACTCAATGATTTATTTGGATTTACATAGGTGTTTTCAGTGAGCTATATGGAATTTATGAAAAGTTAGTGAGGTATATAAATTTCAAACAGTTTATAAGGGGTTGTTTTGAAATTTTGCCTAAATGAATTAAATTATTTTTTAGAAAAAAAATCATGTGTAATTGGATCATACCTAATGTTTGATAGAGTTTCTAAATCTTGTGGATGGAATAAGTCAGAGTAAAAAAAGAGAGGAGGCGTTTCAGTTTTTAAAAAGGACGTAAAGAGCAAACAGTCGCCCGTGTTTCGCAGATATTATAAGAACACAATCAATTGAAGTCAGCATTATAATTAATGTGCAGCGACATAATAAAATATAAAGATTAAACGGAAGAATTTGTTATCTCAAGTGATCGATTGCATTTAGTTGAGCAGCGATGTGTTCTTTGTTGAGTTGATCCAGAATTTGTCTAAAAAAATAGAGTTTGAAATTTAGTTATCTAGAATAATCTAGAAAATCTCATTAAATCTCATAATGAAATATAAAAAAAAATGAAGCTTCAAAAATTAAAAATGTGAATATGAAGAAAATAATTGATCACAGAAACATATAAGGATATTTTTTAGGTTTATATTTTAGAAAGATATTTTCAAACCTAACTTCCAAAAAAATGAGACTCAATATATTAATGATGAAAAATCAAAATAAACAAAAAAAAATCATTAAATCATTCAAATATGTGATTTTTCTACACCTAAAAATCAGATATCAATATTCCTGTGAAAATAAAGCTTATCACAATTTGCTTTAAAAAAGGACACACGAATCAAAGTCTAAATGAGCACTAATACATTCAGTCATTTTCTAGCCATATTATCATTTGTTATGTCTAATGCAGTATATGAAATTGATTAATGCAGTGTATATTCCACTATCTCCTATACATTATTATATAAAACTTAAATGAAATATAAATATTTATTTCATATGAGCACATACTTTATTTTTATCAAAGATTAATGTACTTTATTATACGAGTATGCACTTCAAAAATATGCATGGTAATCAGGATGCAAATGAGACTGCATGTATTATTTTTCAATTTCAAACCCACTCATTTCAATAAGTTTATTTTGCATATACCCTGAAAAGATTTTATTGTATCAAAATAACCTTAGTGAATTACTATTTTCAACAATATCCCTTTTCTAGATGGTATTCTTGAGAATTAAAAAAAATAGATTATGTAAAAATACCCCTCAAAAGGGCCTTGATGCAAAATTAAAACCTTTTGTGGGCATTGTTGGGAATAGAATTTAAATAAGGGTATGTGATTATATAATGTTTTGTGAGGGGTTTATATGCAAAATCCCTTTATTCCTACACGTTCACGCGTTGCATGCCCAAAGATATTACAAGCTGATCTTGAAAGATATCTTGAAACATATAATTGATTGATGATGTTTATCTAGCTAGCCCGACACTGTGATATCAGTAACTATGTAGCTCCAAAATATAGAAAAACACCATATATATAATTATGTAAGTATGTGAATCAAATGGATACGGATATCGGATATGCTAATATTCATATCTTAACTTTTGGATTCAGATACATATATTAATTTTTGGATTCGAATTCATTCGGATACGGATCGGATACGAATATTTTTCGGATAATTGACAAGTTTAAATATTAACATTATTTTAGATAATCAAGTAATATTTTAGAGAGATATCAAATTTAAAATTGATATTTTAAGGTTTATTATCTTTTTCAGTTATCATACATTAAAAATTTAATAGTATTATAATATATTACATTATGATTAATCATACATGATACCCATATGAACAATATATAAGACAAATATATTTTCTTTTATAGTATATGTCGAATACAGATATTTTTCAGATCAAATAGACTGATATCCATATCTGCACTCTGGATCTTCAAATATCAGATAATTCCAATTTTTTAGATACGAATTTAGATCAGATTCAGTTTTTTTTTCAGATAATTGGTAGATTTATAATTATGTAAACATTGTATTGGCTTTTAAAAGTTCACGAATTGATACAACTGCCTGGAATTATTGAACAGTACGTCATTCAACAGCTGTCATGAGGACTGGTGGATGGAATAATAGCAGCGAGAGGTCAGCGTCTCAGATCATATATATTTGACAAGCATTTACACCACCAAATTCATGTTAAATGTAATCGAATGAATGGGCAGGTGTGAGATTTATGGACATGTAACAGCATTAGAATAAGAACAAATTGATGCAAAGCTATCCATTGAAAAGGCATGATTTTGGTTGAACCTATATAGAACGGTGTGAATAGGTCTAGATCTAACTCAAATTTTTAATCTTAAAAAAATACTTATTTATTGGTACGCTTCTAGTTAAGAGGCTTAAAAAGCCCCAAAAACACATGGATGAGATGAAAGTGAGCGCAAAGTGAATTCTCACGATATGAGTTTAGCCTCACACTCTCACATCATCCAATGAAAGTGTGATAACACGACTCCAGTATAAAATAAAATGAATTTTACAAAGATGAGCAGGATCAGAGATAAAATAGACAATATTTAGATATTTAAAATTGAGGCATAACAATTGATAGCTGAGAATGTCCATTACGTATATAGTGATAAACACTACCTACAAGGGGTCAGACATTCATCACCTATTGAGTGCTTGACTGGATATATTTGACAAGGATTTACACCACAAAATCATGTTAAATGTAATCGAATGAATGGGCTCGATGGATGTGAGATTTATGGACATGTAACAACATTAGAATAAGAACAAATTGATGCAAAGCTATCCATTGAAAAGGTATGATTTTGGTTAAACCTATATAGAATGGTGTGAATAGGTTTAGATCTAACTTAAATTTTTAATCTTTAAAAAATATTTAATGGGAATACAAGGCACGTGTTCCTAGTCAAGAGGCTCAAGAGCCCAAAAAACAAGTGGGTGAGATGAAAGTGAGCGTAAAGTGAATTCTCACGATATGAGTTTAGCTTTCCCACTCTCACACATCATCTAATGAAAGTGAGAGATAACCAATATTTAGATGTTTAAAATTGAGGCATTTCAATTGATATATGAGAATGTCCATCACATATATAGTGATGAACACTACCTAAGAGGGGTCTGACATTCATAGCCTACTGAGTGCGCGATAGGCTAAGATAGCAAGAGGCCCTATAATCCTGAAAGACCCATAGATAGAGTGAAAGAAATATGATTTTTTTATATTTTTTAAAAATGAATCAATTCAATTTGAAACATAATATTATCTAATATATATCTCATTAGACGAAGTTTACTATATAAAAAAAATTAAAACATATGAGTTTTGCATTTGATGGTGTACCTAATATTATCTAATATATTTATATGTTTCTTAATAAATGACGGAAAGGTATCCCTTGCTCAAATAAGTACTGATCACACAGTGACAAAGATCACTTTGGTTACTTATTAAATGTAATAAAATGTATGATTGGATCGCAAAGCTAAAGAGGAAACACAAGTTCCCACGAAAAGGGGTTTCTAGCATTCACTCTTTCTGGTGGAGTGTAAAGTGGGGACCAAACTTTGTACATATGGTTCATGTTACTGTCATAATCAACTCGACTAAAATTGTCCTACTAAACATGCTTCTACAGAAGAAAATAATAATAATAATAATTACATAACGCAGTGAAAAGTTAGAACAGATATTCAACCAGTGTTAAGATTCTTCAACAAACCACAATTATAAAAAAATAATAAAACTAAAAAATATATTATAAAAAACTCCTAACCCTAAATTACAAATTTTTCTTTTATACTAAAAAATTATAAAAAATAGTAAAAACGAAAATTTGTTATAACTAACTTTAAAAGATCCTAGAAAATCTTCAAAAATGATTTCAGTCAAATCCAAGTTATTGTGAATGAGATATTCAGAATATAAAAAGTTACAAAAATAGTAAAAAGACTATTTTGAGGGTCAAAATATATGAAAAATGAAAAAATAAGGGCATATTCTGACACAGCGACAACTTTTGAAGATATCTACCTCCAATAAAAA
>CM060870.1:4599383-5062047 GCA_030737845.1 Acorus calamus | reverse complement strand
TGATTCACTCAGTTCAGTTTATAGCATGTTTTACAATCCCATACACAATAATGACATAGTGTATATTACGTGTAGAGGATAAAAACTATCTTGAATGAATAAAGAATAAGCACACCGGAATTAATCATAAATAACAAAAAGTCACGCTAAAAACTGTAGTTAACAAGCCCAACCTCGACAAAAACGGTCACCTCGACATAAAACTTAGCTCTCACCTCGGACCAAGCTCAATTATCACCTCGGATTGTGCCTTTCATTGCAACAAATCCTATTTTGTTGTAGTGTTTTATTAAGCTGCAAACGTCCACAGAAGGGAGATTAAGTTTGAATCCGGCCCGATCGAGAGAAGGATCATTTAACCCTCCACATTGCGTTATATTGATATGATTTTAATATAAATTTTAACTATTTTTTTCTAACTAAAAAAGAATTTTTAGAAATATATGGTACAATATAAAATATTCATTTTAAACATTTTAGAGGTATTTTTAGTTACAACATATAATCTTTTTAACATATTCTTAGAAGTTAAGTTTCATTACAGATTCAAAAGATTTAATTGGTTGTCTATTTAACTCCAAATATATGTTTATATCATTATTGTTATTTTACTATATATAATATGAAATGTTACACCAAAACAGTGTATAAAACTAGTATATACTAATATAATCAATATATATATATACACGAGAGAGAGAGAGGAAATGACAAATTTTTTTTCCTAAAAGTTAAAAATACCAAAATCAACCATTTTTAAAATTATACAAAAAAAGTCTTATTTCACAATTTTGAAAACACAGAAGACTAATCTACCCTTATGTAATTAGATCCTTAACATATTTTATACCTCTTAAATTTGTTAAAATATTTCACCATCTTAATTTTGTAAAAAATATTTCATACATTCTCATGTAGAACTTTTTTTTACTCTAAATTCTTGTGATTGTGGATTTTGTGAGACGTGTTAATATGATTTAAGTTTTTTTTATGATGAACTTCATTAAATGTTTATTCTTTTATAAAAAAAATGGATATGTACTCATGACGCCATAAAAATATGTGAATAATCAAGCAAAAAAAATGTGAATAAGGATTTAGAATAATAAAATATCATCTGTTGCATTGGGGCACAAAACATATTTAAATTACATATTACGATTATACACAATGAAAAATAATAAACAACATCAGATAAGATATATATAAGAAACACAATATAATATGTAATAACAAAACTTCTAAGGAGATTGATTTGAGTTATATAGAGAGAGATTGTTGTTTTATAAGAAAAATAAGTGTTTGGTGTGGAATAACCTCACAAGGGTTAGATGCATGTTAATGATCTAATTATATAAGAGTATATTAGTATTTTATATTTTTAAAATTGTGAAATGAGATTTTTTATGTATAATTTAAAAAAATAGTTGATTTTGATATTTTTAACTTTTATGAGATATTTTTTATCATTTTCTCATATATTCAACGATTTACATACTACATTATGATTTTATACATTGTATTAAGTGTGACAACTACAAACAAGGCTATAAAATATATCAACACCATTAAAAATAAAACTTTTTATTTATTTAAAAAATAAAAAGATAAAGTTTGTTAGAATACCGCATCTATCCATGATGTGAAGGTGTGTATAATCCTATATTGCATATAATAAAATAAAAGGTAACTACTACATTCAATAAATTCATTAACAATAAATTTAAAATACATGTTTCATCCAATTAAATATACGTTTTCGTTGCGGATAAGATCATGTGACTGTGTTACTGGGTCTGTGTATTGCATTCTTGCGTGTAAAGGCGCCCGCGGTTATAACCTTATCCTCACTCGCGGCTCACCACATCACCCCCACCCGGATCCAACTAAAACCAACGCGTGAGCTCCCTCATAAACACAACCTTCACCCCTTCTCCTCCACACCCCCCCCCCCAAAAAAAAATAAAAATAAAAATAAAGCTTTCCCACCCCCACCAACAATGGCGAATCCGAACCCCCCCGAAGAAGAGAACACCCTCCTCCCTCCCTCTTCATCTCCGCCTCTTACACCCCCCGCCACCACCTCCGACGACGACGACGAAGAAGAGACCGCCTACGAAACCTCCGAGAAGATAGTCGTCACTATCTCTTCCCCCTCGGATTCCTTCGACGAAGACCTCCCATGGCGGTTCTCGTGGAAGAAGCTGTGGCTCTTCACCGGACCGGGGTTCCTCATGAGCATAGCCTTCTTAGATCCGGGGAATCTAGAGGGGGATCTCCAGGCGGGGGCGATCGCCGGGTACTCGCTGTTGTGGCTTCTCATGTGGGCGACGGCGATGGGGTTTCTGATCCAGATGTTGGCGGCTAGGGTTGGGGTCGCGACGGGGAAGCATTTGGCGGAGCTTTGCAGGGAGGAGTACCCTCCGTGGGCGAGGTTGGCGCTTTGGGCCATGGCGGAGGTCGCTCTGATCGGGGCGGATATACAGGAGGTTATTGGGAGCGCTATTGCTATCAAGATCTTGAGTCGGGGGATCATTCCTTTGTGGGCTGGAGTCATCATCACCGCTTCCGATTGGTTTGTGGTTCAAGTTTTGGTTGAATTATTTATTTATTTACATTTACTTTTTGTTTCATGAAAGTTTGTCTTTGTTGTTGACGTTTTGGTTTTTTTATGATTTTTTGTGAGGTTATCGTCAGTTTTGGTTTCTTTGTTTGTCTACCTTTAATGGAGATATAATTAATTGAATTGAATCGGGGGGTGGGGTTGGTGGACGAACTGTGTGTTTTGTACGCATTCGGAGGTTTACAATTTTGGGCTTCTATTCCTATGTAGTTTGGTTTCTACCGCTTTAGGTTTTTTTTTTCTTCAATCAAGAAAAAAAGTTAGAGCGTTATTATATTCACTCATTTTTATAGTCATAAATGCAGTCCTATATACCTCGTTAGCCCCCTCCACTCGTTGTATCGAGGTATATACATCCTTGAAAAATTTTCACTTTTTTTATAAAAAAATGGTACAGTTTAATTAATTGGAGTATATATTTCATTTTTATAAAGTACATACTCATTATATGAGGTATATGATTTTAAAAAAAATGAAAACATTTGTTGTCTGTTTTTAAACTGTAAAATGGACTTAGTGTAACATTTTCCAAAAAACATCTTTGGTGTTCTTTTGATGGGCTTGTTTGAACTGAACTGTTTGTTTCTGGCAATTGTTTGTTCCATTAGATACATGCAACAAAAACTATTTAATAATAAGAAAAGAAACAGAAAGTTTGATTATGGGTTTGAATTTGTTACAATTTGAAGGGTTTGGGGGAGCATGGTTTCATTTTGTGAACTATGGTAATGATGGCTTGATGGTGAATTTACTTTTTTTTTTCCATTCACATCGTAATTTTCTCTTATTCCTGGCAGTGCTTTCTTGTGTTTGGTTTAGGTGAAAACTCACTTTCCTGGTTCTGTTTGGAAGTTATGTGATTTCAATTTTTTTCAGTCATGTATAATGATTACTTAAAAAGCTAATTACACTGTCCAAGTGAATGATATGGCCATGTGGTTGTGATAGCTTCTTTTTTGTTTTCATGGAATCCTTAGTTTTAATAGTTGTTTGGTGAAAATGGGATTTTTATAAGTGGCTTATTAGTTTTGCTTCCATTTGCTTTAATGAATTCCTGTACTGGTATGTTCTTACAAAAAGGTCAAGATTACTTTGGAAAGTGAGATATTTGGTTCAATGTTTTGGCTGATGAAATCTTAGTTGAATTTGGAAGTCTAACCCTTTTTCTTAAAAATATTGGCACCAGTTTTTTCTTTTGTTAGTGTCCATCTGAGTATTTCTTGGTTTTGGAAGCATGTTAAAAACACTGTTAGTGTTGACCTATATTTCCATTTGAAGGCCAATTTTTTACAAATGCTGATATGATCTGATTTTACAGTTTCATCTTTTTGTTCTTGGAGAACTATGGCGTGAGGAAATTAGAAGCTGTTTTTGCTGTTCTCATTGCAACAATGGCTCTATCATTTGCTTGGATGTTTGGTGATACACAACCTAGTGGCAAAGACCTTCTGCTAGGTAAGAAAAAAAACCATATCTGAAATTTTGCATGCTAGTACATTTTGAAAACTGCTGCTGAATAAATTTTAAAAAAAAATCTTTTTCATAGGTATTTTGATTCCCAAACTTAGCTCAAAAACAATTCATCAAGCCGTGGGGGTTGTGGGCTGTGTGATTATGCCTCATAATGTATTCCTTCACTCTGCGTTGGTCCAATCACGAAAGATTGATCCTGACAAGAAAAGCCATGTCCGGGAAGCCCTCAATTACTACTCTATTGAGGCTGCCTTGGCTCTTTTTATCTCCTTCATGATTAACCTCTTTGTTACTACTGTCTTCGCTAAGGGTTTCTACGGGTCAGATGTTGCTAATAGCATTGGGCTTGTGAATGCCGGGCAATACTTAGAAGAGAAGTATGGGGGAGGAGTTCTTCCAATCCTCTACATATGGGGAATTGGGTTACTGGCTGCGGGGCAGAGTAGCACAATAACTGGCACATATGCTGGACAATTTATCATGGGAGGGTTTCTTAATCTACGGTTGAAGAAGTGGTTGAGGGCACTAATCACGAGGAGCTTTGCTATTGTGCCGACAATGATCGTTGCCCTTATATTTGAGAGATCAGATTCTTTGTTGGATGTTCTAAATGAATGGCTTAATGTTCTCCAGTCTGTGCAGATCCCATTTGCCCTCATCCCCCTTCTCTTTTTAGTGTCCAAGGAGGAGGTTATGGGGGTGTTTAAGATTGGACGCACTCTCAAAGTAAGTTGCCAATTCCCTGCTGAATTTTGGTTTTTTTTTAAATATCTATGGATTGTATGATATGGATTTTTTTTTAAAATATTTTGGCTAGTGGTTAAATATGATGCATGATATTTTTTGAGCAGAATCTAGTAAGATTGTTAAATCTTTCCTGATTTGTTTTACTTCTCAATCTTGTACTTTGTATGCTTTGGGCATTTGCCTCCTTTTTCTTATGAAATTGCGGTAGACTGCCTACCATTTTTTTTTAATTTTTTTTTTCTTGCACTGTGGAAGTAAATGGTATGACAGACATGTTGTTCGAGAATAATTTACATATTGTTGGTGTTATGGATGTGATTGAAGTCGAATGTGGGAACGACCATGTATGGGGATCTTTCACATCTCTGATTCTTTTTTCCCCCAAAAGGGGGGAGGGGAGTTTCAAATTTATTAGAATCAGTAAACATTCAGTTAATTGAGCAATAAAGTATCCTTTCCTATCAGCTCTACTTCCTTACATCAAGGGCACTGAGGGCCAATACCTTCTCTACAACAACAGAAAGCACACCTTATTCTACATTGAACCTCCCGTCCCAGTATGATTCATTGCTTTTCTCCCAAAATGTATTTACCTCGTGTCTTTAATAAGCCGTAGGTATATTCGTAAGTTTATCTTACATGGCATGTTTTACTCTGAAAAGCTTACTTGTCTGATAAAATTTTACTATTTTGCATTGAAGGACATCTGAGTGAATCACCTATTCTTGATCTTGTTATCCATCTTGTTATCTTCTTTTGATATTGACTCAAAAGATATACATCTTTCCCAAAAGGCAAATAGATGACTTCACATCCATTGCCTAAACACACATTTGGCCTAAGATGACTGGTGGATACAAGTATTAGAACCTGTATGCACATTTTTTTCTTCTGTAACACTATGCATAAGCATCCGAATCATTTTAGCATAGATGTTGAATATTCTATTGAAATGATCTTTGTAGCTGCCTTTGTTTTCAGTTCTGTTGTTTTTCTCTTAAATAAAAGTTGATATCTTCCACGGAGAGATCCATGTTGTTTCTTCCATTAGTCACTAAATAAAGTACCCTAATTATTAGATAATATTAGGGAAACCCACACCGAATAAGTTCCTCAGTAGAAGAGGAAACCCACACCAAACACAGAAAACCGGAAAAAGGGAAACCCACACCAAACAAGTTCCTCAATAGAAGAGGATGCTAGCTATTAAAGGAATCTCCGGTCCGAATGGAAAAACCAAAGAACTACTCCATATAAGGGTGTCCAAAGTCTTTTTGAAGGGTCTGATGTTTGGAAAAAAATATTTTGATTGGTGTGCACACACATTTTTTTGGTTGGTATGGTGTGTGTGTGTGTGTGCTGCACACGTATATGAATGACACAGGCATGAGTGTTCCTATAAAATATCACACAGAATGTCCATTACAACACAATCTAGATGCTTAATGCAATAGTGTATAAGGGACAAGCATCCTGGTGTTCTGGCATGGCCACAAATGTGGAAAAGTGGTGTTCTTGTTATGCAACATACATTTTGTTTTGCATGCATCATACTAAGATCCCGTTGACCAGTTTTCTGTCTTGCTGATTAGTTTGAACCAGGGGCATTAATGTACAAAAAAATAACTGAACTTCTTTATGACTTGGATTTTGAAGATATTTATTTAAGTTTTCCTGTACCATAGTGATAAATCAATTCCTTACTGTTTATTTCCTTTTCTTCAATAACTACGAACACAAACTTTCAAATTCAATTTTTGTGTGCAAGTTATTTTTGGATGTTCTCATTCATTATATTGGCTTATTATCATACAGACAGTTACTGGATTGTGGCTGGATTGCTGATAATCATCAATGGGTTCCTCTTGTTGGATTTCTTCTCCTCCGAAGTGCATGGTTTGTTGATGGGTTCCATCGTATTTGCTGTCACAGCTGTATATGTGGCTTTCATAGTGTATCTCATTGTGCGTGGAAGTCATCTATCCAATCAATTTACCTCGTCATTCAAGAGGTTAACAAACACCTGAAACTGGAACATGGGTTTCTCTCCCCACTAGACTTTCCTGCCAAATGGGGGAGGTGGTGAACTCACATTATACAGTAAAAGCTACATGCTTGCAGGAGTGCCGTTCGATCGGGCTGTTCTGGCTGTACAGATTTTTTTATATGCTTATACTCAGCATTGGCAGTCTGTATCTGTATTATCTCAAGGAAATGTTATCATCCTCATGCTCACTTCATGTCTGTATCTATTGACATTTCCATGGAGTATTTACCGAAGAGGACCAACTATTAGTTCAGGTAGCTATTGAATTATGCAGACAAGAATACTGGCTCGTGGTTTTCTGCGGATATGGACATTAACTAAGGTTATGAACCCTCTTTGAGGCTCTGGAAAGTGATTGTTGTCATTTATTGTCCTCCCAGATGACATTGATGTTGTTCACAAATGAGATTTTGCAATGTTTTCCATTTTGAATGAATGTAAGCTGTGTTACATTTTACATGGACTCACCTGTGTTCTTTGTTTCCAGTTGAAGTAACTTATATTATTTACTTTTTTGTACATCTCTAGATAGCAATAAAGTAATAATCAAGAGGAGTGATCTTGAATAAAAGTAAGCTTGCTTAGTTCCAAATCATCTATGCAAAACAGCATTATGTTTAGATCTGTATTCCATTTGCAGGGTTTACATCAAATATGTACATTTAAATGAAAATTATATCTTATAACTAGGGATGTCAGGAGTGCAGCTGAATAAGCTCTATTTGTATCTCCCCCATCGGCTTGTGTTGCAAATTAACTCATTTGTCTTCTTTTCTAACACTCTCTAGCAATGCAAAATACACTCTACTAGTATGCACTACAAAAGTATTATATATATATAATACACTTTTTATATCGTTACTAATAAATGACTAATGATAGGGACGCGTTTTAATTTTTTTTTATTGATGTATGCATGTAATTTATTAGAAAATAAAATAAAATATATAATCCAATGAGTTATATATCCCTTTATGTGAAAAGTTGAAAAAGGATATGTTTGTTTAATGAAAGCATACTGGTACAATAAATAAGTTTGCATGTTTACTAGACTGCGTCAATCGATAGCTCCACCAGAGTTTTTTTTAATATTTTATTTATGAAAGGGATATTTGCAAAAAATCCCCTAAATAATTTATTATATCAAAATATCTCTACTGAAATCCTTTTCCTAATAATAATATCCATCAAATGACGTGATGGAAAGTAACATATATGGCTCCCTCTCATTCACTCCTCTTTCCCAATAAACAAAACAGGTAAAGAAAAATAAAGGAAAATTATTCTTGTTTGTTACAAAATTATTAGTGGAGGATTCCTTGCTATGTTTTTTCTGTAGTGGCAAAGGATAAAACCTCAACAACACAAAAACATATAACCTCTGATGGTAAAAGCTTATAGAAAGATGTGTATCATTTATATAGACAATCCTCACTGGAGGAATCCAATATAAGCCCTGTTCATGCATCAGCTCATTGAAAAAACCTTAGTAACATGAAGGTCACTGCAACTCCTTCCTTAAACCACAATTCCCTATTGTTATGATATTAAATATAGAAGTTTGCTGCGATGTCTGTACGAGTTATCCGCATAATAAAACCATGTTTTTGTTAATTCTCTTAGTAGATGCATCTACAGTAAGTATTTTCTTGCATGCTCCCCAGTCCAGTGAGAAAAATTGCAAGGCCAGATTTTGTGAAACTCGCCATTCTGAGTTGGATCACACAAATCAAAACTTTTGAGAAGCATATCACAATCTTATATACCATATATGCTAGCACACATCCATAAAAATTCAATTACAATTCACTAACTATAGGACTATATAAGATTACATCCATTCAACATCCTTAATCAATATGCATCATACAGCAACACACCAAAATACATTCATTTACCATCTCTTCAATCCTCAAGCTAGCTCCTTCAGAAGCTTCTCTCTTATGCCTTCGAGTTGTTGCAGAGCCTCTCGTATACTGATCCGTGCTTCAGGCACGTCGCCAGAGCAAGCCAGTCCAACTCCAATGAGTGACACCAAGCAATCTTTCAGTCTTCCTCCACTTATGGATAGCTTATCGTAGTTCCCACCCTCCATCGTCGTCATCGACAACAATTGGATGTCCATAATGTCCATAACATGTTCAGGATAAGCTGATCCCACCCACTTGTTCAGGTTCATCCCGTTCTTGAACATCTCGTCCGTTGGACTTTTCCCAGTCAGAAGCTCCAACAATATCACTCCATAACTGTACACATCCCCACTTGTGGAGGCCTTTCCTCCCATGCCATACTCTACATCAAAAATCACAAGTGCAAAATAAAAGATGAGACGATTAGTTATCGATATTATTCGATATTCGAATATCTAAAGTGTCTGCTCCAAAAAAACAATATCCAAATTGTAAAATCATATATTTTTGTATTATATACTGTTTAAATTTAATTATTTTTTAGGTTTTAAAGTACTCCTAAAATTTTAAATGACTACTGTATTCTTTTGTAGAATATCTATAGTAGTTGAAGTCGTACATTTAATCAATCAAATTAACATTCATATTAGATTGAAATTATAGTTAAAAATAAGACTGTATAACAAAACTCTTGACAAAAATAAAAAAAATTCTTACATAAAAAGAAGAGTATTGTTACATTCAATCATTTTTACAGTTCACGATACAATCCTATATATCTCATTAAAAATCTTAGTAAAACATAAATATCATTAATTTTTTTCTTACACTTATTAAAAATAGATTTATTCATCTTAAAATGCCACTATATATATTTTTTATCAAAGCAAATATAAATTTTTTTTTAAAAAAAAAAAAAAGTATGTGAGAGTGAACGAGAAAGAGAGAGGATTCACCGGGAGGTATGTATCCAATGGATCCTTTCAACCCATTAGTCATCGATTCTAGATCATTGATCAGCAACCTCGCCAACCCGAAATCAGCGATCTTCACGGTCATGTCCCCATCCAGCAAAACATTGCTCGGCTTCAAGTCATGGTGCACAACGGGGGGTTGACAGTCATGGTGCAGGTACTCAATCCCGGAAGCGATTCCAATCGCGATGTCCAGTCTCTCAATCGCGCTAAGCGGGCGTCTCCCCCCGCGAATCCAATCGCTCAAGCTCCCGTTCTCGGCGAGCTCGTACACGAGCGCGCAGAACTCCGAGTTCCCGTGGTCGACGCTAGTGCACGACGTGATGAGCCTCACGAGGTTGCGATGTCGCGCCCCCCTCAGCGCCTCGCATTCCGCGACGAAACTCTTCGACGCGCCGCGCGCGCCGAGGTCGAAGACCTTCACCGCGACGGCTCGGGACGTCCCGTCGTCGTCGCTCAGCGTCCCCCGATACACGGACCCGAAGCTCCCTCGCCCGATCAGGTTCGCCGCGTCGAAGTTGTCCGTAGCTCTCAGGAGCTCTCCGTAGGAGACCATCCGCCGCTTCCCTTTGAATGATTCAAGGCCTCCTCTTGCATTGATTTTGGCTTTGGGTTTTTGCAAGACAACCCAAAAAAGGGTCGCGATCGTGCTAATTGCGACGACTAAGACTACTAGGATTGTGATGCGGAGTTTCATAGTCTTTCTATCATTCTTGCATGACAATTTCATGCAGAGATTTGGGTTCCCTTCAAGATAAGCTATGGAGTGGTTTCTGAAGATACCGCCTTTTGGGACTTCACCGGTGAATTCGTTGAAGGAGAGATTCAATAATTGAAGAGCTTGGAGTCCCTGGAGACCAGCAGGGATGGAACCCGAGAGTTTGTTCGAAGAGAGATCAAGTGTTTGTAGTCCTTTCAAATTCGATATCGTATCGGGAATAGGACCACTCAGGGAATTGTTGGCCATTGATAGCCCTTGCAAGCTCTTGCAGTTCCCGATCGAGTTTGGGATCCCTCCTGAGAAGAGATTGTTCGAGATGTCGATCAAAACGACGTTTTCGAGTACCCCAATCTCAGTAGGCAGTTCTCCTGTTAAAGAGTTTTTGGAGAGATTCAATAAGGAGCTCAACGTGGAGAGGCTGAAGACTTCTTTTGGGACAGGTCCACTGAGTCTATTGTTAGATAGATCCAGTGAAACCAAGTATTGGTAATTGCCAAACTCGGATGGGATTATCCCCTCTAAATAGTTATCAAACAATTCAAGGTCTGTGAGCTTGGTAAGGTTTCCGAGAAAGGCGGGGATTTCGCCTGATATGCGATTTCCAGCAAGACCCAATATCTGGAGCTCTTTGAGATTGCCAATCTCTGGAGGGATATCCCCAGATAACAAATTGTTACTCATGTTGAGCAGAGACAAGCTTCTCAGCTTCCCAATGGAGGCGGGTATGGGTCCGTGAATCGGGTTCCCGCCAATGTAAAATTTTGAAAGACTAGAGGAGAGGTTCCCAACAGACTCTGGGATCACTCCCTCAAAGAGGTTCCCATCCAATGCGAGGAAGACAAGATTGGTGGCATTTGTCAAGGAAGTGATGATTTCGAGTTCTGTTTGGCCGGGGTTGACAATCTGGTTGTAACCGATGTTGTACATGGTGAGCTCATGAAGGTTTTCAAGTCCTGGCGGAACAGTCCCAGTGAAAAAATCATGGGACATTCTGATGCTATTGATTTTGGTGAGGTTGTGAAGTGATGGTGGGATGAGACCAGTGAATTTGTTATAGCAGACATGGAAGACTAGGAGGTTTGGGAGCCTGAATCCTATGTCGCCCGGGATCTCGCCCCACAAATCGTTGGATGCCATTGCGAAAGTGGAGAGGGAAGAGAGATTGTACAAGGACCAAGGGATCGTCCCGGTCAGGTTGTTTATGGAGATTTGTAGTTGCTTCAGGTTTCGGAGGCGTCCCAATGTATCGGGGATTGGTCCACTGATGTTGTTGGTGGACAATTCTAGAGTGGTGAGCGAAGAGAGGTTACCAATGGATGGTGGGATCGAACCCGAGAGTCGGTTGTGGCTTAGCTTCAGGAATTGGAGCTGCCCAAGGTGTTGAAGCTCTGGAGGAATCGTGCCAGAGATTTGGTTCGACGTTAAGTCGAAGATAGCTAGCTTCGAACACAAGCTAATGTTAATGGGAATTGAACCATCGATTAGATTGGAACTTACATTCAATTCTTGTAGGCGAAAGAGGTTTCCGATTTGATCGGGGAGGGGACCGGAGAGTTGATTGTTCTGCAAGCGGAGGACGCGAAGCATGGAGAGGTTTCCTATGAAGGGTGTTATGGAGCCAGCCAAAGAGAGGCCTTGTAAATCAAGGCCTGTGACTCTCTGGTTGTGTCTGTTGCAGAAGACGCCGCTCCATCCGCAGACATGCATGGTGTTGTTCCATGAGTGGAGTGCGTTGGAGGGGTCGCTAGTGATGAGAGACTTGAGTGATAACAAGGCCTCTCTGTCTGTGACGGAGTCTGCAAGTGGAAGGATTGATGGAGAGGTGAGGAGGACTGATAGAACAACAATAACAGGAAGCAGTGATAAACCCATTTTGTAAAATGCTTGGAGAGGGGCTTGAAACTGAGAATGGGAGGAATTGACAACAGAGATGAGTGAATAAACAAATTAAAGAGGAGAGGTTTGAGAAGATTATGCAGAAGAAGAGATAGATTTATAGGCTAAAATCTTGTGCCTCCCCAGTGAATGTGAATGCTTTCCAATGAATGTCAATGCCGTGGGTTACAAGGCCTATAGCTTTCATGCATGGTGTATAGGTGTCTTGGGTTAGTGTAATCCTAGTATAATTTGTGGGGTCTCAGTGATGACCAAATCACGTTTGAAGTAGTAGTCATCATGTCCACTTCGTAGTGTTTCAGTGATGTCCAACAATCGTTGATGTTAATGCCATTAATTGAAATTTAAACTTGACAAATTAGTGTCTTCATGCGTGGGACACAAAATCTATAGCTTTCAAGGTGCACATGCATCTGACTTTGGGTATTAGCAGTAATAATCGTATCCATTGAATATTCGCGGAAAATAACCTGAGCAGTACAAGAGCAACTTGCAAAAATAACCCTATGGTTTTGAATATTAGCAGTAATAATCGTATCCATTGAATATTTGCGGAAAATAACCTTTGATCTAGAAAACATTGTCATGCTTTAACCATTTTTTTCAAAGACAATTACCAGCTGTCGAAGTGTTGTTTTTCAAAAAACATTTTAAAATTGGAGGGATGATTTGTACCATGTCTTTGTTTAAAATAAAAAATACATAAAATATTTGATATACGTTGACATGGTGGTGCTAATCAGGTTAAAGATTATTTTATGCTAATATTCGACGAACAAGGTTATTTATGCTAATATTCAAAATAGTGGGGTTATTTTTGTAAATGTAGGGTTTCAAGGATGACAAAATCACGTTAGAAGTTTTTTTTTTTTTTGATAGATAAGGCCCACAGAGGGCAAGTACACATGACGCAAGGCCCTGAACACACCCCATGAGAGGGGGATACACACCGGTTTGAACCCAGGTCGTCAACAAGAGACTAGTGCAACTCTTCCACCTCGCTAGGCGAGGGGACGCCCGCAAAATCACGTTGAAGTAGTTAGTAGTGTTTAAGTGATGTCCAAATCATGGTGGCTGGTGCAGTAATCCGTTGATTTTAGTGTCATAGTATTAAATTTATATTTGACTCCTTCATCAATGACATTAACATCAACCTTGAAAATCAATCCTTAAATCAAACCCCTCCACGAGGAGTGTATTACAAAGTCATTCCATTAGTCAGTTTGAACACGATGTGAAGAAAACTAGTACCAACTGGCTTTGGAAATAGGTGTGGTGCCATAAAATTACCTACCAAGGTCATTCCAGCCAACATATTAAGATGTTTTTGGTACCAATAAATGCCCCCTTTTCAACGCATCTGTTTGGCCATTCTTCCATTGCTCAATTTTCCAGCTGGATTTGGAATGTTTTTGTCCTGAATCTGGGTAATCAACAAGGATGGTAGAAAATCAACATTGACTAGAGGGGATTGACCATGGAAAAGCACAGGTGGCCATGGTGGTTAGCTTCTGTTTTGCATCCATTATATGCCACTAAAATAGGGCTTGACTAAAATGGAACATTGATGATTCCAAGATTTTGGACCGGAGTGGACATGGGGGATCAGGTGTTGAGTAACTCCATCTTAAACTCCCTATTTTTTCTTCACATTTAAAAAAACACCATCTCCCTTTTTTTCTCTCCCTTTTTTCTTTCTTTCTTATATTTAAGTGGTAACTCTAACACTACTCTTTATATTTTCTTTTTTTCAAAATCAAAAGACATAAATACTCATTGAAACATTAAATTTTTTTAAACAATTATCAATAATTATTTTAAAACTATTATTGCTTTTGGATTTGTGATTTGATATGATCGATGAAATAATATAATTATTCATTGTGGGACTTACGCTCATGTGCAAAAAAAAAAAATTAAATTGCTACCAACGGTCATAACACGGTAAAAAAGACATTGTGCTTTGTATTTTTTCTATTTATAAATGACTCTCAGTAACATAACTTTCAACATAATTTCTTTTAAAATCGCTTGGAAAAACACAATCAACGTCCATTTTTTTGAAATTCAAAATGCCCATCAAAGACATGTTCAAAGGGCATTTTTATAACATAGTTGGTGTGACCCACTTAATTTTAAGTACAGAGAGCATTGTTTCCTCCCCACACATTGGAAGGAAAAATTTCTTTCCTTGTTTTATGGAAGTCTTTGGAGAAAGGGTTGGAGGTCCTATAATGCAAAAAATCTCTCCAAATTTTGGTGAAAGGGACTTTTATGGGGGAGCCTTGGAGTTGCTCTAGGGTTGATACTTTTGACCATATAATAAAACTTTTGACAAGCTATTATGAGATCGATAACTATTCTAGTACACATAAGAAATAAATTATTTTTTATTTTTCTGTGTATTTAGTTATTCTTGTTAGAATACGTAATAATTATATTTTTATTAATTGTTTGGTTAATCACAGATAAGTTGTAGATAAAATGTGAACAAGAATTTATAAAATTATAAAAAATGATTTGACATATAGGTTCCCTTATTAATAAAGTTGATGACAAATGATTTCACATATGAACACCACTTATACCAATTAAATAGATTGGTTGAATAATAGACTTCTAGGGGGAACCTGGAATGCTAAACCTAACTTATTCTCATTTATTAGGATATAGTTGTACTCACATATTCCTTACAAACAAACAAATTTTGGGCTTATTCTCACTTATTCCATCCTCAAACCCCCCCCCCCCCCAATTCCTCTCTCACATCCTTGGTATGGTAGATTGGTAGTACTTCTAATTTGTTAAGCCTTCTTGTCATACTCAATTTTTTTCCCTAATGATGCACATTGTTTTTTTTTTTTTTTGATAAAATGGTAGGCATTTGCCTAAATTATATTAATTCGACAACAATGCCCAATTCAAAATACAAGCATAGAGATGGTAGAAGAGAGGTCTACCAATCCCCACAAAAAAGAAGTCAGCTTATTCTTCTAACACAAATTTTCCCCCACAAAAGACACGCTACGAGCCCCGGCACATGCGTGTCCCCAGACCTTGGTAAAATTGACTACAGATTCCCAAATATTTTCAATGTACATATTAAAGCATTTGAAAACTACATGATTACGGGCAGCCAAATAACCCAAATCACTGCGGGGATGAACAACTGGGTAATCTTGGCCTTCACACTCCGATCACCGCGAACAGTAAGTCGCCTCCCGGCCTCCCATAGGTCCTGGAAAAAAGCGAAACTGTCATCCAAACCAGTCACCTCCTTCATCCAATGCCAAATCTGCCTACTCAATGGGCAAGAAAGAATAAGATGAGTTGCAGTCTCTTCTCCCACATGACAAAGGGGACAAGATCGGTCCGCGAGAGGTGCCCATTTCGCCCGAAATGCCTTCGTCATGATTTTCTCTTGAACTAAAAGCCATGAGAAGGCCCGAACTTTGAGCGGGATTTTTGGCCTCCAAATCCACTTATACATCAATGCCATGGGTTCAAGACGTATCCGGTCCCTTCGCCATTAGTCGTAACATGCATGCACAGAGAAAGGATGCTGAGACTGGGGCCGCCAAACCACCGTATCCCCCACCCCTGCCACCAACGTCACCATGTCTAGCTCCCGCAATAAGGCCGTGAACAAGGAAGCTTCATGCTCCCCTAATTGTCGACGAAACTTCAAGTCCCAAAACCCCGATGTACATTGTTAACATACAAATTGTTTACTTAACAAACAAATAGAAAGATTGTAATTTTGAAATAATATTCCTTAAATATAATGCTAAGTTAACACTTAATAAATTTGAATTCTGTTAGGTGTGTATGAAGTTTTTTGGGGTTCAATGCAAATATGATTTCACCAGAAACTTATACATAGAAATGGAAGTTATATGGGACAATTAATAAAATATAGGGTTTTTTTTATTTTTAAGTCCCCATAAATCATATGATTTAGCGATCGATCCCTTATTTTGGTTTTAGTCCCCAGATTTAAAAGATATGTTCTTTTTGGTTAACACTTCTTCATATTTTGGTTTTATTCCCCAGATTTAAAAGATATGTTCTTTTTTAGTCATTGGGAGGGACCTTCCCTAAATTATTTGATTTTCTTTTTAGTCCCTGGGAGGGACTAAAAATGAACATATCCTTTAAATCCGAGGATTAAAATCAAAATCTGAAGAAGTGAGGGATATATCCCTAAATAGGTATATTTACGGGGACTGAAAACTAAAAAACCCTAAAATATAATAATACTCACTTGAACACAATAAATCCACGTATGTGAGTAATATAAGTAAACAATGCTTTATTATGGAGTTATGCGTAATAAGGTACTTGAGAGGGGTTTATTGTTACAGCTCTCAATAAGTTTAACAATAATCAATCCAAAAAAAAAAAAGAAGAATGTTTTAACACTAGATTTAGGCCTGTCCATGGATTGGTTTTGGAGAAATTAATTCCGGGTCCTCTAGGTCACACCTGCATTATTTCTAGGTCTCTGATATTTTTTATTTTCTTTTACATCCCTAAAGAGTCTTGTCTATTATTGTTGTATCATTTTCACTCACTTCTGTTATGTCTCCATTAGAGATACTGAAAATATCATTCTCCCTCAAACCATTTGTTCTTATATTTTGTTACATTGGTATCCTGATCAGGTACAATGTTAATTTGTCTGCGTACATTGTTAATATGTCTGTGTACATTATTAATCTATGGTTAATCATTTATGCTAGAATATATTGATTAAATATAATTTCATATGTAGGTTCTCTAAATAAAAATGTATTTTAGAATGAATCATTTTATACACAACATTGCAAAACTACAAACCATTGGATCAATAAGTTTGAAGACGTCTTTTATGAACAACAAAACATTCATAGGATATCAACGTAATCAAATAAACAAAAGTTAAAATGAGGATTATTTTGAGAGGTAGAAAAACTCAAATGAATGGTGGATAGGGTGAAGGAAGTGCACACTTTGCGATGAGTGAAACAAGAGAACCAAGTGGTGGATCTGACATGAAGAGAGATCCGAGTGGGAGAGGGCATGCCTTTTCATATTGATGGATTTGAGAAAGATGGTTATCTTTTTGTAGTGTTACAATTAGAGAAAGAAATAACAATGAGACATAATTTCATTAAAGAGGGACTCAAGCCTTTTATGTAATAATACAAGTTAGTTAATGTTACACATATAACACATAATAAAATACCCATGTTATCTAACATAGTACATGTGTAATCTAACACCCCTGCTCAAACTCAAGGTGAATCAAATAATGTGAATTTGTGAACAAGAGACTGAAATCAAGGAATGGGATAAGATTTTTGTAAAGAAGTCAGTAAGCTGCTCAGTAGAAGATTGCGAAAGTGTAAGTGTTTGAGCAAGAAAGTGTTGACGTATAAAGTGACAATTAATCTCAATATATTTGATCATTTCATGCAAAATCGAATTGTTGGTAATATGAATAGTACTCTGATTATTGCAATAAAGTGGAGTAGGACCAGAAACACTAACTCCAAGATTGACCAAGAGACTCACGACCATAGCTCGATACTCGATTTCTGTGTTAGAAAGAGAAACTACATCTTGTTTCTTGGTGAGCTAGGAAATGAGAGAGTACCCAAGGAAAATGCAGAAGTCGGTAGTAGAATAATGAGTAGTAGAATCTCCTACCCAGTCAGCATCAGTGTAAACCCGAAGAACAAGAGATGAGGATGATGACAAAAAGAGAAATATAGTGATAGTCCCACGCAAATAACTGAGGATCCTTATGAGAGCGCCATAGTGAATTGAGCGAGGATTAGAAATGAACTGACTAACAATATTGACGGTATGAGATATATCAGGTCTAGTGATGCATATATACACAAACTGATACACAATTTGTCTATATCGTGTAGGGTCCGAAAGAAACTCTCCATCAGCAGGATGGAGTTTTACATGAAGCTCAAGATGAGTATCAGCGCTGCGAGTGTCAGATATTGCAACATGATCAAGAATGTTTGGAGTGTACTTTTGTCGAGAGAGAGGAATCCCCCGCTTACTCTGAACAATCTATAGTTTAAGAAAATAACGAAGAGTACCGAGATCTTTCATTTGAAACTAACTACTAAGATGAAAAAAAATATATGAGAGGGGGAGGTGAGATCTCAACCTTGCTCTGATATCATATTACAATAAGTGAGAAATAATAATGAGACCTAATTTTATTAGATCTAGATTCAAATCATTTATATAATAGTACGTGCATGTTTGTTAAAACTTGTAAGTTGTAGATTATAGCTTTTAGCTTAAAATAAACATTTGTTGCATGTTTGTTTAAACTTATTTAAGTTTAAAACAACTTTAGAAAGTCATAATTTCTAAGCTGAAAAATGGATGTTTTTTAGATTATAGCTTATAAAATGCATTAAATTTTTTTATTTTGGATACTCGTGCCCTTAATCATTTTTACTATTAATATGTGTATCTATTTTATCATTGTTACACTAAAAATCACTAAATCACCTTTCATCTTAAAAAATATATTATCAATTTATTTTATAATTCCATTTGTCACTTAATTTATTAAAATTCTAGAATGTAATATTTGAAAAATATTGTAGTGATTTTGAAATATTATTTATGTTAATTTATTTTTCTTTTAAATTTTTATAAATTTAATTTTATATGTAAAAATTAACTTATTTTATCAAATATTTTTTACTTCTACAGATTAAGAGTATTTTTGACAATTGTACAGTAAAAATCTGTTTTATAACTTATTTAACAAACTTTCACTACTACTTATTTACTGTTTTTATATAATTACAACAAACATGTCTACAACTTATCAGAAAAGTTATAATCTATAATCTGTAAATTTAAGCTGAAACAAACATAACCTACAAGTCTGTTAATGTTACACGTGTAACACAATAATAAAATATATATGTTATCTAACATAGTATATGTGTTATCTAACAGGTAGAAATGAAGATCCATTATAAGATTATATTTCTACCACCACAGTTATAAACAAATATTTTTAATCATTGATTTGTAAACCTCGTATACCAAACAAAGCAAGTCAACTAGCAAATCGGCAATTCTAGTGTCTTTTTTTTTTTTTTTTTTTTTGAAGAAACCATTTGTAGTGTCTGTTAGGATCTTAGGTATAACGTTTATTAGTGTGAAATTTTGAACATGTATAAGGTGTTGTAATTTATAAAAATTGATTTCTAAAATGTCGAAAAAATAAATAAATTTAGCTTCTAACGAGCCTGAATCGAGTTTTTCACTAGTCCAACGAGTCAAACTTGAACACAAAATTAAGCTCGTAAACGAGCCGAATCAAATCCGAGCCGAGCCAAGCCTAAAAATAGACGAGCCGAGTCTGAGCAGGTTGAAGCTCGGCTCGTTCGACTTGTTTACCAGCCCTAGTCTCAGTGATGACCAAATCGCGTTTGAAGTAGTAGTCTTCATGTCAACTTCGTAGTTTTCAGTCGTAGTTTTCAGCGATGTCCAAATCATGGTGTTGTAGTCAATCCGTTGATGTTAATGTCATTGATTGAAATTTAAACTTGACAAATTACTGTCTTATTAATGCCGTGAGACACAAGGTTTATAGCTTTCAAGGTGTATATGCATCTGACTCTGGGTCAGTACAAGGGCAACTTGCAAAAGTAACCCTACTATTTTGAATATTAGCAGTAATAATCTTATCCATTGAATATTAGCGGAAAATAACATGTGATCTAGAAAATGTTATGTTTTAACAAATTTTTTTTAGAGACGAATACCACGCCAGTTCAAGACTTCACTTCGGTCACCTACGGGCGAATGTCGACATCGGACGCATGTCGGCATCGATCGGACCAAGGTCGGCATCGATCGGACTCCACTAAAGTTGACCTTCAATTATTTCAGATTGATCGAGATCCATACAAATGGATATGGCGAATAAATAAAATCAGGGTGCAAGTGCTATTTTTTAAAAAACAGTTTAAAACCTGGAGGGATGATTCGTATCATGCTTCTACTTAAAAGAAAAAAATATAAAATATTCGATAAATGCTGATCGACACGGCAACGCTAATCAGGTGAAAGATTATTTTCTGTTAATATTCGATGAATAATATTTATGCTAATATTCAAAACAGTGGGGTTATTTTTGCAAATGTAGGGTTTCAGGGATGACAAAATCACCGAATTCGGCAGCGTTTGGTTGCGCGATTCACAGCTTTTACGATTGTAGGAAGCTGGTTTTGCAATTGTGCAATTAAACAGTTTTGCAATCGCAGTTTCTTACAAACATATTTCAAACAAATAATATTTAAAAGCTGCGATTTGAGAAAGTTGGGGGAAAGCAGCTTCCTGCATAATCAGTTTTAAACTCAGCGATGACAGAAAATCAGTTTTGCAATTGCGTTACCAAACGCTACCGAAATCGTCTAATCCGTTTGGAAACATAGATTGAAAAACAACTTTTTTAATAAAGCTGCTTTTAAGATGATTTTCGACCTTGACTTTTTTAGGATGTTTTTTTTTTAATTCAGGAATCAATATTTGAAAGGAGTTTAATGTTTGGTAGAGAAAGTTGTTTTTCAATTCAAAAAATCGATTCCGACAAAAAATCGCAGTTTTTAAACTTTTTAAAACACAGATTTCGAGAGAAAAATTAAAAGGAATCCAGCTTTTGATTCCGCTGGAATTCACCCCGTTTGGTTGCACGATTTTGAAATTTTAGCTTTTCAAAAAGCGGAATCGCCCCAAATCGTGTAACCAAACGGACGTGATGTTCAAATCATGGTGTAATAGTCATCGTTGATTTTAGTGTCATAGTATAAAATTTAGACTTGAGTCTTTCATCCAATACCGTTCCCATTGAGAGACCTAGTTCTAATCTTGAAAATCAATCCTTAAATCAAACCTCCACGCGGAGTGTATTACAAAGTCATTCCACTAGTCAGTTTGAACACGATGTGAAAAAAAACTAGTACCAACTAGATTTGGAAAATAGGTGTGGTGCCTAAGCAAGGGCTCTGTATCTGAGAGGCAGTTTCCATCAAATCACCTACCAAGGTCAATCCAGTCAACATATATATTAACATGTTTTGGTACCAATAAATGCTCCCTTGTCAAAGCATCTGTTTGACCATTCATCCATTGCTCAATTTTCTAGCTGGATTTGAAATGTTTTTGTCCTGAATCTGGGTAATCAACAAGGATGGTAGAAAATCAACATTGACTAAAGGGGATTTTCCATGGAGGTTAGCTTCTGTTATGCATCCACTATACGGCACCCATGTAACAGTCATCACTCTTCTGTGACACCGAGGCCACTAAAATAGGGATTGATGGTTCCAAGATTTTGGACCGGAGTGGACATGGGCCCAGGTGCTGGGGAGTAACTTCAACCTAGATTCTCCAATTTTTTCTTCACATTTAAAGAAAAACACCCCATTTTCATTTTTGTTTCCATGTATTTAAGTAGTAACTTCAATTTTACTTCTTGTATTTTTTTCTCTTCAAAACCAAAAAATATAAATACTCATTGAAACATTAAAAACTTTTAAACAATTATTAATAATTATTTTAAAACTATTATTGCTCTTGGATTTGTGATAAGATATGATCGATAAAATAATCTAATTATTCATTGTGATACTCACGCTCTTATGTAAACAAAGAAAAAAAAATCAAATTACTACCAACAGTCAAAACACAATAAAAAAATGGGCGCGGATATCCGCACCCCGAGTTACTAGAAACCCACCCCGTTTTTTAACAAAAAAATATAAAAAATTACTGTAGCACTAAATGTAAACTCACCCCGAGGTCGCCAGACCCTCTGGCAACGGTGGTGAATGATGGTCGCCAGAGGTTCTGGCGAGTGTACCAATCTAGGTCGCCAGACCCTCTGGCGACGGTAGTGAAGCGTGGTCGCCCGAAGGCCCGGCGAACCAAAATAAGAGAGAATAAATTCACATTTTTACAAGTTTCAAACCAAATAGACAAATTTCACATTTAAACTCATATAACAGACAGTCATAGCGGCATTTAAAATACATTAAAATATGATATTAACATTTATAACACCAAAATATGATGCTGGCATTCCATAACGAATTATTCGTATTACTACACTACAAAATACATGTTCAAATTATTTTATGTTTATTTTTATTTTTTGAAAAAATGAGTAATTTTTTTTATTACATAGGTTATTTATTTTTATATTTGAAAAATCAATATAGTCACATGAATGATTGTGGAATTTAAACATGTATTTTATTGTGTAGTCATGTGAATGGTTGATTATGGAATGCGAATGTCATATTTTTATGTATTTTAAATGCTGTTATGACTATCTGTTATATGTGTTTAAATGTGAAATTTGTCTATTTGGTTTGAAACTTGTAAAAATGTGAATTTATTCTCTCTTATTTTGGTTCGCCGGGCCTTCGGACGACCACGCTTCACGACCGTCGCTAGAGGGTCTGGCGACCTGGATTGGTACACTCGCCAGAACCTCTGGCGACCATCATTCACCACCGTCGCCAGAGGGTCTGGCAACCTCGGGGTGGGTTTACATTTACTGCTACAGTAATTTTTTTTTTTTTAAAAAAAGGGGGTGGGTTTCTAATAACCCGGGGTGCGGATATCCGCACCCTAAAAAAATATGTGCTCTATATTTTTTGCTCTTTATAAATGACTCTCAATAATATAACTCTTACACAATTTCTTTTAAAATCGCTTGAAAAAACACAATCAAAGTCGGCTTTTTTGAAATTCAAAATGCCCATCAAAGACATGTTCAAAGGGTATTTTTGTAACATAGTTGATGGGCCCATTTAATTTTAAGTGTAGTGAGCATTGTTTCCTCCCCACGTCTGGGGAGGAAAAATTCTTTCTCTGTTTTGTGGAAGTCTTAGGGAGAGAGTTGAAGGCCATTTAATGCCAAAAATCTCTCCAAATTTTGGTGAAAGGGACTTTTATGGGGAGCCTTGGAGTTGCTCTAAAGACCAAATAGAGGGCTGATACGTTTCTTTATAAAATAAAATTTTTGACAAGCTATTATGAGATTGATAATTATTCTAATATAGATAAATAATACATTATTTTTTGTTTGTCTGTGTATTTAGTTATTCTCGTTGGAAAACACAATAATTATATTTTTATTGTTTGGTTGTCCACAGATTACTTGGGGATAAAATGTGAATATGAATTTATAAAATGTGAAAAAATGATTTGACATGTGAGTTCTCTTATTAATAAATGTGATGACAAATGATTTCACATATGAACACCACTTATACCAGTTAAATAGGTTGGTTGAATAATAGAATTCGAGGGAGAACCTGGAATGCTAAAGCCAACTTATTCTCATCTATTAGGATATAGTTATATTCACCTATTTCCTGTAAACAAACAATTTTTAGGCTTATTCTCCCTTATTCCATCCTACTACCCCCTATTCCTGTCTCACATCCTCGGTTTGGCAGATTGGCAGTACTTCTAAATTATCAAGCCTTCTTGTCTTACTCTTTTTTCTCTCTCCTAATGATGCACATTGTTAACATAAAAATTGTTTACTTAACAAACAAATAAGAAAGATTGTAATTTTGAAATAATATTCCCTAAATATAATGCTATGTTAACACATAATAAATTTGAATTCTGTGAGGTGTGTATGAAGTTTTTTGGAGTTCAATGCAAATATCATTTCACCATAAACTTATACATAGAAATGGAAGTTATATGGGATAAATTTAACTAAAATTAATAAAATATAATAATACTCACTTGAACACAATAAATCCACGTATGCGAGTAATATAAGTAAACAATGCTTTATGGAGTTAAACGTAATAAGGTACTTGAGAGGGGTTTATTGTTACAGCTCTCAATAAGTTTAACAGTAGTCAACCCAAAAAAAAAAAAAGAAAAAAAGAAGAAGAAGTTTAACACGAGAATTAAGCCTGTCCATCGGAGAAATTAATTTCGGATCCTCCAAGTCACACCTGTATTATTTTTAGATCTTTGATATTTTTCAAGTTTTTTTTTTTACATCCCTAAATAGTCTTGTCCATTATTATTGTAGAATTTTCACTAACTTCTATTATGTTCCCATTAGAGATATTGAAAATATCATTCTCCCTCAAACCATTCGTTCTTATATTTTGTTATATTGGTATCTTGACCAGGTACAATGTTAATCTGTTTGCGTACATTATTAATATATTTGTGTACATTATTAACCTATGATTAATCATTTAGTGTTATTTCATACTTTATGCTAGAATATATTGATTAAATATAATGTCATATGTAGGTTCTCTCAATAAAAATGTATTTGATAATGAATCATTTTATACACAAAATTGCAAAACTACAAAACATTGGATCAATAAGTTTGAAGAACACATTTTTATGAACAACAAAAACATTCATAGGATATCACCATAATCAAATAAACAAAAGTTAAAATGAGGATTATTTTAAGAGGTAGAAAAACTCAAATGAATGGTGGATAGGATGAAGGAAGTGCACACTTTGCGATGAGTGAAACGAGAGAACCGGGTGGTGGATCTGACATGAAGAGAGATCCAAGTGGGAGGGCATGCCTTCTCATATGATGGATTTGCAAAAGATGATTATTTTTTTGTAGTGCTACAATTAGAGAAAGAAATAATAATGAGACATAATTTTATTAAAGATGGACTCAAACCCTTTATGTATATTAGAAATAAGAGAGAGAAAATAATAATGAAACCTAAAACTCTTTTTCTATTATAGAGGAACTAAAACCATTTATATAATAGTACAAGATAGTGTTACACGTGTAACACACTAACAAACTAATATTATAACAAACTGATATATAATCTAACACATTTAACACCCCCTTTCAACCTCTGAATGGTAGTACCATTAGAGTTTGCACAAAGATGATAAACTAAAATCTTAACAAACAACTCCAATTGGATAAACTCGAATACCATTAAACTAGAAACACTAAAAATACCCCTAATACTTATTCAACACCCCTCCCAAACTCTGAAGGGTGGGTCACCATCTGTCTTTTGGAATCCATCACTTTGCTCCCGCTCTTTTTGAGTCTGTTGGAGTCGCTCCCGCTCTTTTGAGTATGTCATAGTCGCTTCCACTCTTCTTGAGTCTGTCGAAGTTGGTGGTCCACTAGATCAGATCTGTCATGATGCCTTTCTGCAACACTGCAAACGCTGATGACAAAGTGTAATGATGCCTTTCTGGAACACTGCAAATGCTGATGGCGAAGCGTAACAAATGACGACGACGACGACAGCAACGATGACGGCGCAACGAGCGCGTATCTCAAGGAAGATGGAGATCTAAGGAAGAGAAGAACGACAAGCGCACATAAAGAAGACGTGTGCGGAGGCAGCAATGCTGCATTTAAAAGACGCCACTTGGCGAATGACGACGACAACGACGAATCTCATGGAAGATAGAGATCCAAAGAAGAGAAGAACAAAGACGGCTTGCGAAGACGACGGCACGCAATGATGACGACGATGACGGCGGTAGCGTGCGGAGACGACAGTGCTACGGACAGGATATCAAGGAAGAAAGGAAATCCAAGGAAGAGAAGAACGGAGATGACGGCATGCAGAGATGAGGATGACGACGTTGATGGCTTGATTTTAAAGACGATGTTGACGACGATGTGATGACACATAGAGACTTGCAGAAGCACGAGGAGACACACGGAGGCTACGATGACGATGACAGCAAACGATCTGTTTGTAGAGGATGACGACGGGTGACGGGCGCGCATGATGGGCTGCGTGATAGACTGATCAGACGAGTTGATTTTGTTGACCACACGCGTGGGCTTGATTGACGATTCTATTGATTATATTGTTTTGATATTTTGAATAATCAATAGATTACGTGGTCATCAATTAATATTGGTTGGTGGATCTTTGGTTGACGATCTCACGCATCAATGCGTGAATGAATGCGGAAAATGAGCGGATGACTCACGAGCTCACGGGCGGACGACTGGCAAGGCGCGACAGGCAACGACGCAAAGACGATGATAAAAAATCCTCCCCCGCTCTGATTGAAGCCAATCAAAGCGATGAAGAAAAAGAGAAACTTATGTGGATCTAAGGTTTCTAAGGTGCCTCTGATACCATGTTAGAAATAAGAGAGAGAAAATGAAACCCTAAAACTCTTTTTCTATTATAGAGGAACTAAAACCCTTTATATAATAGTACAAGATAGTGTTACACGTGTAATACACTAACAAACTAATATCATAACAAACTAATATAATAACAAAATGATATATAATCTAACACATTTAACAATGTAATAATACAAATTAGTTAATGTTACATGTATAACACAATAATAAAATATACGTGTTATCTAACATAGTACGTGTGTAATCTAACACCCCCGCTTAAACTTAAGGTGGATCAAACAACGTGAATTTACGAACAAGAGACTAAAATCAAGGAATGGGATAAGACTTCGTAAAGAAGTCAGTAAGCTGCTCAGTAGAAAATTGCGGAAGCGTAAGTGTTTGAGCAAGAAAATGCTGACGTATAAAGTGACAGTCAATCTCAATATGTTTGATCCTTTCATGGAAAATCGAATTGTTATTAATCTGAATAGTACTCTGATTATTGCAATAAAGTGGAGTAGGACCAGAAAAATCAACTCCAAGATTGACTAAGAGACTCACGACCATGGCTCGATACTCGACTTCTGTGCTGGAAAAAGATACTACATCTTGTTTCTTATTGCATAAGGAAATGAGAGTATACCCAAGGAAAATGCAGAAGTCGGTAGTAGAACGATGAGTAGTAGAATCCTACCCAGTCAACATCAGTTTAAGTCCAAAGAACAAGAGATGAGGATGATGACAGATATAGCGGTCTAGTAATAGTCCCATGCAAATAACTGAGGATTCTCATGAGAGCGCCATAGTGAACTGAGCGAGGATCAGAAACGAACCGACTAACAATATTGACGACATGAGAAATATCAGGTTTAGTGGTGCATAAATACACAAACTGACCCACGATCAGTCTGTATCGTATAGGATCTAAAAGAATCTCTTCATCAGCAGTGAGGAGGATATTTTCCCCTCACAGTTAAATTTGTGATTTTTTGGGATTCAGAACTTCAAAAAGATTTGGATAATGGGTTTTTAGTAGAAGGATAATATAGAAATGAGATTTTTTGGTGAAAAGGGAGAGACTGTGTTTGGCTGTCACAAATGACTTTGATTTCCCTGAATGAGGAATCTCGAATCTTCTGCCATATGATAGCCGTAAGAGTGCTGTCGCACGACCTCTTTATAGGCTGCCTACGTACCCCTGGGGGATCAAGTTTCACGTAGTTCAGTTGGTTATCTTGTAACCGTTTTGCCACTAAGAGTTAGTGAGCTATTTTTTAAGGAAATGTTTCCTGCATTTAATCTCCACGTCGTCCTTAATTACCCACGTTGAGATGATAATGTGCATTAAGTACTAACGTGGCGGTTACAGGCGTTTGAGGGCCTTCTGACCGTTTCAACGTCTGTTCGTGCGCATACGCTTCCGCATACTTTCCTGAGAAGTAAGGTCGTCCGACCAGACCTGTTGTATGGTCGCGCCTTAGACTACTCATGCCTGAATAATAAGGTCGACCGACCAGACATGTCATCTGATCGTGCCTTAGATTACTCGCACCTGAGTAATAAGGTCACCCGACCAGACCTGTCGTCTGATCGTGTCTTAGATTACTCGAGGTATCATTTCTTCCCGAGATATGATTGTCCAACTAGATCCTTAAGTCTAGTCGTGTCAGCACTCCAGATGATGTCGCGTTTCGTGGGTCTTACACCAAATGGCCCATAATATCGCCTTTACACGACACGTGTCCTAGTGTAGATTTTTACCTCCACAAGCAGGATGAAGCTTTACATGAAGCTCAAGAGGAGTATCAGCGTTGCGAGTCTCTGCAATCAAGAATGTTTGGAGTGTATTTTTGTTAAGAGAGAGGAATCCCCTGCTTACTCTGGACAATCTCTAGTTTATGAAAATAACGAAGACCACCGAGATCCTTCATCTGAAATTAACTACTGAGATGAAAACAAATATGAGAGGGGGAGGTGAGATCTCAACCTTGCTCTGATACCATGTTACAATCAGAGAGAGAAATAATAATGAGACCTAATTTTATTAGAGCTAAATTCATGCAATTTATATAATAGTACGTGCATGTTTATTAAAACTTATAAGCCACATATTATAATTTTTAATTTAAAATAAACAGTTGTTGCATGTTTGCTTAAATTTATTGGAACTTATTTACGTTAAAAACAGCTTTAAAAAGTCATAATGTTTAAGCTAGGAAATGGATATTTTTGAGATTATAACTTATAAAATGCATTAATTTTTTTTTTTCTTTTGGATACTCGTGGTCTTAATCCTTTTTACTAATAATATGTGTATCTATTTTTTTACTATTACACTAAAAATATATTCTCAGTTTTTTTACTATTACAAAAAATATATTCTCATTTTTTTTTATAATTCCATTTGTCACTTAATTTATTAAAATTCTATAATATAATATTTGAAAAATATTGTAGAGATTTTGAAATATTATTTATGTTAATTTATTTTTCTTTTAAATATATATAAAATTAATTATATATGTAAAAATCAAGTTATTTTATCAAATATAAATCAATTTTTTATTTTTATAGTTTAGGGATATTTTTGACAATTATACAGTAAAAAACTGTTTTACAACTTATTAAACAAATATCCACTATTATTTATTTACTGTTTTTAAACACTTACAATAAATATGTCTACAACTTATCATAAAATTCATAGTCTATAATTTAAGAGTTATAATCTATATTCTGAAAATTTAAGCTGCAACAAACATAATCCATAAGTCAGTTAATGTTACACGTGTAACACAATAATAGAATGAGTTTTTTTATTTTTAAGTCTCCGTAAATCATATGATTTAGTGATCGATACCTCAATTCTTCATATTTTGATTTTATTTTCAAGATTTAAAGGATATGTTTCTTTTAGTATTTGGGAGGGATCTATCTCTAAATTATTTTGATTTTCTTTTTAGTCTCTCTCAGGGACTAAAAAGAATATATCTTTTAAATCTGAGGACTAAAAATAAAATATGAAGAAGTAAGAGATCGATTCCTAAAAATGTATGTTTATATAGACTGAAAACTAAAAAACCCTAATAGAATAGATGTGTTATCTAACAGGCAGAGATAACAGGTAGAAATGAACATCCATTAGAACATCCATTAATCTAACACCACAGTTATAAACAAATATTTTAATCATTGATTTGTAAACCTCGTATACCAGAGCAAGTCAACTAGCAAATCGGCATTTGTAGTGTCTGTTGGGAACTTGGGATCGGGAACTTGGGATCTTAGGTGTAACGTATTAATATCTCACTTTAGATTCGATGGATCGATCTCCCGGTTTGAGCTGACTGTGGGCCCGTCCATCCTGACCGTCCATTACATCCAACTTTTCGCTTCTCTCCTCTCCCTCTATTTCGCCCGCTCAAAAGATTCAGGGTTCCGGCACACATCGCCGTAGTTTAAAAAAACACAGCTTTTCTTTAAATCTTGGTTTTATTAGCCCTCAAAACCCCAATTTTTTTTTTTTTTTTTTTTTTGCGTCGATCGTCTTCCGATTTTGGTCTTTGAAGGAACGAGCCCTTTCAGAGTCAATGAACGCCACTATAATCGGTTGAGTTTTATGTTTTAATGCCTATTTTTTGCTCCTAATTTGCACAAAGACGTGATTTCTATGCGATTTGGTTTTGATCTGCTCGATTTGGGGGTTCTTATTTTGTTTGTTCGGGTTTTGAAGACCCTTTGCAGGGTGACTTCCCCGAAGTGATCGAGGAGTTTCTGAAGCAAGGGAACACCAGGTGCATCGCTTTCAACCGCCGTGGGACACTTCTTGCTGGTAATTGATCTTTGCTTGTTTTGAATTTGGTTGATTGTGAAAAAAATTTTGGGGGAAGATCGTTTTTTTAAAATGTATTGTTGTGTTCGTTAATGGATTTGGGAAGCTCTGCATGATTATTCTTCATCAAATTAGGTTTTTACAGGCTACAGCTTCTCAATTGGGATTTATGACCGAAATGGGAATTATTTTTTACATTGGGTTGGAATTGTTATCAAATGTAGTTGATATGTGGTACCACATTATGGGTTGACCTGAATGGTAGATCAAAAATAGGGCTCTCTCTCTCTCTCTCTCTCATTTGAATGGTTGCCTGGCAATGTGTGCCGAATAGTCCCCTTTTGAAGGAGTTTACAAGCTGTCTTCTAATAAAAATTTATAGTATTGAGTTCCCATCCTTAGTAAAAAAAAAAGTGTATCTAGCAATCCACTGCGAATGTAGAAATGCCCAGGCTAATGATTTCTAATGCAATGTTTTTTGTTATCACTAGGGAAGGAAATAAATGACAATGTAGCTTGTCTTGGCCCATGCCTCTTTTACTACATTGTAGGAGGTGAATTAGTGTTACAACCTTAACCAAAGAGTTCTAAAGTCTCCATATCCAGCTTTAATTTACTTAAGATGGATTCTCATTGGTATAACCTAATGAGATAGCAGTCCAAGCTAGATCCTTATATATATATATATATATATATATATATATATATATATGTATGTATGTATGTATGTATGTAAATGGAAGTAAAGTGTAGTCTAGCTACCACGATTCATTAGAATCAGGAACAAGTCAAATATTACATAAAAAGGAAAAGAAAATCCAAGCTGGATAGTAGTAGTAGAGGGTACTACCATCCTGACTTGGAAATACACCAAAGCACCAAACTCACTCCTCGATTAACAAAACACCATCCAAAACTTCATTTCGGAGTGGGGGTACTCTGAAATGAAGTTCCACTCCGATATGAAGTTTTGGATGCACTCCCAAATCACTGTCGCAATAGGGGCCGTGCCTTTAAAGATCACTTGATTCCTAGCAAGCCATGTAAGCCACCCCACCGGCGAAACTATATTCTTATTACCTTCCTAATTCTTTTGAATGTGAAGATAAAGAACAAAAAGGACATTTGAAGATATTGTGGTTAGTAGATGAAGGATTCTGCATAAAATGATATAAAAGAAATATAAGGGAACAGCAAGCTTATGCTGCTGGTATATTCAACCAGTAACTGGCTGTTAGAAAAGAATATGGAGAGGTATTTTTTTGGCAGTTAAATCTTCCATCCTACTTGGTGGATATTGTATCTTCGTTTTGATGTCGTATATGCTTAGAGTTATGCATATCTATGTAGATGTACAGGTTTCTTGCTAATATGTCATTGATGTTTAGGTGTGAGATTTCCCCGTATTAAAACGCATGCTGTCTTGATGATAGGCAAGGTGAAAGCTAATCTCTCTCTTTCCATATGAGCTTTTTTTTATTTTTATACTGGGCATGGGGTTTACAAAGTGAGATCTTAATTTCCAAAGCCAATAAGGTATTTTTGAAATGCCACAATAGTGAGATTTTGAGGAATTTTGACATTCTTAAGATTACATTTACATTTTGAACCAAATTGTCCCCATCATATTCTTGGACTCCCAGAATTTAATATAAAACAAGTTTGAAATCCAAGATCCAAAGAAGCCTATGTGAGCTAAAAAAAATTTGGTTGGCTAAGTTAGCTAAAAAGCTTAGCTTAAGTGAAAGTAATTACAAATACGAAAGTACCACTTACTTACTATATGACAAGCCAATAGTACATGAATATGTAATTAGTAATAGCAATTGATGTTTACTAACTAATAACTAATTAGCTATTTATGTGAAATGCCACCAAAATGCCACCTCACTTGGTGAATTACATGAATAATTGAACGTGGAAGACAAAGAGAGTACAGATTGATTTCTTGATTGTTTCAAATGATTAAATATGCAATAATCTTCTAGAGAGTAGAGAGTAATCAGGTGTCAAGGGATTCATGAAATTTTAAGGGTGTATATATATCATAAAGATTTTGAGTGAAGGGAAGGATTCAGGGGTGATGGATATCTTCATGAAGTTTAAGAGAAATATCATAAAGAATTCATCCAGCTTTAGTTTCTTTCTGGGATGCTTATTCTCTGTGTATGTCCAAGCCAGTTTATTTGACTATAGATTTAAGCACAAATGAGGTGTGGACATGCTGAGCTAATAAGTACTCACTAACTGAAAGTTGAACAAGTACGAAAAACTAGTAAATGAACAGTAAATATGAACAATTAGAATAAAAGAAAGGAGCAAGCATAAATAAATTATCATAAATTAAGTAATTTATTAGTAATAAACAATTAGTTACTGTATATTTTAGAAATCCTAATTAGTTACTATTAGATATTAGAGATATCACAAGCTTCACTTGACAAATTAGATGAATAATAGAATAATGGGAGAAAGAGATAGAAAATGATGAATGGTTGCCGAAGAGTGTCAGATGGTCAAAATTTTGTAATTTCTTTTTCCAAGCTTTGACTGAAGAATACCTGAGTAAAGTAGGAATGAGGGAGAGAGGATCTAAACATACAGTGCTTAAGGTAGAGAGAGCATTTGAATGATGGTAGTTGAGGTAGAAAGAGTGTCCTTGAATGTAAAGAAAGTGCTTCAATGTGGATTGATAAATATGTGCTGGACTGTTTTATATGCCTAGCCAATACACCAAGGGGTTAGTAATGCAAAAAGCTGTGTATTTAACTATACCTTTGATTAAAACAAGACACGACTAAAGTAGTTAAGTCAAGACCAAATAGAACACAAAAAACAAAGTTAAGTGCGTGCGCTGGAACGCAACAAAGGATGGGTGGCAGCTCAACAAGCTCCATGAGGCCATCTCTTATTTGTTGTAACCGTCATCTTCTAGCTAACATGGGTCCCGTGTCTTAGTCTGGGGCATCTACATCCCATATCATAGAGGGTCCAATCGGTTCATAGCACGTGACAACACTTCCACAGATTTTGTTCTCAGCAGCCTACTCTAGGTGGCGTTTACTCTAATGGCTTCCACTTTGGTCAGATAGATATTTCCATTTTTCTTTCTTTTCTTTTCCTTTTTGCGGTGGCTCTCACTCTACGTAATTTTTAATCTAGTTTCTGCAAGGTATCCATTTTCAAATAGTCATTTCCTAGGTTTCCCTTTCCAGGATTTGATATCTGGACATAGAATTGGCTCGGATATGAACTGCTATGTTCTTATTACACTAATAACACTTGGGTGTTACTACCGAAAGCTAAGATTAAACTGCTTGGTTCGGTGGTTCCTATACCCCATGCCATGCCCACCTATGATACCATTGGGGGCTCAATTGGCACATAATGGAGCGGATAAACTGAGAGAGTGTGTGTTAATAGTGGGAGTTTGACTGTCTGTTGTAGGCCTTGTGGCAATGGCTAGTTGAGCTGGCAATTGTCTAACTTATTGCTTAACTTGTTAATGCTATTATGAAGTTTTTTATCAGAGTGTCGCAAATGCTATCTCACATGTGCAGATGATTTGATTACTTTGTGTTGTCGCATATGTGGCATTTTGATTGCCATAAGTACTGTCATCATAGTTCAAAGTGCGGCCGCACGTACCGGTACGTGCTGATGTGCCCCCCTCGGCGCACATAACACCCAAGTGCTGTCCAAGTGCTGTCAAAGTGTGGTCATGTGTGGCCATGTGCGGTTATGTGCGGTCATGTGCGGTCATGTGCGGGGCATATGCGGCCATGTGCGGTCAGCCGTTCGAATCCAGTTCGAACGGGAATCAAACGGCCCTTCAGGCGTTCGAACCCAGTTCGAACGGGATTCAAACGGACCTTACGCGTTCGAACCCAGTTCGAACGGGATTCAAACGGTCCTTTGGCGTTCGAATTCCGTTCGAACGAGGTTCAAACGCCCATATACTAATTTAAAAAAAATATATATATATATATACAATGTGTGGCCGCATGTACCGTACATGCGGCCGCATGTACTGTATGCGGACCCCACCGCATATGGGGTACTGTATGCGGACCCCACCGCACATGGGGTCCGCACATGCTTTTTAAACTATGACTGTCATACTGGTTAACTGATTATTTTGCCACTTAGTCCTTATGTATGAGTCACTTGTGTGTAGATACATATCATTCTTGGTAAAGTGATTTTACTTTTACAAAACAACTGGATTTGCATGTATCAAAGTCATGAAGTTCACTTCTGCTTTAAATGAGTAGATGAAAAAGGTTATGTTTGATAGTTTCCTATCAGCCAACAGCCATTATATGAAATGATGAATGTATCAGCGATATGGGAACTGGTAAGACTAGTTTCAAATTGAGTAGATGAAAAAGGCTATGTTTTGTACTCATCTGTCCAAAACACTTAAATTTATGTATCAGCCACTGTATGAAAGGGTGAATGTATCAGTGATATGGGAACTGGTAAAAATAGTTTCAAACTTGTGTGCACACACAATAGAAGTTGAGGCACTACTGGTTGGAGTTTGGAACACTTTTTTTTAGATCATTATTAGAATCCATCTGAAACATCTCGCATTGTTAGTCTAATTCTTGACTGGATCCTAAAATTCCTGTGTACCTTATTTTTCTGCTTTAATTAGCCATATATGTTTCATTGGCTTTTATTTTATTTTAGTTCCAGATTGATTCAGGTTCTTGTAGTCCATTTTACAATATATTTTTGATGAAAGTATGGGATGTTTCCCATTACATATTAATATGATCGTAATGCTCAAGGTTGAAATTAAAAAAGTAATTTACAAACATCAACCTGCTAATGGCTTCCATTTGATTTAGTTGTCATTGCACTGGAACTGTTTATTGACTAACAAGGGTTATGTGGTTCAGCTGGGTGCACAGATGGGTGCTGTGTTATCTGGGATTTTGAGACCAGGGGAATTGCCAAGGAGCTCCGTGACAAGGACTGTGTTGCACCCATAACAAGTGTTTGTTGGTCAAAATTTGGTCACCGTATACTTGTTTCAGCGACTGATAAATCTTTGACACTTTGGGATGTTGCGAATGGGGAGAAGATAACTCGTGCAACTTTGCAGCAATGCACTCTGCATGCATGTCTACATCCTGGTTCATGCACTCCCACCATCTGTTTAGCTTGTCCCCTCTCATCTGCACCGATCCTGGTTGATCTGATCACTGGCAGCCAAACTGTTTTGCCGGTTATGGTATCAGAGGGCACCGGCACTGCCCCTCATCCACCACGCAATAAATTTGCAGATGGATCTCCGCCTTTCACTCCAACTGCAGCGTGCTTTAGCAAACATGGGGATCTGATATATGTGGGGAACTCTAAAGGGGAAATACTGGTTGTGGATTTTAAGACCATCCAAGTGCATGCAGTGGTTTCCATATCCAGTGGTTCAATAATAAAGAACATCGCCTTCAGTAGGAATGGGCAATATCTGCTTACAAACTCAAATGACCGAGTAATCAGGGTCTATGAGAATCTTCTTCCCCAGAAAGATGGGGCAAAGTTCCTTGATCAATTGGGCCACTCAGGTGATAATCTTGAAGGAATTGAGAAGCTGAAGGAAGTTGGTTCCAAGTGTTTGGTTCTTTCCCGTGAATTTCAGGATTCTATTACAAAAATCCACTGGAAGGCCCCTTGCTTCAGTGGTGACAGTGAGTGGGTTGTGGGTGCTTCTGCTAGCAAGGGAGAGCACAAGATATACATATGGGATCGGTCTGGGGGTCATTTAGTTCGGATTTTGGAAGGTCCTAAAGAAGCTTTGACTGATCTATCTTGGCATCCAGTCCATCCTGTAGTTGTCTCAGTTTCGATGTCTGGCTTGATTTACATATGGGCCAAAGACTATACAGAAAACTGGAGTGCATTTGCTCCTGATTTTAAAGAGCTCGAGGAAAATGAAGAGTATGTGGAGAGAGAAGATGAGTTTGATTTAAACCCCGAAATTGAGAAGGTTAGAACTTTTCCTCTTATATTTCTTAAATACAAATTTTATGTTTGTTTGTATTTTTTTTTTTATTATAAAAGCCTCCGAATAAAGGAGACGAGGGATCTCCATACAAAGCGAGAAACAAAAAGAAAAAAGAAAAAATTACAATATTATTTTTGTGATTATCTATTTTTTCCCTTTCAGGTGAAAGAGTTGGATGTTATTGAGGATGAATGTGTGGATATTGATACAGTTGAGAAAGATCCTGCATTCAGCGATTCTGATGCATCAGAAGGTGAACTATGTTTCCTGCCAGCTGTTCCTCAACCAGATGTTCCTGAGCAGCAAGACAAGTGTGTGGCGAGTTTGTCGAAGATAGGAGACAGTGCTACTGGATCCCCAATTTCTGATGAAGCAGGGCAGAATGGGCAGGCTGTGGTTCCGGTTCCTAGTCCTATAGAAGGTACCACTGAAACTTTTCTTATACATGTCCTTTGAAGTCTTCTGTCCTTTTTAGATTAGTCTTTTAGAAAAGGAGTGATTTTTTGGTGTCTTTGAAGTGGATTCTCATTAGGCATAGGGTCCCTTGCTTTTCGTAAAAAAGCTTTTGCAAACTGATGTCAATTTAGACTTCCCTTTCATTTTCCTATGCCCATTTTCTTTTCCTATCCATAAGGGGTGGACTGTCATTAAGCTAGTGATAATTTTACTGCAGAGGATGTTGTTGCAAATGGAAGTTCGAAAAGAAAACGGAAGCCATCAGAGAAGGGACTGGAATTGCAGGCAGAGAAGGTACGGAAGCCTCCAACAAAAGGCAAATCTTCGAGTAAGTCCTCAAAGAAAAAGAAGAAACCGGTGGAGGTAGAGGATACAAATGGCTCTGTATTTGAAGATGATGAGTACTTGTAGATATTTTTAAATCATTGACCCTTCCACTATTAGATATATGATTTATTCTGGCTCTTGATGAAGTTGTCATTTATTGTCCACAAAACTTTCTCTCTCCTATATTCTACTGTGCCAAGGTTGCAGATCAAGCCATCTTAAATGGATCATAAGCAAAAGCAGAATCAGATAACTTAATTATAGAATTTGTTACAGGAATAACTATAATGATATGCGTCCTTTTCTTTTATGTAAATGATGTGCTATTATTATTTGGATATTCGAGAAACTACCATCCTATCCCCTACTCTGTCAAGGTGCAGAGCAAGCTAGTCTAAATGGAGTCCGGATATAGAAAAACCATGTGGTAGCCGATTAGAGATGACGTAAGTGGTGTAATTTTTTTTTGGGTGCCTCTATTTGCACCCCTCAAATTGGGGTGCACGCTCCTATTTTTATACACCCATCAAAATTTCCTCTCATTCTTTAAACACCCCCTTATTTAAGCTGGCAATGGATTCTCAAAGCACACTGGAGTTTCCAAAAGGAGAGAGAGACGAAGTGGTTGACGAGATGACGCTGACGCAGAAGATCCACGGATTGTACAAGGGGACGGTGGAGAAGGTCACGAAGCACCGCACGGTCTCAACTTTCAAGGAGAAGGGCGTCCTCGGCGTCAACGAATTCGTCCTCGCCGGCGTCCTCGTCGTCGGCGACAATATTCACGAAGCTGCGGGTGGTGAATACCTTCTCGATGATGAGGATGAGTGGGTGGCTACGCATGGGAATCTGAAAGGTGTGGCTGATTATCATAGTATTTATTGTAAAAGAACCATATTTAGTCTGGTGCAACTTAGACGTGAATATTCTCTGTCATGTGTATTATATTCACTTAATCCACATTGTAGGATGTTAAAATCCCATGCTTTTACCATGGTTTCTTGATTGTTTTGTTTGTATGTTGTCTTATTTATTTATTGGTTGTGTATGTTTTGGTTTAGTAATGTAGAAGAGTGAGGAGGAAGATTTACCATCCATTGAGACACTAGAAATTATATGCCTGGACTTTCTCACCAGAGTTCATGAGCTCAAATTTTTTGTTGTTTTGTTAGAGTTGTATCTCATGATGTCTATTTTCGGGTTTTATACGTGGCTGAAGTAGTCTTTCAAATCCAGCAAATTGAAATTTATACTTTTTATATTCAAACCAAACTTATTTTAGAAGGTCTCGTATAATTTATACTTTTATATAAAAAAACAGATAAATGAGAATGTGTGTTATAACAGAGTACCTTGAATGTGGGTTTGAAAGATTATTTGTGGAAATGATGGAATATGGATTCTAGGTCGGGGATGGAGGAGTTCAGGGAAAGGGCATTGGAGATTAGGAGTTCTTAAAGTGTTTAAAATGAGGGTTGATGGTGGATAGTTCAGTTTGGATAGTTCACCGACATTCGCGCCACCCGTCTCTCTTTATTTGTTGCTTGGTGTCGCCCTTCCACTCACGCCGACCGTCTCTTTCTTCACCGACATTCATGTCGGCTGTCATTCTTCGTTTTTTAAACAAGATCGTTTGACATTTTGCTGTTGCTAGGTTTATAAGTTGTTTCAATAATGTATGTTTGAGTTAATGTTTAATGTTTGAATGTTTGGGTTAATGCTTGAAAGTGACTTTGTAAAATTTCAATATTCAGCTCTTTGAATATATGTTAAGAATGTTTTAATATTTGAATCGTTCAAAAAATGAAGAATAAGATTAGTCTGCTAGTATTGACACTGATATTGTCATCATATAGCTAATTCGTCGACACACAGAATGTCGACACACAGATTAGTCTGCTACGGGTTTAGGTTTCTGAAGCATGCGACACAAGAATTGTCGGCGTAAACGTCAAATGTCGACACTGACAGTGTCATGGTTGATGGAGACGCTACGGGTTCAGGTTTCTGAAGCCCGTGTCACAAGAATTGTCGGCGTAAACGTCAAATATCGACACTGACAATGTCATGGTTGATGGAGATGTTACAGGTTTAGGTTTCTGAACCCCGCGACACCCCCGTTGTCGACTCAAACGATAATGATTTGCTTCTTTTTCTTTGATGCAAATGATATGCAATTGTTATTTTGATAAACATTGAAGTTATTGATGGACTGTAAAATTTAAATGCACAAGTGCTATCTGATGTTGTAAATGCATTTTTGATTTCCAGCATGGGGTGGTCTTATAATTCTACCGGAAGGCTGATCTGCCTCTCATGTTATGGAGTCCTTTTCACTTATAACATACATGGCATTCATTGAGATCGACTCGTCTTTTGGCAGCATTGTGCTGATTTATATGGGATTAGTCAAGGGTGACATGATGTTTTATAACCAAGGTTTTAAGTATAAAAAATTTCGATACATCGAAATGCTCCAAAATCTTATTTGATTTTTTTTTCTTCTGAAACACGGAAAAAAAACACAGAAAAAATATAAATCTTGTTAATGAATATTTTTTACAAATGAAATGAGTGTGTAGATGTATTTATAGATTCAGAGAACTTAGAAACCAAGATAATAAAAAGAATTGGATTTTTAGAACTATTTGATTTTGTATTTATAAATGAAATTACAAATGATAACTTAAGCTTTTACATCAAACATTATTTGTTAATTAATATTAAAAATATAATATTAGATATAGTCCATCGCATAGTCAATCCTGCTTGCAATACGTGCACGTTTTGTTTTTTAAAAATATTAAATCTCATTTAATGATTTGTATATATTTATACAATAATGATTCATAGGCTCCAATTCATAAGCCTCATTACAGGTTCCATGACGTGACAATAAAACATTATTCATTATACCCTCTATTTCACAACAATCTCAAACACGTATCACCACTGTTCATTTAATAATTAACAAAAGTCTGGCAAAATAAAAATCAATCTGTGAAAGGTACCAGGTCTTCTTATCTACATATATATATTCTGATTTGATTATTATCCATCTGTCCATCTGATCAGGTGAATGATTTGTTTCTTCGATGATGATGATGTTTATGCGAATTTGATCCGTTATTGGAGGAAGGGGAGACGAGAAGGGGGAGAGAGAGAGAGAAGGACGAGAACGATCTATGACATCCGCGAGAGCGCCTCCGCCTCCCTCTTTTGCGCCGCTGATGAGGCCGCTCTCTGCTATGCCTGTGACGAGAAGGTCCGCTTGCTGTGATTTTATTAAATTCTATATGAGATGATTTTTATGTGAATGATTTGAAGAGATGATTACATTTTTTATGGTAATGTTGCAGCCCTGATATCTCTGCTGGTCCTTTTTCTTCAAAGATCCTGCTTTGATTTGTGATGATTTCTTTGCGTCTTGATTGATTTGTGAACAAATGCCTTGTTCTAAGCGTGTCATGAGTACACGATGCTTGGATTTGCTTATGGTTAGAGATTTTCACGAGTTAAGTTAATATGTGCAGCTCAATAGTTATGGTATTGGAGGGACTTTTTAAAGATTGTTAATTTGATGGAAAAGCATAGTGTTTTCTTGGACAATGACATGTTATGAAAGTGGGTAAAATAAATTTTTTTTTGTCAATTCATACCCAATTGAAGATTAGAAACAAACTTAGTTTTATAGGAATCTAGATAACCACAAAAGCAAGGTCGCCATTGGAGACGGAGAATGTGAAGTAAATCGAAAGTGAGATCAGATATTATTTTGTTATATTTACATTGTAGAAACTGTGTATTGATTAATAATGTTACATTTATAAATGTAACAGTTAATATTATGGTTTGATGCGAAAGAAACACATTTAAGCAATACACATTTTTTTGTTATTTGGTTACATTTGAAATGTAACAGTCTTGTAAATGTGTGTATTGTTTGTTTTTTGTATTTACATTTGAAATGTAATAGTCTTGTAATGACGTAATGTTATTTAACATGCAGATTCATGGATATTTCAAGGATCAATCATATTATTATTCATGACTATTTGATTTGTAGGGGAGTTTGTTACATTTTTTTCTCATCTTTTTTTTGTTTCTACAACATTTTTTAACATGAATGTCATAAATTGTTACATTCACATATTTATGTTACATTTATGCATTATTGTTATATTTATGCAAATTGTTACATTCTGCAACAGTTATAATCATAAAAAAACTGAAACATTTTTTTTGTGTTATTTAGGTAATTTTGGTGTAATTTATGTAAGTTTTGGTGTAATTTTGATGAAAAACAATATAGGTAATTTTTGTGTAAGTTAAGTAAGTTTTGATATTATAAAATTTATAAGAATTTCAAAATTCAAATTTTAAAATAGGCAACTTTTAGAGTGTGATATATGTTTTAAAATAGGTAAATTCAAATTAATGTGAAAGATTAATAAGAAAGAAAAATGATTTGGATTAATGAGATCTATTTTTAATGAAAGGCACATCTGAAGTGATGACACATCATGGAGCCTATGAGTGAGGCCTATGAGTTGGGGTCTGGGTATCATCACTTATATTTATAAAGTTTATATATATTTATGATGTATCGTATGAATCTATTTAAAAAAAACTAAAAAAATAAAAACTATTACATTATATACATTAATTTACATTAATTATATTTGAGGTGTCCATTGTTGGACTCTCCAAATAAAATATGCAAAACCCGTAAGTAAAGTTGGCTGAGAAAAATTTCCAGCCGTCCGATTGGATCATCAAACGCGCCGGTTTCGTGCAACGGTTCAATACAGAAACCCTTTTATATCGTTCTTCAGTCTCTTCGTCTTCTACCCTTTCCCTCCTCCGTTCAAAGCTCTCTCTCTCTCTTCTAGTTCTTCGTTAAGGTTGGTTGGTTTTCGTTATCCCCTTTGTCTCTCAATTTCTTTTTCTTATTGAATGATTTTGATGTAGATTCTTTTTGGGTTTCTCCGAAAAAAATTTGATTTCTGGGGCTTTGGATTTCAATTCACAGGGGCTTGAATCGGTTATGGTTTTTGGTCACTTTTATTCTGAGATGCGAGTGTTTCAGCTTATTTTAGGGTTTCAATTGTATACATTTCCGAAGTAGTGATTTTGTAAACATGTACTAAGAGAGAGCACGAATAGTTTGGATTTCTTTTTCTTAAAACATAAAAGACACAGGATATGATTGTGTAACAAAAATGATGATTTATCGGATTGTTTTGAAATGTTTCTACTTTTCTATGCATTATGCTACAATTGTAGTATAATTAACAGTTTGAGAGACTGCGCAGAAATCTGTTTATTCATTTTTTCCCCATCTTCATTAATATTGTTTGATTTCGATTCATCACTGAAGGGAAAATCTCAGATACATGTTTTTTTTTTTGTGATATATATGTTAAGTGGTATAAAAAAAAGTTCTTCTGATCACCTGTATAATATTGTTTCATTGATTGAATTTGAATCACTGCTGTTCTTATTAACTTCTTTCCTGGAATCTGCAAGTCAAAGGAATTCTTTGTACTCTCTCCCTGTATCTTAGGCTATGGTAAACCTCGTAAATTTCATCTTCAAATGCTTCTTATTTGCTCAAACAAATTGTGGGAGTAAATTATGATCTTTGCTAGATGCTGGAGAAAGGCCATTGACTTGACTTATAATCGTGTCGATAAAGGTTTATAGATATATTAAGGTTATAGATTCCAGTTGCCAATATTCATTAAAACGAAATGTAGATCTGCAGATACAATGCTAAGGAAACAAAGTTATTTGTAAACAAATATAATGATACTAGACATCATTACTCAAGATGATCCTGAATTATCTGTGAAATGTTATGATCCAGCATCTAGAGTAGGACATGGCAATGGACAGGTTTCACTAAATTCTGTCACTAATTTCTCAAAAGATGGTCAGAGAAATGGGCTCCTTTGATCCATGAAATTTTTTGGAAACACTTGTATCATCATTTCAGATTCTTGTTGCGTTAGGTATTTAATAAGCAGGGCATTTTTTCACATGTGAATGATATAAAGTTTAGATCATCTGCATATTTTGGATAACGAACAGTGATTTTACTATAATGGACGAGACCTTTTTTTAATTTTTAATCATTCTAATTACACCTTTTACTCCTTGAAATTCCTTGTTTGTATTCGTAGTGTTCCCAATCAATTCTAGATGTTTGCGTCATAATATATGTTGTTTTGCTCCTCGGCATCCCACTTATATGTACTGCACTTTTGTTCACTTTCAGATATATTTGATTGTTCTTCTCATGATGGATATAGACAAACAAACCACTGATATGGATGTTGAATCAAGCGATTCATTGGTGGAGCAGCTCGGCAAGGCATTTGTTGAATTTGAGTCCCATAGGCTTGCTTCTTCTGGCCACATAATGCCATGGGAGGAAATGAGAGAGCATTTCCACAACCTTGAGAAGTCATTAAAGAAAAGACTTGAGGAGTTGGAAGAGAAGGAGAATGCATTTAAAAGTATTCAAGCAGAATCACGTGCCATGCTTGCTGACCGAGAGGCTGCTGTTGCTGCCAAAGAACAAAATTCATTAGATCGAATCCAGGAGCTTAAAGATGCTGCTGTTGATGCTATACTGGAGGCACGCAAGAAGTGCAAGGTGGAGTCTCCTGAACCTGTGGACGTTGAGGATGGCAACAAAGAAAAAAAGGTAAGCAACAATTCTAATGATGATCTGGATGCACCCATCTCTGCCCCGGAGGAGGTGAAATCCCTTTCTCATGAATTGAAGCAAATCTGTGAAAGGATGGATGCCAAAGACCTTTTGAGGTATATCTCAAACAACCAGAAAAATAGTGCTGCCGTACGTGGTCAAATCCCTGTTGCATTGAAATGTGTGGCTGAACCAGCCCATTTGGTGCTGGATACCCTGGAGGGTTTCTATCCTCCGCATGAAACTACCCCTGAGGGGGAAAAGATCAATCCCACCCTTCAGACCCTACGCAGAGCCTGTCTACTCTTGATTGAATCTGCAGGCCCCTTATTTATGGTGTCTGAGGCAAATGCCAATCACCCTTTAAGCTCTGAAGCCAAGCAGCGAGCCAAGGCAATAGCTGATGAGTGGAGGCCAAAATTGGCTGATGTGGGCACTGATGCCACCAATGGAAGTTCATTGGAAACACAAGTATTCCTGCAGCTTCTTGCATCTTTTGGCATTGCTTCAGAGTATGATGAAGATGAGCTTTGCAAGCTTGTCATAGCTATCTCCCGTCGCAGGCAGACCGCTGAGCTCTGCCGTTCACTTGGACTAACACATAAAATGCCAGGTTGGTATGTCCACACAGCTTGGGAGACCCCTTGTCAGACTTTATTCCCACTTATTTCTGGGCCTCAGGGTGATGAGTTATGATGTCAGTAACAGATAGGCATATTTTATTAGCTAGAGATGTCGTTTCTAGAATTTGATGCATCATGGTGAGTGTCTCTCTCTCTCACCTTCTCTGTAGTAATAACTTTTCAGGCCTTTTTAATTTTTCAGATGTAGTTCAAGCATTGATAAATAGTGGGAAGCAGATAGATGCAGTCCATATTTCACAGGCCTTCAAACTAGCAGAGAAATTCCCCCCTGTTCCCCTTCTGAAGGCATACTTGAAGGACTTGAGAAGAAGTTTCCAAGGAAAAGGCGGTGATGGAGGAGCTGATGGTGAGCAGGTGAGCATAAATGTCAAATAAGTGACTATTTTGATGGTTTGAGCTAGTTGCTATCATCTATATCTCAAGAATTGAATACATGTATGTCAGTTATATGTATCTGGAATTTGCTAAAATTTGGAGGACCATATGGTAAATTTTGTTTCTGTTTGTGCAGTTGGAGTTCCTTTTTTTTTCTGATTCACTATGATATGGCATTAAGAATTTTTGCAACTTTTTGAAGTCTATCAGTTTGTCTTGGTGATTCCTATCCTACATTGCAACCATTTGGTTATATGCTCAAGTAGCACTCCATGTAAATTTGTTGATCTTTACTTGATTGATCTCCCCAGTCACTAATGTAAACATCATTCATCTAAGCTGGCCTGTCAAAAGAGTATCCCTTCTTTGTTGGATGAGGTTTTAAATGTTCTTTTTTTAAATATTATCTTTAGATACAATGGTTTGCTGCTAAAGATGCAGTGGGAGTTGATAATTTTATACACTAAGTACCTGAAAATGCCTTTAACTCATCTCTTTCTGTATTTTTGAATATTGCTTTAACTCAACAGCCTTTTGAAAAAAAGGTACCTCGATACGAGGATGCCTATTAATTTACCAGTCTATAAATTTAAGTTTTTTGACTGGTAAATGGAATCAAATCTGGAAAATTTACTACAACCCATAATGATGCTACCCTATTTTTTGTTTTGGAAAAGCAAGTGAAAGACATTCCTACATTTTAGCTGATTATATAAGAATTTTGTAATCCATGTTTTGATTATCTCAAAACTAAACTTTTGGGTCTGAACCCAATAGCTTAGTAGCTGACAAGAAGATTCACAAACGAGAATTCTTGGGTTTGAGCCATTTTGCTTATATATAGGAAGCGCTCTTTTATAAATGATAATGTAAATGTAATAATCTGGGGGCAAAGGGAAAATGCTTGGGTTGATAGGACAAAATCTTGGGTTTGAGAGAGCAAATTCATAAAGTATGAAGTATGGACTTGTAGACCAACTTACAATATGACATTTTTCCTACATGCTGCTTCCCAGTCTTATATATGTAGAACCACTCTCTCTCCAGATAGTGTTTTTCATTGATTTTGATTGGGAATATGAGTTCCCTGTGAATCTTGAGACCATGTGCCATTTTATTGAATATAGGGTTGTGCTTCAAGGAAATTCTCAATTTCAGTTCAATAACAGTTGGTTAGTAGAGGCTTATTGATATGTGAAAGGCTTTTGGGAACAATGCAAGTTGAAGGCAAAGTTGCATTGAAATTTGCCTGAAAACTCAGACTTGTGCAGGAGCACCTCAACCCTTGGGTAGTGGAATAGGTGGGGAATAGGGTGGAATAGGGGTGAATAAACTCACTTGATTTTTGGAAGGATTAAGTGGGTATAACTATGCCAAAATAGATGGAAATATGCTGGTATTCGTATTCAGGTCTCCCCCTAAAATTGTGTTATTTGAGCCAATTTATTCCATCGGTAATAAGAAAGGTTTATATGTCAAATCATCTGCCATTAACTCCTGTAAATCAGGGATAAATCAAATCATTTTTTCACATTTTGTAATTCCTTATCTATATCTTATTAAGCTTTTATTATCTATGGTTAACCAAACAAAAAAAAAATTATTATTACATTTCCCAATGGGAATAACTTTTTTTTTTGCTTGGTAGATAAGATTATGTATCGCTGAAGTTAAAGTGCTGTACAAAGCTGACAAGAGTTTACAAAAGAAGAAGAAGTGGGTTAGGAGATAGGAGTGGGATTAGATTTCCCTTACAAAAGATTTTCCCTCTTTGTCATCTTGAATAAGAGAGCAGAGATCCTCTTCAAAGTCATCTTGAATAAGAGAGCAGTTGTTTTCATCTTGAATGAGAATAACTTAAGGTACAGTCAAACAGAAAACTGACTTATTCTTTATTCATACTAGAATAATTATCTATCATGGAATGACTTATGTTGCTAGCCATACAGGATATAGAGTTCAGATTACGAACAGGACAGGATAGGCCAAAGGAGGAGACAAGGCAAATTTTGATGTGGGGTCTCAGAGAAAAAGATGGCGAGCTATCAATATAGGAATAGGAACATAGAAAGGCAGATATCTTAAAACAAGAAATGGAATGGAGGTGGAAGTTCAGGGAACTCTGGGCTCAAAAAGGTGATGGTAATACAAAATCTATTCATAAAGTGACAAGCCAAAGAAAAAATGGTAACTTCATCCCAAAATTAAGGAGAGAAGAGTTGTTGATAGTGAACCCTACAGATCTGAAAATCATGTGGAAAATCGATTTAGGAGCTTTCCAAAAAAGTTGGCTCACAACCTGGCCGTCAGGGATATTCCCACTATTTCTTTAGCTCAGGTGGGATTTTAGATTCTGGTTTTATGAAAGAGGAGGTTAAGGCTGCGGTGTTCATGCTAAAAGTACTAAGGTTCCGTTTGTGTTTGAGGTGGGGGCCTCCGTGGTACCAAAAAACCGGGGGGGGGGGGGGACCTCGAAGCGGTGTTTCAGGGAGTCGGGGAACACAAGGGAAAAACAGATACGATAAGGTTTTTGGCTTATTAACGCGAACGCGAGAAGCGCTGTTTGTGTGTGCGGTCACGTCCACCGGCGCCCACCAATGCCACCTCCCCCTTTTTTCTCTGCCAAACGTAAGGCTACTGGGCCAGATGGGTTTCCACTTAGCTGTTTTCAAGCCTTTTTGGGGATATGCTGAAAAGAGGTTCCTTTGGAGATGACCAAGTTCTATAATGGCAGTTAGGCCTGGGGCTGTCTAAACTCCATGCACAGCTCCTACGGTGGGGGTGCAAATTCTCTAGGTGACTACAGTCCCATCTCACTTGTGCCTACAAAATTTTGGCAAAAGAAAAACACGCTTAAGGTGCAACAGAAAGCTGTGATTTTTTTATATTAAGAAGGATTTGCAAATAGATGGTTTATATTAAGAAGGAAAATTAATGGATATGAAGGGTTGATGTGCTTATCTAGTATGACAAGTGGAGAATAACTACCGTTAGATTGATCATATAATGTCATTTGTGATATGTAAGTTAGTGGTTATGCTTAAATCAAAGAACAAATAATGGGACCAATTTGGACTCGCCTTACTAGTCAGAAAGGGCCGTGATTTTTTTGGGTCCTTGGGGTGAATCAGAAAGCTATTTTTTTTTTTAGAGTCTCCTGTTGATCCTTTTTTCGCCTTTTTTTCTTTTGCTCCTTTTAATCCTTTGTTTGGTGATCCCTGCCTCTTTCATATCTTGTTCGAGGTGCAACATTTATTAATATGATTGCTCCTATCTTTTTTTTTTTTTAAAAAAAAAGAGAACTAAATAATGAGCCTTACAGTGCAGTGAGACGAATGGGAATCAATTTGGGACATGATTTCTTTTCAAAAACTTGATTTGGTTTTCTGCCAAGCTAGCAGGCTGTTGAACAATTGATCAAGTTGAAGAAACAAGCACGCACACTCTGGCGGTTATTTTTTACTTGAAAAATGCCCATGATGAAGTTCTTATATATGTTAATCTTCTTCGGGCATCCACATTAACAAATAAAGAGTTATAATAAGTTTATATTGATACCATTAGTGTTCGTATGACTAGCTTGAATAATGCGTGTGCACTGAGAGAGACTCGCATGGCATGGGCCTTTATCGGTGTTCATTTTGACCCCTTATCATGTTTAATTTGTTGCAGTTTTCTTTTTCCGCAGAATAATTTATTTGTTGTCCACAAAAAAGGACGTGTTCATATCATTATGTGTTCTAAAGGTGGTTAATGTAAGGAGGAATGTGTTCTGCATACAGTCTTCTTGGTAGTTATGGAGAGGCTACGTATTGACTATTGATAATTGAAAATTAACAAAGTAGTTGCTTCCAAATGACTTGATCTGACAACAGAGTATTGATGGTGTGATCATGGACTATCATATTTTTTTACTGGTGTTTGCTTATTGAAATAAAACATTTGCTAAAATTGCAAATGTATGAGGGAATGGATCGTATTGTAGTTGTAGTGATCAAGGATAAGTCTGGTGTTGTAAAGCTGATTAATATATATCAATAAATTTTATGCACATAGATGCTTTCAAAATATGTGGATTGCTAAGGATGATATTTCTAATAAGATGTAATCTAATTGCTTGGTAGAGATACTTCTTTTTTTTTTTTTGTGATTTATGAGTACTGGCTAAAGTGTTAGGAAGCTTTACAATGATTTCATCTCTCATACATGCCTGCTGTACCTATAGCTATTTGAATGTGATCTTTATACCATTAAAGCCTCTTTACATCACGCACTTGCTCATATTGGGAGGTTTTATTGATTCTCTTAACACATTTATGCACGTAGAATGCAAATTTTCAAGAGCTTGGTGCTTTGAAGGCAATCATCAAGTGTGTTGAAGAGTACAAGCTCAAAGCAGAATACCCCCTCGAGCCCCTTCATAAACGGGTGGTCCAGCTCGAGAAAGTGAAAGCTGACCGGAAGGCAGACAAAAAGAGAACAGCAAGAGAAGCGTCAAAGTTCCAAGCAAAGATGCCTCGGGCAGCTGGAGCACATTTTCCCTCTTTCGCACCCGTTGCTCCCCCCTTGAGCAATAGGCAGCCTCAGCCACCGACGTATTTTGATGAGAGAGGAATGTATATGAGAGGTTCAGAGAGGTATCCTCCTATAGTCCCACCGCCTACTTACAACTACGAAACACAAAACCATGCTGCTTCGTACGGACAATACAGCCAGCAAGCGAACACTCAGACGTCATACTACTATCCAGAAGAGAGAGCTTCTGTCCCACCCTATCCCAGTTCATCTAGTTATGCGGATTATACAGGTGCTCCGCGCTCTCATCAATCTTATATGTAAGCTAAAATTCAGATGAGTCTTATTCACCGGGCATCCATGTTTTTTGGAAGTTAGGATTATCTATAATCTGTGACCTGTAGAATATTGTCTACTGATTTTTATCTTGCAGTGAAATTCTGTGATCCTTGATCCTGTTCAAGAGATTATTATTTAATTCAGTCTTTTAGTTTTTAGTACTTCTGCACCATTAGAATTCTGATGCACTGTGAGTATTGGGTTCCAAGCACAGCAGCACCTGTTGCCATGTCAAGGTATTTATAGTTCTTCACTGTAATATACATCAAACGTACCTCAAATTGGTATGTTGTACTTCAAATATTTCTCGAATGTTATCATATAATTATCACTATTGAATGAACCGGAAGTCTGGAACATCCCAAAAAAATCCTCCACAAAAAGAATGTACTCTTTTGATTAGCTCCGGAGATCAGATTAAGCCTGTTAATTATTCGAAAAAATATTCGTATCTGATTTGAATTTATAACCGAAAATTTAAAAAATATCCGATATTCGAAAAATCTGTATACGTATCCGATACGAAAAATATTCATATCCAAAAATATTGTTATATTATTATATATTTCTATTTTTAGGAGTAATATGGGTTTTTATTTTTATTTTTACTCTAAAGCATGTAATGTTTTATGTTTTATACTTGGTATTATTTTAAATATTAGATATATGATTTTTATTTTTGGATAATAGATTTTTGAATATTTTAATAATTCCATATTCACTTTGAATTTTCAAATATTTCAAAAAAAATTTGTATTAGAATTCAAATTTTTTAATCGGATATAGATACTTACTTTCAATATATGTCAGATATCAGATACGGATATTTTTTTTTAGATATTTAGTTTGAATACGGATATGGGCTTATCCGATCCATCCGTCTGACTGACAGGTTTAGGTCAGATGCCCATGTCTACTGATGAGTTGGGTGTAAAACAGGCCGTGCTGGCCTATGAAGGGACCGGGCCAACAGGTTATCAAGTTGGGCGGGCTGGCCCGTTAGATGGAAACGGGTTGTGCCGGCATGACCCGGCCAGGAAACCTTGGCCCGGCATGGCCCTCTGTGCCTGCATGGTGGGCCAAATGGGCCGGGCCCCTTCACGGGCTGGCACTTTTTTTTGGTTTTTTACAAGTTAATATTACTTTAGTTTTGTTACACAGTTTTAAATTTTATGTCGGAAAGTTGGACTTCAAAATTAAGTTAGAATTATAAAGAATAAATTGTTGCAAAGTTTAAACTGAATTGAAGACTTTTTAAATTTTGAGTCTTTGTCATAATCACTTTGCAAATTTCAAATTCAAATTAAATTTAAAGTTATGATTTATGAATATGAATTTTTGAATTTTAAATTTGTGGATATGAATTAGAGATTTAAAATTTGAAGTTATAAATTTAAAATTTTGATATTAAAAGTACACCACAAAATTAAAAAAATAATTGATGAAAAGGGTACAAGTAAATTTTTTTTTTGAGAAAAATGCAAATAACCCCTGTAAATCGTCTAAAATCCTTTGACTTTTCCTAAAGCCTATATGATTCTCTGAAAACATCTATATAAATCTAAATAACTTTCTAAATTAAATTTTTATTGATAAATTAAATTTTTTTTATAAATATTGCGATTAGTTCAATAATCGCAATGTTCAGTGTCCTTACATGACAATGAGTAATCTTGAAGACTTCGAGAACTCTTTTCCAAAATGATTACATGCATATATATTCGTTCTTATTTTGTCTTTTTGTGGCAGAATAGTGATAGATTTTAAAGCTTTTCAAATGTAAAAAAGTGAGTTTTAAAATTATTATTTAAATGACTTGAAAAATGTTATTTGATGTCTTTGTAACAGCTATAACAGCTTAGGGTGTAGCTCGGGTGGGTTGGGTCGAGTTGGAGCTCAACCCAAATCTAAACCGAGGTTGGAGAAAGCCGACCCAAACTCGACCCTCGAGTTTGAGAAGCTAAACCAGAACCCAACCTGTCGGGTTTTGTTTGGGTTTGAGTTTGGGTTCGAGTTTGATTCAGATTAAGTTGAGTTCGGATTTAGCTTGAAAAATTGATAAGTCTAGATAATTAAAATTTTATAAGAATCCATTATCCACATTAAAAAAATAAAATGACGAAAATGAAGAACATTTTTATTTAAAAAATAAAGATATAAACTATATAAGTTAAATATTCTAGATAAAAAAATTATAATTTAAATTTTATCATACAAATTAAAAAATAAAAATTTTACTTAGTTTTACTTATACGTAAAAATTTTAGGTTCGGTTGGTTTGGGTTACCCGAACCCTTGATCCAAACATAACTCAAATTAGGTTGGGATTGCTTGATCTCCAACTCAAATTAAACCCAAACATTAAAACTTAACTTGTACCCGCTCAAATTTTAGATTGGATCAGATACAACTAGTCCAAAGTTTTAGCCATCAAGAAATCGTATAGATGCTGAGCTTGGTTAGGACGGAAAAAGTGTTGTAGAAACCTCTATTTCGTTTATGGAATCGCTTCAATAGCTTGGTATCCTACCAAATAGTTTCAAGGAAAGTTGAGTAGAAAGTGAAAAAGTTCATCTTCTTTGAAGCATCTTATTAAAGATAATTCAATTTCATCATCCTACTTCAGCATCCACAATTGTGTTTCAATTTCGATTCTTTCATCACATCAAATGATTCGAGTATGTACGAGATCCTATTTAAAAATATTAAAAAACAATGGTTGAGAAGGAACACGATAAGCGTCGGTGGTGGATGGGTGGGTCACACCATGCATGGAGTGACTTGATTGGAAGAAATTCGTTGATGATCCTCACATTTTTTTTTCTTTTGTTATGTATGATTCTCACATTCTACCTATAAATTATTCATTACACTATGAATCAAATATTTGTTTATTTTATCTTGCATTTTGAAGTATGAGACTAGAATAGGGATGGACCGGGTGGTGGAGGTAAGATCATCATGAGATTCATAGCCTTGCATTGATGCAGCATATAAAAAAAAAACACAAAAAAAAAGTAAACGAATGTTGTTATTTATAGAATCAAAAGATGATCGAGTCTATTATTTTTTTCTCTTCAAAGTACACAGAAGGCAACATAAAAACACTCTTGTAGTTTGGGTTAAGTGAGAGAGTAACCCAGCCTCAGTCCCAACCTGTCTCAAATCGTGTTTTTAATTTTTTTGGGTTTAGATTAGGTTCATCTTAGATTGGTGTTTTCAGGACTTGATACTTGAACATCGTTTAATAAAATGTTAGTCGATTTTTTAAAAACTTGATCCGCATTTAACGTAACATGAAAATTAAAAATCCTAATTTGAACACATTCACAAATCAAGTTAGATTCAGTTTAACCAGGCCACTCAAATTCTGTCCCTACTTAATCAAATATTCTTTACTAACTCAAAGCATTTTGAATCCAACCTCTAATTTGCTCCCACAAAGAAAAACGTGCCCTGATTATGTTGGGCCATCTAAATTTTGTAAGCTCGGATTTTATTAAAGAGAATCAAGTATGAAAGCTTGACGGGCCCACATTTTGGTTTCTAATACGAAAAGGAAATTGAATAAATGAAAAACAGTAGGTTGTAGTACCTAGTGAAAAACTTGCTCAATGGGTCCAAATGAATAAATGCCACTAATAATACATCAATGGGTCCAACCAAATCAATAAATGCGACAAATGCAGTACAAAAGATTCCTGCCCCCCTGTCTGGAGTTAGGACTCCGTGTTAAAGAGACATGAAACCTTGAGTTGGGATACTTTGGAGTAAAAAAAACAGATATCTTTTTTTGTGGTAGCCAGTAATGGACACGTATATAAACAGTGTAAAAAATTATATTTACTCTTTTAATACCCTTATCGCCTATATGTCCTATTATTACAGGCCATCACGAAAGCTCTACTATGTTGTTTTCACCGAGGATCCTAACTGTGAAACCTTTGCAGGGAAATCACAAAATGACGTGTAAATGACACAAACCACATTAAAATGTCTACGCATGGTTTTTTTATCCTCCTCATGGTATCTTTCTATTCATTAATACTGAATAATACATGAATCCTTTGTGCTTTTAACAAAGATGATTCAGATCCCACTAATCGATTGCTGAAAGAAAAGATATATGGAGTACATGAATCAGATCAATCAAATATAAAAAGATCTATTAAGGTGTGTTTGTGTCAAAGAAAAAGTAAGGAAAATTGATAGAAATAAAAAAATTCCTTTGATAACCTAAAAATTTAATATTTATGTCAAAACAATGAAAAAAAATTTCATCACTTTCCTTCTTTTATTTTGTCTTATTAAAAAAAAGGTAAAATTTTTTTCTTTATCCATAAGCCAGAATTTGAGAGAAAGTGATGGAAATTTTTCATCATATGCACAAACATAATAAAAGTTAATCAAAGAAATTTTTTTTTTACTTTTCACCACTTTACTTTTGACTCAAATTCTCTCATTTTATTTCACTCTTTCTTTAAATTTATGCACAAAAACAATCTTTAATAATAAATGAAAGCAATGTGAAATGTCCACAGTTACACAAAAAAAAAATGAAAGCAAGATTCAACACCAAATAAGAGAACTCCAACCAAATTATATATCCATTTACATTGATCACAATATACACGACAAACCAATAACATTCATCATAACCACAGCAACAAGATCACATGCAACCCTTGTATAATATAAGTGCAATACATGCATAAAATATCTAATGAGATATGTAACAAAACAACACCACTCATCCTGGTAATAACCTTACAACCCACAAAACAAACTCTCTCTTATCCCACCAACACTTTTGTCTTTTCATAGATGCGACTCCAAAAACAGCCCCTCCATTTCACATATAACACAAGCAGAGATGGAGAGAAGGCAAACTATGATTTAGGGGCACTTGGGCCTGCCCTTGCTGCTAAGCATGTCTCTGTAGCAAGGGCACTGGTCCTTGTTGCCATAGGTACCTGATGGGACACACTTGCATGTGGCGCAACAGATCCCACAGTATTTCAAGCACCTGTCCTGAACACTTGCCTTTGAGCACCTCACCTTGCACTTGCTCCCACAAAACCCTGCTGGGACTGCATGCATGATGCATCCCCCCCAATACAAATTGATAAACCCTTGTCAGTACAAACAATATAATATTGTGGTTTGCTCTTTGGAAACGGGTTACGGGGGTTTAGGGTTTTAGATATGTTTTTGGAGATTATGATTTTTCAATAATTATAGTTGATCCAAATTCATTTTCAAATAGATATATATAAATTTCAGGAATCTAAAAAAATGTGTCTCCTATTTGCACAAAACCTTTTAAAAAAAATCTAATTTTTAAATGCTATTTTAGTCCTTAATCCCCGTGTGGATCCATGGCTGATTTAACATTGGAAAATCTAACAAAATCACCACTGCAAATCCAAACGAGTTTGGCTGTTTGACAATTTCGTCATGTTTCACAAGTTTTTTCATAAAAAAAATCCGGTGTTTAAATAATTTGTAAAACAATGCTTTCAAAACACCAAATTTTAGCATCCAGATTTTATATAGTTCGCGTTTGTATTTGATCCAAACGACGCCTTAGATAATAAAAAAAGAAGAGCACTCACACACAGTATTTCAATAACCTCAGTTACAACTCCCATGTTTCCTAAACTAGTGTATATTACTTTATTAGAATATGCTTCGTTTTGTTAATAAATGTATTTATTTAATTCAGTAAACATATATATTTCATTTTTTGAAATAAATATATTTATTTTATTGTCAAATATACAACTTAAAAGAAATCAAACCGTGAGCTATTGACTAGCTAACACATTAAAAAAAAAAGAGAGAATAACTAAAATAAAATAAAATAAACTGCACTTTTAGTTGATGATCTTTGCATAGACTTCCAAGGTTGATGCGTTACATATTTGATATAATTATAAGAAACTAACTAATGGCGTATTTCTCACCTATCTCTCTCAAAAAATTAAATATATACACACACACACACACATATACACACACACACACACATACAGTCATACAGAAAATAAGAGAAATGGGAATCCGAAATCCATCACCTTTTTTATGAATAATGCTCAGATAGAGAAAGAGAAAGCAATTCCTAGTTGGTAACCATGAATCAAAATACAGAAAACATAAAATAGAACACAAAAGAGCATAAGTTCTGAACAACTCAACAGGAGGGGAAAAAGCTTATACTATACCACTGTCTTCCATGGCAGCTTGAGTGTAAGAGGAAGTGAAGAGGAGGAACAGGAGGACCAATGTCGGTGTAAGGAGCTTCATTTTTTGCCAAAACAAAGAGAGATGATGTTTGTGTGTATGTATTTGATGAGGGCAGATAAAGGGGGATTAGGCAACATTTATAGTGGAGGGGATGGGTTAAGTTAGAAAGGAGAGTCAATATAATACATGGATAATGCACTGCCCAAAGGTCCGTGCAGTCCTCGAACGATTTGATTTTTTTTTAAGGGTCCGTTTGTTAGTGTGTTTGGGGGCGATTCCGCTTTTTAAAAAGCGGATTCCGCCCAAACGCGCAACCAAACGGGTCGGATTTCGACGGAATCAAAAGCTGGATTCCTTTTAATTTCTCTCTCGAAATCCGTGTTTTTAAAATCTCAAAAAGAACGCTTTTTTGTCGGAATCGATTTTTTGAATTGAAAAGCAACTTTTTCTACCAAACATTAAATTCCTTCCAAATATTGATTCCTGAATTAAAAAAAGCATCCCAAAAAAGTCAAACGTATAAAATCATCTTAAAAAGCAGCTTTATTCTAAAATCTACTTTTCAATATGTGTTTCCAAACGGACCCTAAATACATATTTGATATAATGGAACCATGATTCTTAAAATAAAAAAACGTATATATCCAATTAAAATGAAAATTTCAAGTTTACACTGTTGGCTGTCAAAATACAAAGTCCATGACACGCTCCAATCACATAATGAAATATATATTATTTTAAAAAATAAAATATACATATACATACATATCTAGATAAATCATTATATATTTTTATTTTAAAAAGTAAAAAATTAATTGAATATACGTATACTAATGAAGTTTATCTTAAGAAAAATGCTACACTCATTACATTTTATAATTCAAAATAAACACTACACTTTTTTATATAATAAAAATCGTATATCTCAATATATTTTTATAAAATACATATGGTTTAATAAATATAATTATGTTATTTAATAAAAAAATATATAACATTTTCAATGATACATATCCGTGGATGCTTAGAAATAATTTCGAGACAAACAAACAGATGTTAACCTTCTCAAAATCAGCCACGTAAAAATATGAGTGTATTATTGATAGGTTTTGAATTTGAGTTTAAACGTGCGGTCGTGCGTTGCGACCGCGAACGGGCCGTTTTATTCATTTATTTATGGACCCGCGATGAGGATTATTTAAAATATTTTTTTATAAAATCGAGACAAACAAATAGACGTAACCTTTTCCACTCGACCCAAGGTCAGCCACATATTTCTTTCAATATAAAAAAAAAGTGTACGTGACAAAACTATTATATTAATTATTATTCTAAAATGGGAAACAAATGCGATGGATGGAAAGTACGGAATGACGAATAAGCGTGCGAATTCCGAGCAGAGTGTAATGAAGCGTGGGACCCACGCTGCCTCGTCGCGCCCGTTCCATCACTCCTAGTGATCGAACGGTCCAGATTCGAATGATTTGATTTCAATTAATGAGGTCCACGCGGTTTCTGACTGTGTTAGTTGTGCTTCGCGTTTTTGTTAGCTTTCGCTTTCCACCACCCCCATGGATTCGTAACCCCTCCGCAACAACAGCTGTGCGTGCGTGCCGGCTTTCAAAGTGCATTGCGTGCGAGAACACGAATCTCGACGTGTGCGATTTAAGGGTGCATCGATCAAACGATCAGGGATGCTTGTTGAGGGATCTGCCAAATGGACTGCTGGTTGTGGTGGTCGGTTGAAGGCGACGGGTTAGGCCCGGTGAATGTGACCAAAACTCAAATAGTGTCTGTCTTTTCGATGTCCCAACGTATGACTCTGTACTCATTTAGAAATAGGTTTTGGGCAATTTTTAGGTGTGTACAAAGTTGTATTTTTCAAACTTGTTTTTAAAATAAAAAATTGTATATAGAAACAATTTTAATTTTTATAAAATTAGTTTTAAATCTAGCTTTTACTTAAAATCAGTTTTGTAATCGTGCAACCAAAATACAATCTCTGTTGTGTATTATTCAGAAGAAAAAAAATTGTATTTTTTGTTTTGAATATAAGTCTATAATGTAAGATTATCCGAATACAAAAAAATATCTAAAACATATATACAAATATATAAATGTTAAAATGTCACATTTAAATAGTATTTGAATCCAACATATTTTATAAAATTATATACATTTATGTTATTACGGGTGAAATGCAATTATCTCATGTAATAACTAAAATAGTCAAATTTTAAATAACTGATACATATTTTTTAGATTTTTGAAAGAGTAAAGATATAGAAAAAAAATCAGAAATCCAATGCAAATATACATTCTTGAAAGATTGAGAAACAAATATGATATTATATTCAGTAATAGTCTAAATTGTTAAACATTACACCAAAATCAGAGCGGGAGCCGCCTGAACTGAGATATATGTGTTGTGTTTGTCAAAGAGTCTTTAATACTCAAGTTATCTAGAGCTTGATCTCTCTAATAACTTAAAAATTGAATAAGAATATTTTACACATTTTTTCATGGAATTATAAATTGTAACAATCAATAAAAAGGCTACTACATGGCATATTCAATAACTATCTATGGTAAGGATGACTTCGACCTTGTGGCGTTGATCTTAATCAGGTCCACTCAATATTCGATTATCCAACCCGTGTTAGGCTCTTGTTATTGCAAGGTCTACTAAAGCTCGATCACAAAAAAGACTGACCAGCTGTTGTGCATGACATGATACAGCACGTGAGAATGCACTTGATATTTTTATCTCTTCCATTAAATCATAAAAATCATGGAAGCATATTACTGGTATATTTATTTAATTTTGGTAGGTGTTGGTTTGTTTATTGATTGTTTGCTAGAGGACATGCATCATATATTAGGTCATTGTCAGGCATGCAACAGAGGGAAAGTGAATACAACATATGGGGGGTTGATTGTGGGTGAGAGGCATGACTACCTAACCAGGTGATATATTGTGCTTCAGTTGAGGTGGTACTACTCCTACTGTTCAAGTAGTGGACCCCTAAAGATGACATAAGCCTACCAAACGCATCATGTGCACCCAATCAAATCTTTTGATCGGCCGGTGGTATTATTTGACAGCTCATCGTAGTTAATGAACTTAACTTTTTCATGCAAAAGAAACCCCAGAAGCATAAGGAACATCGCCTTTTTATGAATGTTGTGTGTGTGTCTGCCAACACTCTCTTCCTCCAGATTGGCTACAGGTCTGGAGCTACTCAATGAGAGAAGCAAAGTGGACAAGTATAGAAAAAATACACTTACTGAAATGAGCGTTGATATACACTCAGTCATATATGCAGTTCTAACCACAGCTTATACATTACAATAGCACAAAATAATGTACATATAAAATTTATAAAATTGAGATTATAACTTTTAATTTAAAATAAATAGTTGTTGTATGTTTGTTTAAACATATTGCAACTTATTTAGGGTGTGTTTGGCACCATGTAAAAAAAACAGTTTTTAGTTTTTTTATAATTTAAAGCTAAGCTAAAAAATATTACTAAACAGACCAACTTAAATGCAGCCATCATTATTACACCCTTAAAATATGTGTATAAAACATTTAAAAGCTAAAAAATATTTTAAAAACAATTTTAAAAAGATTGAATTTCTAAACCGGATAAAATGTGCTTTCCAAATTATAGCTTATGAATTGTTTTTTAAAAATTCTTTTGAACATTAATGCCCTTTAACTTTTTTTCACTAAAGACCATGATATTGTAAATAATAAATAAATTGGACACTAATGTCCAACTATATTATAGTTGTAGTGTAACATTTGAAAATACAATGAACTTTACCTTTTATTTTGTTATATTTATTTGTCATTTGAATATTTATAGAAGTAATTTTATAAGTAAAATCATCTTATACAAATAGAAACTAAATTTAACTTCTACATTTGAAATATGTATTTTTGACAAGTTTGTACAGCTCATTTTAACAAACATTCACTACCGTTTATTTTTAAATTTTCAACAACTACAACAAACATGTCTACTATTTATTTGAGAAGTTAAAATATATAATCTGTAACCTATAATTTATAATTTATAAATTAAAGCTGCAACAAACATGGTCAATATATATATTGTGCTACAGTAGTGTATAAACTCTATTATATATAATATTATATAAAAGTTAAAATTTTTCATTTTTCAAGAAAAAACACTTATATTTTGAGATATACTTTATTTTGTATAACAATTTATACTTCAACGGACAATTGTATAATTAAAAAAATGATATAGACTGCAAATAGGGCTACATGTGGGACTAAACATATCATTTTTCTATTGGAATACATAAGTAGTGACAGTTTGATAATTCTGATCTTCAAGAAGAATTTTTCTTCCTCAAAGAAATCTAGTTCTACTAGATTCCATGGAAGTATAAATTTAGTTTGGAATGTTCGAAAATGAAGATATGAATACATAAATGTGAGACTAAAAACACAATTTTCTTGACTGGTCTAATAGAATGAAAATAAGAATGAGAATGAACGTCAAACGGACCATTATTTTTTTTACATAATTTATTAGAATACGTAGTTAAATTTTTTTTATATAAAAATAAATATTTCATTACATGCGATATAGTATTTAAGAAAAAAAAATCCAACCACAAGGATTGCATATGGGCTACACAGAATTTTCTTGAAGAACCTATGCACGGGATGGGTTGTTGAAAATCAGAATTCGTCAAACCGACCAAATCTCATACCCTTTTTTGCAATATCTTACTTTGTATCACTACTATGATGGAGGGGTCATAGTTCCTATGTTGGAATTGATTACCAACTTCATCATTTGTGAATGTTGACAAGGTGAATTTTTTTTTTTTTTCCGGGGGGGGGGGGGGGGGGGGTGTTGTTGACAAGGCTACAGATTGCTCAACTTCGTATTATTAATTGGATCTCATGTGCTATGAAATATAGTATTTGTTTTCTAAATAGCTTTTTTGATATAGAATGTCATTCAAGGTTACATGTCACTGAAAGATAAACATAGATTTTTATATTTCATTGTAATTTTGTTTTTCGTTTCAGATATATATATATATATATATATATATATATATATATATATATAGGGAGCCGATTACGTGCGGTGTGCGGTCGGTGCGGTGCGCGATCACGGGCCGTCGATCACGGGTCCATCGCATCGGACGGTCGGGTGCGATTCACGTCGACCGTTGGATGCGATGGACCCGCGATCGGACGACCCACGTCGCGCACCGCACCGACCGCACACCGCACCTAATCGTCGGCATATATATATATATATATATATATATATATATATATATATATATATATATATTGAAACGATTAGGTGTGGCGAACTGCGGGTGCGGCCGCGACACGGACCGTTCGATCACGGGTCTATCGCATCCGACAGTCGATGTGAATCTCATCCGATCGTCGGATGCGATGGACCCGTGATCGATGGTCCGCGATCGCTGCCGCACCTGCCGTTCGCCGCATGTAATCGACCCTCTATATATATATATAATTTATTTTTTATATATCTCATTAGATTCTAATTATAACTATTACTATCAAAGGTAGGTTATCTTCATTTATCGAGGCCTTGAAAAATCAGTGTTTCACGTATTGACCTTCCCTCATTTTGTTCCATAAGCAATTGCGACCATATATAATGTCCCCCTCTTTTTATGAGAGGGTTGGTTTTCGGTGGTACCAAAACAAAAACAAAAAAAAAAAACCAACCCACCCTCGTGTGGGCTTGAGGTTTTATATGGGCTTTGAACCCATAATAGCCTGAGTATGTGATGATAGTTATTGTACACCTAATCACTGAGAACATGTGTGTTCTAGTATGTTGGGACTTTGTAGCCCACAGGAGGCTGTAAAAAAAAAAATTGTGACCCTAATGCACGCCAAAGTACAAAATAAAAATTTTGCTCCAATATGGCCCCGTAAAATAATCAATTTATGAAATCAAAACAAACTTAACAATTCCTGCATTCAACGTGCATGCAAATGGTCCCGCCACTTATTTGGCGAGGTTGGTAGGGGCATCCTCTCTTAAGCCCCTGTTTGGAACGAGGATAAGTTTTATTTTTGAGTATATATTTATCCAAGTATCGGTGAAAAGTATAAATAAGGATAAAATGATTTTGTATTTGATTGTGTTTTGAATCGTTCTCGATTGGTAAATGTAAGAATAAATATTTTATCGTTTGTGTAAAATGATAATAAAGTATAGATAAAGATTTTCAAAAGGTAAAAAAAATAATGATAGTTGGTATTTGACAGGTGATTTGTAAGAGGTGATGACAATTAATTTGACAGTGGACCCACATATTATTTGGATGAAATAACCATAGGATAACTTTAATTCAAAGAGTTGATTGGAATCCATATACCACTTTATACTAGTTTATTTTATGGCATACTTTATCAGGGGTTATTCCGGGGCAAACAAACACACCAAAATTCTTATCTACGGGGTTATCCAGTGGCTTATATCCAAAACAAACGGGGGTGTAGATACCCTAATTTTGACCATCCAAAGAAAATTTTTTTACTTCAAGTAATATTAGAAAATGACCCCATTTGAACATTTAATAGAAAACATCCTTAGAAAATCAAAATCAGAAAAAATTTGGTCCAATACTTAGACAAATTTGAGTCTGGCCGACCCTTGAGAGAGAAAGTGAGAGAGAAACCCATTCCCTACACAAAACCACCACTCTAAATCTACTCTCTAAACCAAATCTCATTTCCTACCCTGGTTCTGTCCAAATTGAGCCAGGTCCCAGATGGCTAATCCCAACCAGCCATCCCCCACCAGGCGGCTAATTCGCACTAACCGACCCCAACCTACACCTTAAATCCCAAATCTCCTCTAGTCAGTTCCCTAGAAGCAGAATATGATATCTGTTTTTTACCACTGCGTACGGTATATCCGTGTCTCAGAGCGGAGACTTCACAAACTCCCCCACGAAGGCGATCAAATCCACCGGCCCCTTACTTTTCCTGCTTTTTGAGAAAGCAGGTGGCGATCACAACCACCCCTGAATCCTCCTGAGTAGTTGTCAGGCGCCTCAGCCAGGAACGAAACCCCCACCACCCTTCCGAGAGATGATCCGACCAAGCCTGCCAACGCATGAACTGAACCCGAATCCTTGAAGAACCCTCACACACGCCGCATCCGAAGGAGGAAGGAGGCCGACCCGCCTGAAATCGATACCGGCAGGGGGCTAAAGATTGGCAAAGGGGTTGGGTTGGACTAGTTTAGTTAATCCTAATTCCAAACCTGCTAATAAAATCCCTCTCAAACTCATCTTAAAACCGTCACGGGTTTGATTATTCCGTCTCAAACCCGCCCCAATAGATTTTCAAAAAACTCAAACCCGTCTCGTCCCATCGCATTTAGAAGGAAACGAAAATAAGAATTTCAAATTTTCAAATATTTTTAATATTTTTTTCATTCTTTTTTAGATTATGAACTTAATAATTATGTTCTACGTTATTATCTTATACATGGTTAAATTATTTATGAATTGTACTACTAATAACATGTATATGAGTTAATTTTACTCATGTATTATATTAATTTTGATGATATTAATGATTTTAAAGGGGGTATAACAGAGCAATGCGGGTTTTGCCATTGAATTCCAAACTCGTCTCATATCTTCATCAGATTGGGACTGATCGGATTCAGGTTTGATATTTAGCAAACCAAACCCGTCCCAATAAAATGAGGTGAGGGTGTATTTCCAACTTACCTCGTCCAACTGTCATCCCTACTCTCTTTTTGTGGTCAAGGATTCAATCCATGTTTTGGGATGAGAAAAAAGGATAATGTTACGTACATCCCATTTTCAGCCCCAATTAATTCCAGTCTACAAGTGTTTTAATTTGTTTTTTATAAATATTATATCTCATCTAATATGGTATATGTTTTAAAAAAATAAAATATATACTTTAATGAATTTTATGATTGCATTTATAGAAAATGTAAAAAATTTATATCGAAACATATACATCATTAATGTGAGCATATGCTACACTGATTTTCTATTGAAGCATATTGAACGGAATTGGGGTTAGAAAAAAAAAAAAAACTGTGTAATAGCACTAAAAAAATGTTAGCACCAAGTGGGCTCAGTCTATGGGCCTTGGGCCCAATTGCTTAATGTCTGGTTGCGATCTATGCTTGAACTGCTTATGTAATGGCCCCTTGTGGGCCTTCCTATCACAAAAAAAAAAAAAAAAAGATATGTAAAAGTCTCTTGTGTAGCTCTATTCACAGTTCACACCGATTTTAGTATATCAAAGCTAAAAGAAAAAAGCACGCAAATGGGGCAGATATGAAACAAAATTTTGTATTAAGCCTTATAGTATGGCCACAACTTGACAAGTGTTCCTCCTTTGTATGAAACAAAATTTGTCTAAAATATGGATTGCAGTGGACTCCAAAATTGTCGTGCAATGGATACTGTTTAAGGGTGCGTTTGGTTGCGCGATTGCAAAACTAATTCTGCGGGAATCTGCGATTGCAAAATTGATTCCGCAGGAAGCTCACTTTCTCAGCTTTTTGAAATCACAGCTTTTGGGCACTATTTGACTACAATCGCTGGGTTTAAAACTGTGATTACAAAACCGTTTGGTTGCACGATTACAAACGCAGCTTCCTGCAATCGCAATCGCTGCGCAATCGCGCAACCAAACGCACCCTAAGACACCAATCCCTTGTTAAGCCATCAAAACTCAGTGGCACTTCAGATGCATCATGGACTTGGATTTGTGGAAAATAACTCACATGTACAAGGAAGGAAGCCAATAAGATTACTAAATATTTTGTGTTCTATATTCACTCTTTTCGGAGTTTGTAATTCGAATTCAGTAAATAAAATCAGGTAACAAGCATTTACCTTTTTCTTAAAAAAAATGAAAAAATCCATACAACCCCATGAAATCTGATTGAAATTCATATAACCCCCTATCTTTTCTTAAAATTCATATGACCCCCTAAAAATACCTAGTAAATCCAAATAATCAATTGAATAAAATTTTCATTAATAGATAATGAATATTTTACGAATATTTTGTTTGGCTAACCTTGACTGAAGATAAAATATACTAAATTATCACTACAATGTGTTAAAAATATGAAAAATCCTATGAAAATGATGATTTTACCCTCTTTGGATATATTATAAAATCATATTCGGAAGGTTAAAATTGTCATTTATAGAAGATTTTTTATATTTTTAACACGTTGTTGGGTTTTTTGGATATACTGTATTTACTATCAAGATTAAGCAAACATAATATTTACAAAATATTCACCATCTGTAAATGTAAATTTTATTCAAGGGATTATTTGGATTTACTAAGTGTTTTCAGGGTGTTATATGGATTTTAAAAAAACTCTGGAAGTTATATGAATTTCAGTAAGTTTACAGGGGGTTATATGGAATGTTTTCCTAAAAATAAATAAAAAGAAGTTAACTAAATGGAAACAAAGACATGGGCACCACTAACATCTACCAAACCCTAGTATGGCCACAACTTAACTCCATCCAAAGAGAACAGGCTGGTATCTGGTTGATAGAGTTAGATACTTAGATGAGGATGATGTTAATGTTGTCATGCCATGCTAACCCATTTGGCCTGAATCTGCCATATGACTTTTGTATTTAACTCTCTTAATATACGGATGTCAATGGGATATGCACTAGGAAGCTTGCTCTCCTACTGGTTCCCTCCATTTGCTTCTTAAATATAGGAAGATATATTTCCATCTCATGTAACTAACACATTGTATATATATAATTTTTCGTGGATTTTAATGCAATTTGATCATTTACTCATAAAATACATAAGTGATATGAAATAGAAGCACAGAGATCTCATTTTCTCAATGTAGAGAGTTACAACTGTAATGCAGTGAAAACACTAATCAATCCACTTTGGAATGTGAACTTTGGAAAGGTTTATGATTTGGTCTTAGTAATGTCATGTCAAAGCATTGTGACAACCCAGCTCTGCTTGACCAGTGGTAGAAAAGGGGAATTTTATGCCTACTTGTGCTAGGCTAACAGAGGGCCAAATGGGTGATGGGTCACAGATTCATATGGTGAACAAAAAGGTGCTTTAAGTGATTTCCAAGACAGGTTAGAAAGTTATGGATTTGACGCAATGTTTTATTTTGTTGGTGAACCTTCTCGTTACAACTTAGAAGTATCATAGTGAGAAAGTGTCATTTTGATGGTTATTGAAGATAATACTAAAACATGAATAGAACAATCATGTGATAAACTAGAAGAAGTAACGTTATTGTTTGTGTGTTGATGAGAGTCATCCATCTCCTCTCTCATAATTTTTCTTTTTTCTCATCTCCTCTCATAATTCCAGTTCGGGCATTCCTTTTGAAATAAAAATGTCCACAAGCACTTAAAAAATACTATTGTTTGTGCACCAAAGATCTTCATCTATATACATTGAATCATAAACTCTGATGACTCATCCCAAAAGGTGGAACTAGTCAGATAGATTATGTTCTCTTATTCGTCAAGAAGATTAATGAAATGAGATCTCCAGAATCAAGCGGTATATATACTGGGGTAGAATCCATTGTTTCCTTTAGTGAAACATGTTAGATTAAGGAAGAAGTATCTCATTATCCAATATGAAAAGAATCAAAAGATGACACAAAATTAGATATACATACAAACATTGAATAAGGATAATTAAAATTAAAACACTAACCATCCTTACATGAAGTCTATTAACACTCCCCCTTAACATTGAGAAAAGAAAAAAGAATTCAAAATAAAATTAAAAGTGAGAATAATTAAATGTGTATTTCTATTTTTCCGGGTTATTATCTTTTTGTTTTTTTATAGTTCGTTGTTATAGAAGCCAAAATATGTCACATCTTAGGATCCATTTAGAATGCCATATACCGTCCCGGCCCATCGCATTCCGTCATAACACATCACCATCTCAAGTCAGGCCAATAAACAGTCTAGTCGGACGTCCGACCAGATCTGGGTCAATGGGGGCATAAGCTTCTGTCCAACTTGAATAAAAAACATGGAGTCCATATCAGACGAGATATTAGAATTCCTCACGGGATATTATCTGACATAGTGGCTGTAAACAAACTATCAGAAAGTTGTTATGAGACATTAATCCCCAGATCCCACGTGTCGACCGATCCTAAGAAGCCACATGAAAGATTACATTCCAATGATATGCTCACACCTCCATATAAATAAGTACCCCCCTCCCACTATAAATGGAGGAGTATCCCCTTAACAAAAGGGATGAGATAAAGAGACAGAGGGAGAGGGGGATGGAGGAGGGGCGGATAGAGAGACTCCTTCTTCTTTCCAAAAAAAAAAAACAAAGAGAACCCTAGACCCAAGCTTTAAATCCTCATTTTAATGGAGATTGGGCTTTATCGTCGGAGGTTTTCACCAAAAAGGAACCATGTGTGGCTTGATTCCCTCCGAAAAGGGTACGTAAACAGCCTGATTTACATTCAGGTTCAGTTCAGACAAACCTCGTCAATCCCTACACGGTGCAGACCCTAATCGTCGTCTCTTCACAGATCTACTCAAATCCAAGTCCGGACTGCCCTCGAGTCCGGTCCATTTAAAGAGGAGGACATTTTCACCTCCCACAGTTGTAATTTTGATATGTGATACACATGAAAGTTAAATTTTAGTTTGTCAATGATATTATTCTCATATTGAACGAAAACTTCAAAAATGCTAAAGATCACCATTTTGGTGTTACTGTGCGCTTTATTCCTAGGCTTAAAAAACTTTGTTAATTACATTCAATTTTATTTACAATTCTAAATGCAGCCTCATGTATCTCATTACTCCCTTCATTCACTATAACGAGGTCTATATATTATTAGAATTTTTTTATATATTCTATAAATGATGTCATTTAATTCATTAAAATATATCATTTATATTTTATAAAAGCATATAACGAGATATATGATTTTTAAATTAAAAAATAAAAATATGTGTTTGTATTTTGGATTGAAAGTAGACAGAATGCAACATTTTCCCAAGCTTAAAATAGTTCAAATGGGTATGGGTGCTTCGTGGGCCTTTGACCTCATTTGGAACTTTTGATTGGGTCTCACTACATACTAGATAACTTTATGCTCTAGAATATAGCTATAAGCTTATTTAATTGAAAGCCCCTTTAAAGTCTGATGATATTACTGGTAAAAAATGTGAGACCCCTCTATGGAGAACTAATTCTCTCTACAGGGCTAGTTGTAACTTGTTAAGTGATAATAAAGATTGGATCGTCCTGATGTAAATCCTAATTAGTCCCAAATACGTTTAATTTCAATATACTTCGTTAGTCTCCTCCACTATAACAAATATATATTTTGTTAATTTTTTTTATAGTATATATTTCACTTTTTATAAGAGTACATGTTTAATTAAATGAGTTATATGTTTTTTTTTATAAATGAAAACATTAAGAATTGCGTTTTGGACTGTAAAATAGATTAAATGTAACATTTTCTTATTATAAAACGTCTCAAATATTTTGACAACTTATGCCAATGTTTCTTGGTTGGGGTAAAGTTTTCCCTCCACATATAATTAGAAAAGACAATATGTTACACAATTTCATTTAGAGTCTCACATGTAGTTCCATGTGTCCAACAACATGTATACATCATCAAATGAAATATGTGATTTTTCTTTTCTTCTATAAATGAGTTTTTACAATCAGTTGGATAATATACATCATTTTATGGAAATATAAGTATGTACTACACGGGGGACTATAATCAGGGTTGTACTAGGGAAATTTCATATGTAGTTCAGATATCATCATATTGATGCATTTCCTGAGCCGCATTGAGCAAACATACTTATAATTAAACAGGGAGGTTTTTGCACAACATGGAACCCACAAATTGATCAAAAGCTCAGCCGGAGAAAGTGCTGCCATTTGCTAGGTAAATATAATCAGGCACCAGGGGAAACCAAATGCACAGCACTTTAATGTCTTTGCATATATATAGTATATTTTTAATGCTTTGGGGTTATGCATATCATTGTAATGTCTGCATGCTCCAGTTATTGCAGCCCATATGAGTCACGTTACTTCCCTATAGACACAGAAAAGTGGTAGTTTCTAATAGCAATCTAAATTAATAAAGCCTTGTAGCATAAGTGAGTGACATCATCATGGTATACCCAAGTCAAGGTCATTGGTCCTTTCTACCAGCAAATGCTCTTGCCCTTTCACTTGGACACACATCCTTCACTTCTCTGAAACAACACAGTTACATGCACATACTTCAACAGTATTATAAACCACAGTTCCTGTGGGAATCTAGCATTTTTTCTCCAAATATAATTAAAGCCAATTCAGAGACTGGATCCATGGTACCTGCTCAAATAAACATGCACGAGACTTGGTCCTTTTTGTCCACTCCCCCTCACGCACATGATTAGTGTGTGAAACAGCAAAGATTCACTATTTAATGCATGGGTCTACATACAATGACAGTCTAACCGTGATTTGGTCACATTTATTATTGGTATCTGATTCTGAGATAACATTGTTACATGTTCACACATCAAGTGGGAGGCTCTATGTTAGTTCTCTTGCTCTCCAGTGACTGGGTTCGGAACCTCTGTTCGGGCGTAACAGAGCTTCTCTGTTCTCACAAATAAGGACCCGACGCGTGGCATTGTCGATCACGTGGACAGCGTGTGAGATGAACTAACGGAACCCTGAAATTGACGCCGTCTCCGTCTTTCAAACAATCGTAGCCGTCCATTCCATATGCCTCCCACAACTGATTTCTTCAATTTATTCTCTCCTCCCTCTTTTACTACTTCAGAAACATTAAAATATGAAATCCATGTACTCAAAACTATTTAAATGCATCACATCACTAAATTTTTTCATTTGGTTAAATATTTATTCTTAAATACAAATAATACTCATAGTCTGACTTCGATTTTTTTTCTTCTGGAAGACACCCAAGATAAAAAAAAAATTCACATCATATTATGATTTTTTAGCATTCAGAAAAATGATTAAATTCCTTTTTAAAAAAGTCACGTTAAAAGAAATATTACTTTGAAAAGGAAAAAAATCATCATAATTTATGTCATTCTCAAATACAAATGATACTCATCATATTTCTCATTTTCAAAGTAATATTTTTTTCACATTATTTTTTTATAAAAAAAGAATTTAATCATCTCTGAATCTATATTATCATTTTAATAGTTTTTTAAAAAAGAAATTGAAATGACATTTTCTAAATCACGTTATTTAAAAAAAATGTGAGGACTATATTATAATTTTAATGATTTTTTTAAAAAGAAATGGAAATGACATTTTTAAAATCACGTTATTTAGAAAAAAAATAATTAATGTGAGGCATTTGATGAGTATTATTTACATTTGAGAATGGATCCTTTAACCAAATATTACTTTGAACCCAGGCAAATATCATAAAATAAAAAAAACAAAAAAATGCAAATCGAAACCCATGCATGCAAACCAAAACCCATGCACGGAAAAAAAAAAAAAAAAAAAAAAAAAAAAAAAACAAACAAACAAACTAAAACCCATGCGTGCATGGTAACCCCTTAAATTAACAAGAACTTTTTAAAGGGGTAACCCATGCAAACCAAAACCCATGACTACATGGTTTGCATGGTTTTTTTTTTTTTTTCGTGCATGGGTTTGCATTTTTTTTATTTTTTATTTATCATGTTTGCATGGATTGTGTTTGTTATGCATGGATCAGTTTTTATTTATTTTTTCAAAGTAATATTTGATTAAATGATGCATTCCGAAATACAAATAATACTCATCAAAAGTCTCATATTAATCTAAATAACGTGATTTAAAAAATATCTTTTTCATCGCTAAAATTATAATATAGATTCAGAGATGATTAAATTCTTTTTTTTAAAAAAAATTACTTGGAAAATGAGAAATATGATTAGTATTATTTGTATTTGAGAATGACGTAAATTATGATGATATATTTTTTTTCAAAGTAATATTTCTTTTAACGTGTAATCATTTTTCTAAATATATATTATAGTTTTATGATTAAAAAATCATAATATGATGTGAATTTTTTTTATCTTGGGTGTCTTCCATTTTTTTTAAAAAAATTTACATTATTTTCAAAGTCAGACTTTTGGTGAGTATTATTTGTATTTAAGAATAAATATTTAACCAAATATTATTTTAAAAATAAGAAAAAATTTTAGTGATGTGGTGCATTTAAATAGTTTTGAGTACATGGATTTCATATTTTACATGTAGTAAAAGCGGGAGGAGTGAATAAATTGAAGAAATCAGTTGTGAGAGGCATATGGAATGGACGGCTACGATTGTTTGAAAGAAGGAGACGGCGTCAATTTCAGGGGTTCCATTAGTTCATCTCACATGTTGATCGACAATGCCACGCGTCGGGTCCTTATTTGTGAGAACAGAGAAGCTCTGTTAAGCCCGAACAGAGGTTCCGAACCCCCAGTGACTGATGAGAGTTGGAAGTGTAATGCAATAAAAGCACCAAATAGTGAACATCGTCAGAAGGTGGGTTTTGAAAAAGGATTGATAAATTAGTTCATTTGGTACTGTGTAATCACTCTCTCTCTCTCTCTCTCTCTCTCTCTCTCTCTCTCTCTCTCTCTCTAGGAGTTTGTCTATTCTTATACAGAGTTCTTTGTCCACTGTGGGTTTCTCTTGTACAGGGTTTTCTATCCATTCATGGGTTCCACTGGCCATTCTCATTTAACTGTTTACATAACAAAGTATGGTGCTTAGGACATGATGAGTACGTCATGCGCTTTAATTTATTCTAATCATCCTGGATATAAGCGGCCTAGACAGCTCCAAATAGAATTTTTTTATTTTAAATTGAGTGTTCTTAAAATTAAAACAAAATTTTTTGTTTTTTCAAATTCGATCATAACAATCCATTTTATTACAGTTGTTAATTTATAATTTGTATTTCGTTGAAAATGTAATCCTATTTGTTGTTTTGTTATTTTAAAAAAACTCCACTTTTATAATTTCATTTTAATTTGTTATAAATTTATCTTATTGCTATACGGATTTAATTTTTAAAGATGGTGATATTTTTTATAAGAAAAATAAATAAAAAATAAATCTCATGACTTAAACTTTTTAATATTTTTTATTTTTTGAATTTTGTTTCTATTTGCAATTCTTTTCTTTCTTTATATTTTTTATTTTTTTAAACAAGTGGTTTAATTATTAATTTTGCTTTTTTTTATGTTTCTTTGTTATTATTTTGTTTTGATTTTTTCTTTTGTTTTCAACCTTGTTTTTAATATTAATAAATTATTTTCTTGTTTTAGTATTTTTAAAAAAATCTAGTATAAATGCATAGGGCCCGCATTTTATGATTTGCTTGGCCCCATCTATCACTACCAATTTCAAGACCGGCCTAGCTGAGGATGTCCATATAATTTTATTTTATATACTTGAACAAAGAAATAAATTACACCTGTATATACTTCACATTTTTTAATAACAATGTGTATTTCATGAGCAGAGTGCATAATTTTTTTTAAAATTAAAAAAAAATTCGACGTGGAAAGTTGAATACAGGTATGGACGTATTATTTCTGAGAAAGAAAATACTGACAAACAAAAACTATAAATATCACTCCAATCATAAGACATCCTAGTCCTGTTCAAACTTCAATGGTAAGGTTCAAATATAATAGGTTCAATTTGCAGCCGTACGTTCCAAAATTGATGGCTTCTTTGGAGGAACACGTGAGCGTTAAAAAATGAGCACACTCAAGTGGGCGGCCTCTCCGCAGTCCCATTGGAGCATTTGCATCGGTGGCTGCACTGTATTAATCTGGTCCCCTTGCAATTGTTCCTTTCAAAATGGGCTGAAGGCATGTGGAGCTCTCAGACAATAACTGCAAACTTTTGTACCTAGCTCACGTATACACACAAAAAAATGACATGCAACATGCATGTGGTTGGTAACGTTAGGAAGAAAACAAGGAGCATATGTTCACCAAAGTAGCCGAGCGTTGCATTACCACATGTTAGAGGCACTGATATATGCCCTGGATGGCAAGAAGTGTGTGTGAATTGAATTTTTTTTATTTTTGAGAAAGTAGACATTATTATTAAATAAAGTTTAATGACAATGATTGAAAATTGAATTGAATTCTTATTATTTCCCACACCACTAACAAATATTATTTTCCTGACCCAAACAACAAAAATTATGTGATTTTCTATGTTCAAACCAGGGAGATAGTGAAGCACTTATTGTTGTACATAGCAGAAGTGCAAATATGGAATCTAAGAAGAATACAAATAACAAGAGGAAAAACAAATTTAATGTGGTTTGGTCTAAGCCTATATCTACAAGGTATAAAAATAGTAGAACATTTACTAATAGTTAAGAATTACAGATACATTAAGACTTATATGCCTTCCATGAAGTATCATTTAACTATCACACTCAATATCCTATATCTCTGCGTAATACAAATGCAAAACAAGCCAAATTACAATCTTTGTACATGAGGTTTTATAGAAATAACTCTTAACAAATTATGCTGGCCTAAAATCTCTCAATAAATCTTATCAAAAGTTAGACTTTTTCAAATTAATTTGATGTTCTAGTACCACCCTAATTGACTTCATCCTGGCTATCCATATTTGGTATACTGGATTTGAAACATTTTTTCAACAATTATTCGCAGATTGTCAAGAGTCTCAATGAACCCCTTCTTCATTGTAGGGTTTGAGTTCGAATATAACTTTTGCTAATTGGATAAAATTTAATTAGAAAGTAAAAACAAAGGGGGCTTGATTCATGGATAAGCAACAAAAATGGCTTAATATTATGTCTCCGCTCATCATCCTCTTTGTTCATTGTGGTGTCCAAAAAGTGAAGCCAAATCATGTAAAGTAGAAAATGGAATTCTTAATTTTGCATCAAATTTTTTCGCCTCAAGGAAACTATTTTACAGGTCGGTCACTCTTTCATCACCTTAACTCCACAGTCGTCAAATGAGGGGAAGCTTGATCATTATAAAGCCATCTTGCTCTGCAATTCCTTATGTGAGCCACTTGCGGATCTAGGATTTTTTGTAAAAGGGGCACAAATAAATGATTCAAAATACAAATAAAAACTCTATAAATTTTCATTATATCGTTGTTATAAATCAATTTTCAATAAAAATGTCCACAAAAAATCCATTTGAATCATTCACAAAAAATAATGTTAACGGGTTAATGTGGCATGCATGTTTAAGGCCGTTGTCCTCGAAGGCTCTTCATGTTTTGAAAATGTAAATTAAACCAAGAGATGTTGGCTGATTGTGGAAAATAAGCTTTGGGATCGGTTGATTGATTTTAGAAGAGGACCAATGGTTTTATTTTAGAGGAAAAAAATTGTTTTTTTTTACCACCTCTATTATTAAATTTTAATATACGGTTGAAATTTTTTTTAAAACATTTATTGAATTGAGATAGAGGAGAAATTCATGGAAAATTGTTTCTTTTTTCCACTTTTGATTAAATTTTAATGGCTCCAATCCTCATTACACACACTGACACACACATATATTCAAGCTGAGAGAACCCTTAAATGGCACGGCTTGAAGAATGAAGAACATATATTAATTAACGAGGGGAGGCGATCAGAAAGCATTAGAGATTAATTCATGGAATCATGGTACCTTCCCAAACAAACTCTTCATCATTTTTGTCTCAGTGTGCGTTTGATTGCGCAATTGCGCTGCGATTGCGATTGTAGAAAACTGCGTTTACAATCGTGCAACCAAACAGTTTTGTAATCGCAGTTTTAAACCCAGCAATTGCAGGCAGATAGTGCCCAAAAGCTGCGATTTCAAAAGGCTGAGAAAGTGAGCTTCCTGCCGAATCAATTTTGCAATAGTAAATTCTTACAAAATCAGTTTTGCAATCGCGCAACCAAACGCACCAGTCTCACTAGTGTAAAATAGTAGGGATTCACTGTTTGATGCATTGGTCTACATCACCATGAAACGAAGGAACTCTGACATCATGTGCTCTGGTTTGATAACTGGTACCCGATCCTTGAACGCACGTACAGTTAGTTCCCTCTCTGAAACAATACTGTTATACGTTTTCTTACTTCAACAGTATCACATCCTATAAAAACAGAGTATCATAAACCACTTCGTCCAGCTTGTTTTATTTTAGAGGACTGTTACACACTGGCCGGCCATTTTTCAGCTCACCTTACAATTTTAAATGCAGTTTAATATATCTTATTAGTCAAGTTCATTTACTACAATGAAAGATACCTTATTAAAAAAATTTACATTTTCTATAAGTTGTATGATTTAATTAACTGGACTATATATAAAAATGGGTAATTTGTAAAAATAACTCTATAGTTTTGAATATTTGCAAAAATATCATTATGAATGAAATATTTACAAATTCTAGCATTGGACCCTATTAGTGCTGCCATGTCAGCGTTAATTGATTTATTTTTTTTTTAAATTGAAGGCGACATATAGATATGGCTCATCATTTGTTTTTACCAAAATAAAAGGAGGTGTCATGTATATATAACATTACAACCATGAATTGTAAAACATCATTTGTGTATATTTCTCCAACAAATTGGAAGCCCTCCCTTCTTAGAAATCTTACATGATTTTCTCATCTCTCAATCGAAGTGCAAAAAAATCTTAACCATTAATATTTAATCAAAGATGAAAAAAGTGATAAAGAAAAACAAATCTTTCATGATTTTCTCCTTTCTCAATTGAAGCTCTCCAGTTCAAAAAAAAAGGAGACGATATATATATATGGCGTCTCCAGTTTAAATAAAAAATAAAAAAATAAAAAAATCAGTCAGTGCTAATCGGGTCCAATGTTGGAATATGCAAATATTTGATTGGAGATGTTATTTTTGCTAATATTCAAAACTACAGCCTGACACAAATTTCATTGGCTAAGGTATATGATTTTAAAAAAAAGAAAAATATGGGTGAACTTTGTTTAGGTGAAAATGGGATTGAGTCTAATATTTTTCAATCTCTTTAGTTATTTGCACTTACTGTAAAGTTTGTAGCGAAATATATACCCCATTAAAAAAAATCATGCATTTTATAGATGAGTTTATTGGAGTACATATTTCTCTTTTACAAAAGCACATAACTCATTAGGTGATGTATATCTGTTCTATGTAAACCATGATATCATGTGGAGCTTAAGTTTTTTGCAAATCAACTAGGGTCCCTTTGACAATGGGTTAAGATTTTTTTTTTAACCAATGAGAACCGTTTTTTCTATCGTGCTTTTCTTTTATGTCATCTATTCTTCTCATCACCAATTCAGACATTCTTTATTATATTTTTTAAAATAGAATAGGTTTATTGTTTGCCTAAAAATAATAAATTTTCTTTGAAACAGATAAGCTAGTCTTGTTATATAAACCACGTACATATATAGGTTCAAGTTTCATGTGGTGGATCAAGGAATTTGATTTGGTGTTCATGCGTAAAAATTGGAACTAATACATTTCAAAAGGAGACACCCCCTTTGTTCTCTCTGCTTGGTTGGACATTATACTTTTCTAAAAAACAAGAGGTAGATAAACAACTTATTCTTTATTCATGTCAATGATTAATCATTTATTGACTTAAGTATAAGAGTGTTTTCGGTAGGGACACTCCTCCTCTTTTCTCTCCTTGGAAGGATAAGAGAGCTCTCATCGACGTTTATGTTGAGTGACATCTGATCAAACAATCAAACGAGCGATAATTGAATGTCACAATCTTCGCTTTAGGAAATTGTTCTGATGTATAATTTCTTCATTTGGTTTGCAAATAATTTAATCAAATGTAAATTAGTAACATGATGATAGAAAAAAATATATTTAGTTATATGTTTTTAATTTGAATTTAGGTAATTTTTTATCGATTATGTTTGTCTTATTAGAATATATCTATAATTTTGATGGATAAACATGAGTAAATTATACTTATCTAGTATAGATGTGGCTATCTAAATTTATTTTAATTTGTTAAAATATAATTATTACAATTTATTAAAACGAAAGACACACGTTTTTTAAAAATTAAGTTTTTTCTTCCCTTTTTTGCAAGCTTATTCAAGAAGGCCAAAGTCTGCATGGCAGAGCTCTATTAATCACTGGATCCGTGACAACATTTTCGAAATGAAGGCTTTTATTTTTACCCCCATGAAACTGCAACCCCACCCCATTTAAAAACTTATTTGTTGGGGAGGGAAGAAGAACAAAGAAAAAAAAAAAAGAGAGAGAAAGAAAGAACTCAAAATTAAAGACCCCTTACGACGAGTTGTGAAGAATCTTTCAGTTGAGTGAGCTGTGATGCCTTCCTCAACCACCCTAACAAACTTTGACTTCATGCTCCAAAATTCGATGTCAAAAGCGACCTTCCGTGGACAATAAATCCCTCTAAATGATGAGAAGCTGTAAATGAAAAATAATTGAGTATTTAATTTATACATGGTTTATCACCACAACTCTATGACACATCTCTACAAGTTAAGCCAGTAACTTTTAGAAGGAAAATGAAATATATGTCTAACCCTATGTACAACCACATCCACAGTCATCATTGAATTTTTTTTAAAAAAAATGCATTCTTCTGTTAAAATACATATTGCTATATGAATTCATACATACACTGAAATACATTACCATATTTTTTAAAAAAAATAAAAAAATAATGCAGTTACAATCCATACAGTGTTTTATCATAGTGTATAAGAATATATCAATATTCCTTGCATATTTTTTCTCTTTTTTTCTTTCCATCTTTTTCGAATTTAATAAAATATATTGGGCACCCATCATAATATGCGAATGCATCAAATGAAACTACTACCGAAAGGAGCCACCCCACCCACAGTACTGTATCAATTTCTAACGCTCACGTGTACCTCCGGGGAACATCAATTTGGACCGTCCGATTGAAATTGAACTCAACATTTCAACCGTACAATTTGAGATTGAAAAATGTCTGTAAAGAGAGGGTGGCATTTATCCTTTCTATCGACAGATCAGTTTGGTGACGGGTGGGGTGTCAATTCAATAACATGGGTTTGGTGAGTTTGCATATGGTACGCAGAGGGACCATACAATAGATATGCTTTTGAGTCCATTGACAAAAACACTGTTAAACTTTATTAAATAGAGTTTGGATCCAATAAAGACTGATTTTGATCAGTATCGAACTACTCAATTTATGAATTAAATTGCACACATTAATTGTTAGATAAATGTGTCATTCTCCTATTAGATTCTGAATGTACTTATTAAACCCGGACTTAATTGGATCCAATAAAAGAGTGACACATGTATCCAATAACAGGTTCAACTAATATGTTATGTAATTCGATTAATAGGATCTGCAATTCGATACTGATTAAATTGACATAAACCAGTCCTGATCGACTGGATCTTGACTCTATTAAATGTATTGTTTATCTATGGGAATCTTGTCGTGCTTTATTTATGAGGCTTAAAACACACATTTAATAAGATGTTTCAAAGTATGAGTGTAACAGGGGTAGGTTTGTTATGTGTACCGGATGATTTTTTTTTATAGAATGATAGGCATGTGTCTTAATTTTATTCAAATCAACGCAAAACATGTCCAAAGCAAGTGAAATGTTTAAATCCTCATTAATAACATAATTTGGTTAAATTACCTTCTTAACTTAATTCGAGGTGGTAGAAAAAATTTTAAAATGTGCAGCAGGCTTGTATAATTGTTGATCACCTCGAACCTCTAGAGGTACTTTGCTTTCATTCAATTACTAGAGATATCGTGTATTTTCCAATGTTTTAAGAATCAAACAGTTCGTTTAACAAAAAAATTGAATCACTTGTTCAACCGTTCGGTTAACCGGATTAGAATTGTAACATTATATATTAATTATTATTACTAAATAAATAAATTTATAAATATTACAATATGTTTTACAAAATATTTTTGTAGTTATCAAATATCAAATTTTAATATTTTTCAAGCTTTCATTTAAATCATTACTTTATTTCTTATTATATAAAATCTAATTTTTTTTTCACAAAAAAAATCTGAATTTTTATTAGATTTAATATTTTAATAAATAATTAATTATAATTTCTATTAATAAAAAGAAATTTTAAATATATAAAAGCCAGCTTATGATGAGAAATATATTTGATTTCGAGGGTTTATATTAAAAAGAAATTTAATTTGATTTTTCTATCATTATTATATTGGTTAAAAAAACATGATATGATATAATGAATGCAAAAATATGACAGGAAACTTCCAAACTATTTTGCGGCTTCCACTCACATCTTCAATCAATTACCCCGTAGAAAGCGGGAATGTGATGTGTTATTGACTTATTATTATTAGGTGGGCATCTTCTCAGGCCAATTACAATACTATTTTAGTGTTGTAATTGTTTTTATTTTTCAAAAAAAAAATAACTACACTAAAATAGTCAAATGTATCTTCTTTTATAAATACAAGCGAGATTTTGTCAAACATGCCTTCAGTCTATATCAACTATATTATTTTGATTTGCTACCAACCAAAAAAATATTTAGCCTTTCAGCAAGAAGTCAATACGTAACATCATCCTGGTCATAAAATATCACGTGTAATTGAATTCTGTTTTTGTAATCATGTGATGATGAAGATGTAAAATTAAATGAACCACTGTTCTACCCATGTTGAGCATTGCACATTGTGCTTCAGAGACACCTATAAGAATGTATAACGAGAACAAAATCCATACATGAGATCATGGGGATTTTCATGGTCAGTTAAAATTTTCTGACATAATCAGCAAAGGAGAGATGACGAATTGATTTATTATATCAAATAATCCGATTATAAAAATCTTTCAATTTTCTCTCTCCTCACCAGCGCATATTTCTCTCAAATCAATCTTTACATGGCCGCCTTTTAAAAAAAATTACTGTTAATTCTAACAAGAAAAAAATTAAATAAATAAAAAAATAATTAGGGTAAATGCAAGTCATCTCACATCAATTTTTTATTCATCTTATTCACTTTTTTTTTCAGACCTATCACAATTATTGAATTTTTATATAACAACAAAATTGACAATCACGGTATCTTGAGTTCAAATTCTATTATATACCTATAACAAAAAAAAATATAGAACAATTTATGTTTCCAGGGTTGAACCTAAGCTCAGATTGACAAAAAATTTTACAATCATGATATCTTTGGTCTAAATCCTACCGTTTATGTATCAAATTCTGTAACAACTTGAGTTCTAAAATAAATTTCTGATCCTAGTCATGTAGCCATAGCATTATGACAATTTCATTTAGTGGTCCAATGAAATTTTTTTGCAGTAATCAACTTCGTCGTTGAAATCCGGAAATGAAGAGAGGATCTTTCAGTGAGAGAGAGAGGAGAAAGTGATACTTTTATTGATTTAACATATTAAAAAAAATGAGGTTTTTTTTTTCCCTCAAACTCAATAGATTGGCATTCTCAATCAATAATTTTAGGGTTGAATTGGTTCCTTTGGGTGAATATTGATGTTCAATAGTTCTCATTATCTTCCTTGACACTCGATTGAGGCATTACCCTAATCATGAGAAAAGAGGGTTGGAGTATCGGTGACTGCTGTCGATATATGACTTTGTCTGATTTAAATCGACTAAGTACGAGTTCCCTGCATGGTTGTCTTCGGATGCAATATCAAAGAGTCTCCATTAAACTGAGCAGGGTTCGTGTTGTTGAGTTCTTCAACATGCTTTCCTTAGGTGGTTTCAATCACGATTCATGTTGTCTTCCCGAGCACCAATCTTTTTGTCTCTGTGACTCCTGTCAAATAGATCATCACAATAGTGAGTTTTGAAGAGTGGGTTTTGCTGGTGGGCAACTTGTAATTGAAGAATAGTTTTGTCTGCTTTTGGTTTTGGTGGTAGATCTCTCTTTTTGTTGGGAAGGGCAATCGCGGAAGCCACCAACAAACACGAGATCGAACACAAGAACGTAACATCACATCACACGAAGAAGACAAGATATACGTGGTTCGGCCTAAGCCTACATCCACGAGGCAAAAAACAGAGAATCCACTTTGATAGTTGAGATATATTAAGAGACTCACAAACTCTCCTATTGAGTTACCCTCTCTTAGAACCTCTCAACCTTCCCTTAGGATCTCTACATTGTATACATTGTCATATCTTGCCATGAAACCCTAGAAGATATTTATAGAGATAAATAACTTCTTCCCCAAATAATCTCTCAATTAACAAACAAATATTGTTCCCATTAATTAGGAAATATTCAATCTCCTAATTAACAAACAAATATTGTTTCCTATTTTAGGAGATTCACTTTAAATATTAATTAAGATCAAATCTTAAATAATATTCTACTCATTAGGTGATCAACCTAATATGATTTCATCATGGCCATCCGATGTGATACACCGGATCGAGACATAATCCCAACAAATCTCCACCTTGGCTCGTATCCGGTACGCTCGGACTTCCTCGAACCCCTTAGAAGATTTCCGTTGATGTCTCCACCTTACTCCATGTCATCCTTGAAGCACGACCACGCGAGCAACCATGCACCTCCACCTGCAATCAAGTGGTCTTCGACTTCCTTGAGCTTCACCAGTCTTCAAGTCGCTATCACGAGTCTCTTTGTGCACTAGACCCGCTCCGCAAAACTCCACCTTGAATGGATTTTAGGAATTTCTTCCTCCGGACGTCTGCATCGCCCAATCTTGTTGGATCCATAAGCCTGCGCTCTCCTTATCATGGATCAACCCCTGAGTCAGACTCAGTAATCGCGCATCCCCAAGTCAATGCCATGACTTGATTTCACATGCACCACGCTCCTTGTCGATTTCTGAAGAAGATCTGGATCTTACCTCTACCTTGAACATGCCACACCGCGCTAGCGAGATGACTGGACTCGCTCTTTTAACCGAACCACATGGGGCCGCTCCTCCCATACCCGGTTCAGAACACCTTAAATCGTATTGCATTGTTCCATCTTCTTCTGTACGAACTCCGCACCCACGCTTCACATGATTCGCCCACATGCCTCCGCGTGTCATTGCGAACTTTGCACCCCGAGCGTCTCTGCACGTCTGCTTCTCGGTGGATCTTGGACCCGCAACAAATTGGTATCATCATCGCACACCTGAATAGATGTGCCGCTTCCACCACCGAGAGCTCCATGCAACCTTGCATGATTTTTTTTTTCTTCTTCGCGTGAAACTATGTACGACACACCGTTGTTGGAATTTCCAACAATACATTCGTCGATGGTATGAATTCATCGACCCGTGTCGTCATTGATCCTCGTTCTTTAATTCTCGTCCTCCTAGGTCAAAACCTGGAGCTCTGATACCACTGTTGGGAAGGCAATCTGCGGAAGCCACCAACAAACACGAGATCGAACACAAGAACGTAACATCACATCACACGAAGAAGACAAGATATACGTGGTTCGGCCTAAGCCTACATCCACGGGGCAAAAAACAGAGAATCAACTTTGATAGTTGAGATACATTAAGAGACTCACAAACTCTCCCATTGAGTTACCCTCTTTTAGAACCTCTCAACTTTCCCTTAGGATCTCTACATTGTATACATTGTCATGTCTTACCATGAAACCCTAGAAGATATTTATAGAGATAAATAACTTCTTCCCCAAATAATCTCTCAATTAACAAACAAATATTGTTCCCATTAATTAGGAAATATTCACTCTCCTAATTAACAAACAAATATTGTTTCCTATTTTAGGAGATTCACTTTAAATATTAATTAAGATTAAATCTTAAATAATATTCTACTCATTAGGTGATCAACCTAATATGATTTCATCATGGCCATCCGATGTGATACACCGGATCGAGACATAATCCCAACACTTTTACCATCTTTGTATGTTTTTATTTGGACAAGTCCTTTAATATATTTAACGCATCTGTCTACCATTTGCATTCAAAAACAAAAAAGAGTGAGTTTTGAATATATAATTGTCATAACTCACGACTTCAATACGATCATTCGTCGATTCATGCATGGTTGTTGTCGATGTGGGTACTTCGTCTAAGGGAGGCCCTGGATATTCACGTTCTCGCAGAATTCAAGTCGAACCTGAAGTTCTCCTTTTCTCCATGTATAGTACATTAGGCGAGCTAAATGTTGTATGAAACAATAAAAAAAAGTCATGCCAATATACATTCAATATCTTTCTTAGCTAGGTTGAATTTTGGTGGACAATTGCTATGCAACGCGGATATTGGACTACAACAATGATACATATTGAAAGAAACAGATGTTGGAAATATATGGTAGGGCTAGCTGGAAGTATAATAAACTACAACTAGTAGAATAGGTTGTCAGGAGAGATGACCAAGAAGAAAGTCATTAGTGGCCTTATCCACCCGTTGAGACATTGAGCAATCTAAAGACAACCAAGCATAGGGGTAGGTCATCGGTTTTCAGTAAAAGAAAAATGAGAATGAACATCAACCTAACTCTTATAATTGCAGAATGCTTGTGTTACCATGTGAGCACCCTCACATGCCTGAGCCCCCTTTTGAGAGGAAAAATTTGGGGTGGGGGGACCATGCAACAGTTTGTTTATTGGCCACCCTTTGCGAGTGCATCAAATGAAACTACGGTAAGCAAGCCAATCACACATACAACAGTGTATCAATTTCTATCGCTCACGTGTAACTCCGGGGGACATCAATGTTACCCGTACCACTGAGGATGTAACCTAACATTTCAATAGTACGATTTGATATTCAAAATCTTAAATGGCTTTAAAGACAAAGTCATGGGGTGACCAGGTGACATCTATCCTCTCTAAGGAGTATGGAGTATGGACAGCAGATGGGTGGGGGTTCAATATAATTCAATAACATGGGTTTGGTGAGTTTGAATGTGGTACCACTACCATACAGTGGACAAGCTTTTGTCACTTGAATCAGTTGAGAAAAAACTGTTAAACGTCATGCAATACATTGTTTATCCACAGGAGTTTTGTCGCGCTTTTTATGACTCACAAAGTTCATATTGTTAAAAAAAAAATGCAATAGGTACATGTTTGGAAGTATGGGTGTAACAAGGGTCGGTTTGTTCCATGTTTTATGACAACCAATTAATTCACCTCCCTATAAAAATAAAAAGTTCTTGACCAGACTAACCTGAACTCTTAACTAATCCAAATTCTGAGTAATTTGTCATTTGGATAAACTAATGAATATATGATAGTGTTATTAAATAGGGATTTTTGTATATATACCCATATTAAATTTTAATTTTATCAAATACCCCTGAAAAAATCCTTAGTGCAAAAATACATCTAAAAAACTTTGTGCAATCATACCTCTATATATACCACCAGTATATCACACGTCGTGAAGAACCCTAAATTGAATATGGTTAAAAAAATCTAACTCCACTTGTATATTGACATAAATGCTTTACTAATTATGAAAAAAAAGTTTTCTTTTTGCATATATACTCCTCTTCAACCCTGTATTTCAGAATTATCCCTCTTATTTCCACTATTACATAAATACACTTGAAATTTTAACAAGTCTACAAAATTGCCCCTCCGTCAATTATCATTAGGAATCTAGATTGAACCATGATTAAATTCTTAATCTTATCCTGTAAAATGATTAGTTTGCCTCTCACTTAAACTACTCGAACAAGAAGAATGAGAGAAGGTTGAAGGAAGAAGAAAGAACTAGGGTTTGACACTCCAAACAGATAGTGGGGAGGGTATTTTGGACTATTTACATGTGATTAACGGTGATTAATGGAAATATTTTAACCAGTTCTCACAAACACTAACCTCAATAGCAAATTTGCATGACATATAAAAATTTAGAGGTATTTATGTAATGATGAAAATAAAATGGGTAGTTATGTAAATACGAGCTTTGAGAGGGATATAGATGCAAAAAAAAAAAAATTAAATAATACTCACTTCGAGTAACCTGGGAGTACATGGATCATTTGAATGTCTCTAAAAGAATGAAAATAGAAAATATTAATCATACCAGACAAAATTTGATCACATGGGCACTGGTGCAATCACTTAAAGTTTTTTTAAGGGTATTTTTGCACTGTGAGTTTTTTTAATGGAATTTTGACAAAATTAAAATTTAACAATGATTTACATGCAAAAATCCATTTTAAATATTATTGCATCCGAAAAAAAAATTCCTTATGTGAATTGCCTCTCTTTCATTGGATGTTGCAAAATTACAGTTCGAAAATTCATATGTTCGGGTAGGATTAATAGTTCAAGGGTTTGTGAAAAATTTTGTAACTGTGAAGTCTTAAAGCATAACTCATCGCTTACTTGCATAGCAAAAGACTTTTTGACAGGAAAATGTTAAACTCAACTATGTTTCCAGCCTAAATACAAATCAGACCTTTTTCTTTTTGAAAAATAATATGCTTCATCTAAAAATATGATATATTTTTATAAAAAATGTAAATATACTTCAATTAATTTTTTTAACAAGATATATATCTCACTGTCAGTGGCGGCTTTAAGAATTTTTATAGTAAAATAAATTCTAAGGGTGCAACTTGGGCGGGTTGAACCCGACCCAACCTGGTTCATGGACGGATTCGGGTTGGGGTTTTTCTCTGTCGGGTTCAACCCGAATTAACCCGAACCCAATTCGGGTCGGGTTCGGGTTGGGGGGTTCAACCAGCAGACTCAACTCGAACCCGACGGCCTCCAGGTTAACAAATTAATGTTATGCTGTCATAACAACATACCTATATCTAAAACCCTAAATTCATAAACACAATAAACAATTACACAAATAAGAGCATCATTATATTTGTTGTGTTCGGGTTAACTAATCAGAGATATTCACTTTTAATTATTTGTATATAAGGTTTAATTAATAATTAATTAGAGTTGTTGTATTGTTTATTAAATATTTTTTATGATCTTTTAAGTGTTAAACCAGAATCCTACCCGAACTCGCGGGTTGAGGTCGGGTTCAGGTTAGGGGTTGAACCCTTCGGGTTGAGGTCAGGTTCGGACTCGGGCTCGGATTGGACTCTATGCAATGCGGGTTAAAGTCGAACCCGACCCAACCCACCCGAGTTGCACCGCTAATAAATTCCACAAACTTTTCAAAAAATCTACTCTTATCGTATAATATTTATTAAAAAAATATAAACTTTTTTTAAAAAATAAAACAACTTACAATATTAATTAAAAATAAATAATTGAATGAATCAAAAAAGAAACAATAGACAATGATTACCGTGATAAGGGTGTTTACCCTCCACGCAAGGGCAGAGCGAGAACTTAATTCTGGGGTGGGCTGACCTAAATTCTCTTTGAAAAAATTTATTCTATAATTAAAAGGAGTTAAGTAAAATTTAATATAAGAAAATAAGTTCATATTCAAAATAAATAGGAAAAATTAATTCTAAATTTCTTATAATACCTTTCTTTTAAATCTCTCAACGATTTGATATTCAAACTATCTTAAATGGCTTTAATGACAGAGAGTGTTCGTGGGGTGACCAGGTCACACCTATCCCCTCTAAGGAGTATGGAGTATGGGAGTATGGAGTATGGGCAACAGATGGGTGGGGGTTGCATTCAATAACATGGGTTTGGTGAGTTTGAATATGGTACCATAAGTGGACAAGCTTTTGTCACTTGAATCAGTTGAGAAAAAAAACTGTTAAACGTCATGCAATACATTGTGTATCCACAGGAGTTTTGTCGCGTTTTCTATGACTCACAAAGTTCATATTGTTAGAAAGAAAATGCAATATAGGTACATGTTTGGAAGTGTGGGTGTAACAGGGGTCGGTTTGTTTGCCCTTATAATTATGAGAAAAAGTTTTTTTATTTACATATATACTCCTTTTAAAATCGAATTATCCTTCTTATTTCCATTATAAATATGTTTACCCTCCATGCAGGGGCGGACCTAGAATTTAATTCTGGGGTGGATTGATCTAAAATTTCTTAGTAAAAATTTAATCTATAATAAAAAAAATAAGTAAAATTTTATATAAGAAAATAAGTTCATATTCAAAATAAATAGGAGAAATTAATTATAAATTTCTTTTAATACCTTATTTTTTAAATGTCTCAACTATTTTGTCATGGTAAATTAAAACATCTTCACAATGGTAGTGTTAATTGGTAGATTGATAGGGTCCCTGGTGGGCTATAAGTTATATAATGTTTAAAATAATAACAGTAGTAGTTTAGATTTTGTGTGTGTGTACGCGCGCGTGTAGTGTGTGTGATCATGGAGTCCATTAATCCCATCATATCTCACATGGCGCCGCCCCTCGTCATAGTGAATACACTTGCGAGATACATGGGCTATAAAATGGGATGAGTGTAACAATATAATTTTATATATTTTATATTAATCGGTGTTATTGTAGCTTGTGCTGTCTTGTCAAGTAAGAATATATCATGAATGTTCTGTGAACGGTTAGTAAGAGTAGGTGAAATATTTAATTTGTCATTAATTTGGTTAAAATTCTCTTCTTGAATTTGAGTTGGTAAAAGTGCTCCCACAATTGTAAAAATATCATTAATTTTGTTCGATTATTATAGATACCAAATATTTTAATTATCAGTAAGAACCAGTTAACCTGAACGTTCATGAGTGCATCACTCTTGGAAGGACCAAACAATAACCTCATTCTCTGTTGAAAGACTTTTTTTTTTTTTTAAGTGAGTAGTCCATTATGTCAATACGAATGGTACATAATGGTCCAAATAAAAAGAGATAATTAGCAGTAAAACAGAATAGAAAAAAAAAGAAATCTCATGAGGGTGGCCAGTAATCTCTGTTGAAAGACTTGAGAAGCTCTTGGGCATTCTCCCATTAATTCATTCACTTTTGCAGAAGTCATATCATGCAAATTGTGCATTTCCTCCCCCTCTATGTTTTTATATTTACCACATGACCTCTAAGAGCTCCATTTTTTTTCTTTTTTTCTGAAGAAAATAAATTTTTTTAATAAAATATATACCTCATTACAATGTGTGAAGGACTACGGGATATATGAAATTATATTTAGGACTATAAAAAAGGTTGAATGTACGAAACAACAACAACGCTCTTGTTGTTGTTATGGCATTGTGCAGAATCTAACCAGCCCAAAGAGGAGCACTAAGTGCATCATCCATTGGTCACTCAAACCATGAATAAGCTTTTTCTATTAAATAAATATATCGGCTGCATAAAGGCTAAAACTTAGGATAATGACAGCTTTAATAAATTTATTCTGATACTCCATCTCAGAGGGGTTCTCCGCATGCTTTCTTACTTTATTTGGTTACAGTGGCCCAGTGTTGGTTTTATGAAATACAAGTTTCAGACATTAGCATTGATTCTAGTGAACAACAGGTGAGAGAGACAATTACATGTACACGCACGCCTATCCTTCTTGAGAGGATTGATTGTTACCCTAATTTTAAATTTTATTACATTAAGAAGCCTCCCAAGCTCCAAGGATTAAGGAAGACAAGGTTTTTCAATATTTACTTTGATATAATTAATTAAATCTTGATTGTTATTAGTTAATATGGCATGTTGGTGTCCATCAATTATTGTTATATGAATGAGTCCCTAGACTAGCATTTGGGTATCTTATTCAAGTTCAAAAATAAGTTCTCATATCACTCACAAATATAATCACATATTGTTCAATTCATGAATAATTATAATGAGTATCCTCTTCAATTCACACTAAAACTGGTTCTCTTTTTTTAATGATTTTTAAAATATTTTAAAACTTTCTTTTTTTATTTTTTATGTGTCATATTCCCCGGTTTTTGCATAGAAATGATGTCTAAATTTTTTTAAAAACTTTTTAACGTGACTGATTAAAATTTAAAAGTTCTAAATTTCTATTTTATTTATTTAGATTCTCAATAGTGTTGTATAATCATCTTCTTGAAAAAGTATTTAAAATATGTTCCTTGATCTGTTGATTTTTCTCATGAATGATACCAGAAGATACCTGCTAAAACATCAAGTCCCCATTTGGATAGCGGAATTGAGTTATTCTGGATAGATAACTATGCCAGTATAGATAACAAATCTACATGAATAAGAGATTTTCTGTTTGGTTGTGTTTTTTTTATTCTCATTGGAAAACGTAAGAATAAAGGTTGAGTTGTTTGATTGATAAAGAATCAAATATAAATAAAATGTAAAAAAATTGATTTGACATGTGGGCCATTTGATGTATAAGAGGTGTTGATATGTGATTTGATGTGATAAGATGTAAAAAGTTTATTTGACATGTGGGCCCATGAGAATAGATAAAGTGAGTATAACTTATCGGGTTACTTAAAATTGTTATACTCTCTTATACTCGTTTAAACTGGCTTAGTAATACTAAATTATACCCTGCAAATAAACGTTCATTTTTTCTATTTATTCTTTATACTATTTTTATACTCGTTTATTCCGTTTCTCAGACGGGAGCAAGAGTTTTGGGGGGGGGGGGGGGGGGGGGGGGGAATCACCTTTTCTGTGATTTAGAAAGTAAACATTAATAGGAGAATCCACGGTACCCAGAATTACTCATAAATCATGTACATCATCAATAAATTTAGAGGATTTGACCGTGAGACCTATGAGTGATATACTCATCATGACAGTAAAAATAAATCTCTTTCAAAAATAGATAAACTAATTTTATACATATTGTCTTTTGCCATTTTGGCTTTCTATAATTACCTTTTTCATTCTAAATCTTGCTATTTTTTTCAAATTATATTTGACAAAATTCTCAGTTGGGGTCCATTTATGCCTGTCTAGAGTATATTATAGTTAGAGCATATTTGATAAACATTTACAATTATCAATAATTGAAAAATGTTGGTGTGCATTAACTAGTTCTTGCAATGAAGGGGTTTACTGTATCTAAATCTTATGAAATACACATCGACCCATTATAAAACATCTACCCATTATAAACTCCCCAATTAAATTTCAGGTCCCTCACCTTTACTAATGAGGAATAATAATTAATTGTCTGTACTTGTTTTCCTTTTCATTTCTTACTCTCGGGTTTTTTTTTAAAATGATAATCAAGCCTTGTACGCTGTCTCATCAATAATTCACATCAATATTTTTTTAAAAAAACAATCATATATTAAAATAAATACTAGTATAAAAAGTAAGTATATACTAACTTACATTAGTATAAGATTTTTTTTTAAAAAAAATATTTTTAAAATTTTTTGGTATATCAGGATAGTGTAGTATACAATGCTATGTTATTTCAGGACTGTAAAATGGATTAAATAATAAATTTAATTTTATTTGTTTTATCCTTCCAACCGGATGGATGGTGGGCATTGAAATACTCCCACCCAAATAAAGAGAAAATTCTGATTCCTATGAGGGTGTTGCAAATAACAATGCCAACTGCACGTGACAAACAATTGTGTGTGTTGAAGCATCTAATGCGATACAAACAAAAATTAAGGCATATAGCTGATCTACTTGACCATGGACCTACTTTTATAAAGGTTATAAATTTATAAAAACATAGTAACTAAAGTACATGATCAAGACTCAATTAATTAAGGAAAATGTAGCTACATTAAAATTGGGGCCCAGATGGTCGTTGGGGTCCTCCATTCATTGGTTTTCTCTTACGCGTTTTGACCTTTATAACTTTCCCTTTTTAGATTTTTATTTTATTTTATTTATGTTAATCTCTGATCTCTTTCTTTAGTCTTTACAACCAAACATGGCTCATGTGACCCCCCTCACGCCCCTCATCCGATATCACTATAATATCTTAACTTTTCATATAATTGCGAGTGGGCTGCGTGTGATCTCATCATTATTTTTTAATAAACGATAGACAATTTCTATCCCTATTATTTATTAATTGACGCTTCAAGAGTCTAAAATACAGTGAGCAAAGAGAGATACAACCAAAAAATGCAAAACAGAAAAACAACAAACAATTTTGGAATGTTGAATCTAGAAGTTCAGATCGAGACCGTAAGATCATTTGTTGATTGACGAGATTATGAAATGAACGGTTGGTATGGATTGTAATTGAAGATAAAACGATGGCACACTTCTAAGTAGCGCTAATTATAGTATGTTTTGACTCATTAATATTAGACATGGTATATCAAGACCACTGATCCAATCTTGGTGGTGGATGTAACTGCTGATAAAATGGTAAAATGATTACTCACTAAGTTGTACAGGGCAAAATGGGCAACAAACGACTTGACCACGTGCCATGTGTCTTAAGGAGCCCAAATCTGTTTAACATCTTTTCTGTGTCTGTCCGCTTGCACGACAGATATGGAGGGCATCGGCGAATGCACCGGCCTATCTATTGCTTTTGGCTCTATGGAGGAACTATGGTTGGCTGGTTAATCTCTTAGATGGCCTCCAGAGGGAAGAAAGACAGTCAAGATGACTCAATTGATGGTGCTCGCAGGCACGTGAGCAATTTGAAGAACCCAAAATGTAGCAATTTTTCATGACCAGCAAATTTATTGGGAGAAAATGTGGGAGATTTTTCGGTTGTGCCTGAGGTATTGGGGGAGATATATTATAGAGGTGTGTGAGATTAAGCTTTCCGGGGTGCGCATTCTCATCAAGAAGTAGGCCGCAATTCTGTCTGGGTGCGCACCCTCCCCGATTTAGGTATCTCTTCTAACCAGGATGATGTAGGACAGATTTGGAAAGAAATCATTGCAGAATATTTGATTTCAAATCTGTTATCAAAATAAATTTTTATTAGATTTTATTTAGGAATTTAGGATTTTTAGAATCTTATATTTTATTAGATTTTAATAATTATCATTATAATTGTGTCTTTACTATTTTTAGTAGAGTCATAATTTACATTATGAACATTTATTTTATATTTGTGGCCTATATAATGAGTGCCACCATATTTTGTAATAGAACAACTTTTAATCAATAATATTTTGAATTTTCTCCCTTTTGGGTTTTCTTCCTTGTGGATTCAAGGATTCTTTGTGGATTCAAGGAGTTTATGAGATCTCAACGCTGGTTGGATCTTTTTATCGTTTTCACGCTGCGTTAGGTGGTATCAGAGCGAGGATTCGCCTGGCTTCGATGACACATAGCCGTGCGGAAACAACCATCCATTGACGGTGATCGTGGGGTGCAGGAGCTGTTTCGGCCGTTGCGGAGAACCAACAGCCACTTCGAGAGGAGTTTCGTCAACAAACGCGGCAGACTCTTCGTGAGGTGAAGGTTGGCGTAAATCTCAACACCGACAACAGACGACCTGGGTGTGACAGGATGCGCGCCGAGGGATTCGCCCGAGGCCAACCTGTTGCTTATAATGGTGTTCGACGAAATTCTCATTATCTACCCGATTATGAGGATGACTTGGATGATGAAAGCGGTGAACTGTACGACTATCAGCCGAGAAAGCGGCACACATATTACAACAACTATTTTTCAAAGGTGGACATCTCATATTTCAATGGTAATTTGTCAATCGATAAGTTCCTTGATTGGATCTTAGAGATTGATAAATTTTTTGAGATAATGGATGTGCGTGAAGAGGAAATGGTCAGATTGGTGGCGCTTCGACTCACGAGCGGTGCCGCTAATTGGTGGGACCACCTTCAAAGGACCAGACAACGACAAGGAAGAGCACCTATTCGAACATGGAGGAGGATGAGACAACTTCTCATGAATCAGTTCCTTCCTCTAGATTATGAACAATATTTGCTCCAGCTGTACCATAATTGTCGCCAAGGTAATCGTTCCGTATTCGACTATACCGCTGAATTTTTAAAATTTTCTGGTCGGTATAATCTCGCAGAAGCTAAATGGCGACGAGTGGCCCATTATCTTAATGGGTTGAGGTCTACAGTTCGAGATCTTATTGCTTCAGAAGAGATTTATAGCTTGACAGAAGCAATCTCTGCGGCCGTAAAAGTGGAATCACAACTGGAGAGATCAAGGGTGCACGTGATGTATAAAGGCTCTTCCATGATCAACCCGCTAGATGTTGCATTAAATCAAGATATGGTTGATGGATCGATAGGGAAGATCGAAGAAAGTCCACCAGAAAATCAGGAGAATCTAGCGATCGAAGATATGGTTGATGGATCGATAGAGAAGATCGAAGAAAGTCCACCAGAAAATCAGGAGAATCTAGTGACCGACCCTCATGATCAACCTCTAGTTGAATCAGAAATTGATGAGGACATGGCAAATAAAGAAGTGGAGGATGTTGTTCTTTCCGTTGAATCTGAAAATATTATTGGAGGAGAACAAGAGAAGTTATTTTCTTATTCCTTAGTGGTGATTCCAGAGATAGAAAAGCCCCTACAAACATTCGTGTTGCAGACTACATGTCACATCAACATGAGCGATTTTGATGTCATCGTCAATAACAACATTGCGACTACCACAGTGGTTGATTTGATTGAGAAGGAATTTAAAATCAAGAAGATGTCTCTCCTCTTGCCAAAGGTCCAATACAAAGATGCATCAAATAAGATGGAAGAAAAAGTCTTAATCTCTCCCATTGGTGTATTTGATTACATCAAATATCATCCTCCTGATCATCTAATATCCTTTCTTATTAAATTCGAGGACGAATTTTTTTAAGAAGAGGAGACTGATGTAGGACAGATTTGGAAAGAAATCATTGCAGAATATTTGATTTCAAATCTGTTATCAAAATAAATTTTTATTAGATTTTATTTAGGAATTTAGGATTTTTAGAATCTTATATTTTATTAGATTTTAATAATTATCATTATAATTGTGTCTTTACTATTTTTAGTAGAGTCATAATTTACATTATGAACATTTATTTTATATTTGTGGCCTATATAATGAGTGCCACCATATTTTGTAATAGAACAACTTTTAATCAATAATATTTTGAATTTTCTCCCTTTTGGGTTTTCTTCCTTGTGGATTCAAGGATTCTTTGTGGATTCAAGGAGTTTATGAGATCTCAACGCTGGTTGGATCTTTTTATCGTTTTCACGCTGCGTTACAGGAGGTCACCAGCAAGTTGTTTTTCTTTGTCTTGTGAGTTATTTTTCTTTGTCTTGTGTGGCTTTCATGAGTTGATTCATTTTTTTATCCTTTCTTTCCTCTCACCTCACTCGGAGTTGTATGATGATTTCTAATAATAAAATCGTGATATCAATATATATCTTTCTCATAAAATCAAATATCATAACCTTTCTCATGATATACATAATAATTTGTGCAATTTTAATTTAATTAATCCATTATACTTTAATAAATTTGTTATATTTTATGCAATTATAGGTAATAGATGGATAATGAATTGAGAAAAAAAATAGAACACATATAAAAAAAGGATGATTGCTTAACTAGTAAAATATAAAGTTATGGTATTTATTTGAATGAAGATGTGAAGGATCCCAATAATAACAATTCGATGAGAGAAAAGTAGCTGTTTCATTTTAGGTGACAGTGGTGAAAATGGCTTTTTTGAGTAAAATTTTTTGAAATAACTTATTTGGGTATTTTAGTTTTTTTTTTAAATTGGGTATTATCCCTATTTTAAATTAAGTGTTAATTTTATTTCTAAAGTTTTCTTGTGTACAATTATTTAATTTTATTTCACATTTTTCCTTACTATAACACCATCCAACACCCTCACACTCGCGAGTAAACATCAATAGTGTCTCACTAGTTTTAAATAAAAGTCTTATACTTCTTGTTTTACATTCACTTAACTCTTTTATTAACAAAAGTTATACTCCGTTGTATTCACACACAAAAAAAAAAAATATTGTAAGACTACTATTATATTGAATAATCCTAAAATTTAAATTTTATTATTTCACATGCATTGTGTAGGAAACAAAAAACCTACCCAATTGATGTTCCCACATGGACTAATTACCATAATAAAGGGGGTGACAAAATTATCAAGATGTATGTCTCCTCTTCTTTTTTTTTTCTTTTTTTCTTTGTTTTTTTTTTTTTTTGGTAGATAGCCCATTGGGCCATGTATGTCTCCTTGTTGGTTCCTTATTTCTCAGAATCTTTTATTAAGAGTGATCACGTTAATTTTTAATAGACCATAACCAATCATGTGACTGATACATGGAAGTATCAAGGCTTTTAATTGAAAGAAGAGGGTCACCACCATTTGTTACTTATTCCCAAGTAACTTTTAGGGCACTAATATGTTTTTCTTGTAATTGGCAATAAAATCCCTGCTACAAAGAAAATTGAATTACTCCATTAATTTAGGAGATTGATCTCCACAAATTAATGAGAATCCCATGATTTTAAGAATTAAGGATTTCAAATAGATGATCCAAGCACCATTTTGAATCAGCAAAAAGAAAGGTTTTGTTCTCTTTTTCAGTTCCTCCTTTCACAAGTAGATTGGAGTCCTCCTCAATTGTGGTACATAATGAACTGAAAAAATTGATCATTATAAAATCTAATGAGGCTAATCACATATTGAAAGATTAGAGTATCTTAGACTGAATGATTGAATCAACGTTCAACCACTCTGTCCATGAGTCACTCCCGAATGAAGCTGATGGAGTGTAGTCCCTATCAAACAATGTCACTCAATACCCGTTTAAAAGCCACACTAGCCAAATGGGCAACTAATATAAAGTAAAAAATTCATGCATGTTGCTCACATGGGTTGCTTAAGCCAAATGATAATGATCAACAATCCAAAAAACTAGGCTCTCCATCATCCTTCCATGGGAAGTGTGGCTCCTTTACATGCAGACATTTTTCTAAGTGGAGTCCATGTCTGGACAACATTTAAGTTATATTCTCTCACTCTGTCGTTGATCACTCAACAATACAGGAAAATGGGGCATCTATAGGAACAAAAACTCACCCAATTAATGTTACCTCGTGGATTAATCACCTTAATTAACTGTATAATGAAGGGGGGTGACAGAATTTATTCGGATTTATTAGCATATTCTCAACTCAAGAAAAATTGAATTATTCCATTAATATGACAGATTTGTCTCCACGAATCAATGAAATGCCACGATTTTTAGGGGATTAAGGAATTCAAATTGATGCTCCAAACACCATTATAAATAGACAAAATTTGATAAACCAAAAAATGGATAAGAAATCTTCTCTTTCACTATTAATAACTTGATCATCAGAGATATTGGCCTCTTTCTTTCTTCTGAATCCCACCTATGGCACTCCAATCGGAGTTCTCCTCATTTGTGGAATATGAGACCACAACATGTGTTAACTTTGTACACAATTTTCATGCCCAACTATTCATGAATAAATTAACCTTTCTATTTGTTTACTTTTCATAAATAATATTAATAAAAATGATTTTTAATATTCTTTTAATATAATAACAAACCATATTTTTGAGCTCCACCAAAAATCATGAACGCACAACCACATCCATTGCTACATGCTATTTTTTTCATGTTCACACTATTTTTTTCGTATAATCTGGTGGGCTGTATTTATATATAATAATTCACACTAAAAAAATCAGCCCCCGTTTGGATTTATTCGGATAATTTTTTTATGTGTTTCATGTATAATCTGGTGTGTGATTCCAATCAACCCCGAATAAAATTTATCCTGTATCCACCCAAATTATATATAATAATTACAATGTCAAATCAACAATCATTACTTTTTACCTTTTATAAACTCATTTATCTACCCAAACAAAAAAAATTTAAAGAATAATTCAAAACACAACTAAACACAAAATCAATTTATCCTTATTTATACACACATGCTGTAAAGAATAAATCCTATTACAAGTGGTTGACAAGCATGACTAACTTTTTGCCCTTTTTATGGGCATTTCTAATTATTGAAACAAACTACGATGGAATATCAGTGGGGGTATTGTTACACCCATCAGACACTTAAAATCAGTTTGTAGATGCCTCTCACTCACGCAGAATATCAATTAATTCAATATACATTTTAACATGCGAGGAGGTATTCAATTACACAAAAATTCAATTTTTTTCTTTCAAATATATACTTTAAACCTAGTTACGGTAAGACACAAGTTTATTGGAGATAAATTGATATTTTGACATAGATACTATATGGTTTCTATTTGGTTTCTTAATTATTCTATTATCATGATTTGTCTTTAATGTTTTTTTTTTTGAAAGTTCTATTCTAACCTCCCTTGAAATTTCTATAAAAAAAATTATACTAAATTAACTTAACACAGCTACCATATTTTATGCACTCCAAAAAATGGATTTTATTAATATTCCAGTCTATCCTACCTTTATCTCTTAACCAACCCAAACTGGGGTTAAAAAAAGTAAGGAAAATGTTACATACAATCCATAAAAATACAGATTACACTTGTTTTTTTTCTTTTATTTAAAAAAATCATATACCTTATCTAATACGGTATACATTTCATTTTAAAAAATTTGAAATATATTCATCAATGAATTGAATGATATTATTTATAAAAATTGTGAAAAAATTTCAACGAGATTTATACCTCAAGGGTGTTGTTACACTCAATTTTTTTATAATTCAAATACATTCTATGTATCTTTAGAAATCCAGTGAAGCATATACATATACCTCGTTAAATTTTTCTTGCACGTACTAAAAATGGACTCATTCAACTCGAAAAGAAGTGGTATATATTTATTTTATCAAAACATACATACTTCATTAAACGATGTTTACAATTTAAAAAAAATGAAAACACGTATGATCTACATTTTAAATTGTAAAAGAACTGAGTGTAACATTTTTCCATCGATGTAGTAAGTGGAGGAGACTAACGAGTCATACAAGACTTTATTTAAGATCATAAAAAAGACTAACCCTCCGTTTGGGGTGTGATATATGGTTATTTGTCCTTGAGAGTTATACTGTGATAGATATCAACTCATGCTGAATAGGTAAAATTTTTGTTTGGTTGTCTTTTCTGTTACTCATTGGAAAACGTAAATTGATCTATTTGTTGTTTGGTTCACTTTAGATAAAATAAGGATAAGTGGTAAATAAGAGATGTATAAGAGTTTATAACTTTTTAAATGACAATTATACCTCTGCATAAATTATTTGTATTTAGAAATAAGTATAAGAGATATGTGTGTGATATGATAGATGTGACAATTTTTGGAATGTGTGTAGAGAGTGTTAGGTTAGATAAAAATTTAAAGTGACAGAGAAATGTATTTTTACCTATTGATATAAATTAGCCCTGATAAGCAATTCTAGCATTTTCTAAGAATAGATCAGGCTTTATCCTAACTTATCCAGACATACCTACCAAAGTTTATTCTAGCAAAACAAATAATTTTTTTTGCTATTCTTTGTATTCTTCTCTATTTTGTTTATGTTCCACCCCAAACGGGGGGTAAGAATTGGTTTGACAAGGGGATAAATGATGGATAAGAGGTAATTATGGGGATAAGTGAGTGAGATGACAACTTATTCGAGTTTGATATAAAAAATAATTGGGATAAACTGTGACAGTTGTCCTATTTTTAAAGTGAAAAAGAAGATATTTTGTTTCACATAAATGCTAAGATGACATTTATCCCTACTTTTTATCCAAATTTTGACAAATGTAAATATGAATAAAATTGATGGATTTTTTATCTCATAAAATTAGAACAACTTATCTTCAAAGTCTTAACCCTAAGATAAGAAGCAACTTTAAACTTTATACACGTTTTTTAATGATGTAATGATGATAGATGTTTTTAATTAATCAAAGCATCATATTTATTGCTGATAAGAAGCTACTTTATTGGAATAAATATAATTTTCGAGGCACTTTTTTAATCATAATGATAAGAACAACTTTTCAATTAAATGAGTTTGTTTAGTATTTGTTTGAGATTTTTAATTTTTAAAGAAAATAAAAACAACCCCAATGGGGTTATCAAATATACCCTTGTGTATAGGTAGGCCGGCCAACAGGTAAAATCCGGCTGGGTCATACTCAACAATAAACAATAAACACTAACAATTTAACCTAAACAATGAACATAAATCATACAATAATCAATTAATTATACAAATTCAAAAGCTAATAAACTAATAAGGTTTATAAGTGGATGGGTTTGATTGATTATGGGTTATGATTTATGGATTTACTTATAGACTTATGCATACAAAAATGAATTGAAACATATACTTGTAACTTCGTAAATAAGAAACAAAATTATGAGTTAATCAATACTAATAGTCTTGTAATATATAAGCATATATTAATAAAACAGTCGAGTCTCGGATTCAACAGGTCAGAACGAGGTGAACTCGGACCCGACCCATTTATATGTTCGAATCCACCAGATCGGATATATTACACGTGTAATTGAGTCCAGGTTCACCCGACCCGTTGACAGGCTCATGTATAGGTAAAGTCCTCTAATATCACTCCCACGTTCTACAAACCCTACGCCCCGCTGATGTCACTCGCCATTCTTTCCACCCGTTTCCCGTTTCCCGTTTCACCTTAACGGCGCCGAACACACCCCCACCTCCCCCTCATTTGTCCTTTCTCTCTGTTCCGACTCTCGCCCGCTCTAAAAAAGAAAAAGAAAAAACGGTTTCATATTACCTTTTTTTTCCCCACTCACAGTCACAGACACTCTCTCTCACACAGACTCTCTCCGTCACTCTCACAAACGCACACAGAAAGAAAAACACAGTCCACTCTCTCTCTGATAAGCTCACTTTCTTCCTTTTCCCCTTCAAAAAAACCCAAAACCAAAAACCCAGATCCTAAATATGGAGAAGAAGCAAGGTTTCTTCTCGGCCTTACGCGAGGAGGTCGTGCGCGGTCTCTCCCCCGCCCGTACCCGCTCGAGATCCCCGGCGGGGACCTCCTCCCCGATGATCTCCGGCCTCCTCCGGCGACGGAGGGGCCTAACCCACAAGACCCACACCGCCAATGGACATCCTGAGCCTTTGATCTCGAGATCGGGGTCTCTGCGGCCTCCCATTGGGGAGGCTCTGAGTCCTTTGAGGGAGGGCCCGGATCCGGATGGGACGGACGGTGGGGATTGCGGGAGGAAGGAAGGGTGGGGGCAGTGGATGAAGGGGCAGCTCTCAAGGGCTCCGTCGGTCTCTGTTGGATCTTCTTCTGGGGAGGCTTTTCGACGGTCTGATCTTAGGCTTCTTTTGGGGGTGATGGGTGCACCTCTTGCTCCCATACATGTTAGCGCCGCTGATCCTCTCCCCCTCCTCAGCATCAAAGACACCCCCATTGTTAGTTCTCAAGCTTTCTCTTTCTTTTACGCATTTTGATGTTTTTTTCTTTTATTATTATTATTATTTTGGGGGGGGGGGCTCATATGAATCTGGGTTTGGGGTTTTTTAAAAATTTTAGATTAATGGGTTTTTGGTTTTGAATTAGTTAATGAAATGGGGAATGTTGGGTGTTCTTTTATGGTTGGTTCTTCACTTCACTCTCAGTTGGTTTTATTTTTTTTTGGCTAGGAATTGATGGAATTTAATTGACAGTGACAGGTTTTGCTACTAATTAATTTTGAGAATAATTTTGGTTGTGGAGTCTTTTTTTTGGTTGTTGATTGATTCTAAAGAGGGCCAATGTGGGTTGGTAGGTTGGTTCTTTTAATCTGTATTTGTGAAATTGGTTCTACATTCTGATTGAAATTAGTTTTTAATCTTATGTGTTGCTCTTATTTGTCCGTAATTTTTTTATTTCAATTTGAGAGAATTTTCATCACGAAGTCTTTCGTTAAATTTGTGTTACTTGTTCTAAGACAAAAAAAAAATTGTAACAACAAATGCAGGAGACTTCCTCTGCCCAGTACATCCTGCAACAATACACGGCCGCCTCTGGTGGCCTTAGGCTTCAAAGCTCAATCAGGAACTCATATGCTATGGGGAGGGTCCGGATGGTGGCATCTGAGTTCGAGACAGCTACCCGTGTCGTCCGGAACAACCACCACCTTAATCGGGGGTCCCGGAACTCCTCCCGCTCCGCCGAGTCCGGTGGTTTTGTCCTGTGGCAGATGTCCCCGGACATGTGGTACGTGGAATTAGCAGTTGGTGGTAGCAAGGTCCATGCCGGCTGCAATGGCAAGCTTGTCTGGCGTCACACGCCCTGGCTTGGCTCCCATGCCGCAAAAGGCCCTGTTCGCCCTTTACGTCGCTCACTTCAGGTAACCATTCAATCACTAATCTACCTGTTCTTTAATGAATTGTCAAATCTCTAACACCCATTTGGGCAATTGTTCATTTCAGGGTCTTGATCCGGGGATGACGGCGATAATGTTCACCAACGCGCGGTGCATTGGGGAGAAGAAGGTAAATGGTGAAGATTGCTTCATACTGAAGCTGTGCGCGGACCCTGAGACTCTGAGGGCACGCAGCGAAGGCCCTGCTGAGATAATCCGTCACGTCCTTTTTGGCTACTTCAGCCAACGGACCGGACTGCTAGTCCACATGGAGGACTCCCATCTCACTAGGATCCAGTCCAGTGGTGGCGGGGAGGCAGTCTATTGGGAGACCACCATCAGCTCATTCTTGGATGATTACAGGCCCGTTGAGGGGATGATGATTGCGCACTCGGGGAGGTCGTCCGTGACCCTGTTTAGGTTTGGGGAGACAGCAATGAGTCACACCAAGACTAGGATGGAAGAGGCTTGGACAATTGAGGAAGTCGCCTTTAACGTGCCTGGCTTGTCAATGGATTGTTTCATCCCACCCGCCGATATCAAATGTGGGTCAGTTAGTGAGACGTCAGAGCTCCCTCATAGAGGGGGTGAGAGGGGGAAGATGAACCGCAATGTCAGCAGTGGTGCTGCTGCCATTGCAGGTTCCATGACTGGGGCTCACCGTGCGAAGGTAGCGGCTTTGGAGAAATCACAGGATGGTAGTAATGTTGACAACATCATTTGGAGGGTGGAGGTCTGATGAGTAAGATCTTTAGAATTTTTTTATTTTTATTTTTTTGTTAAAATCTCCTTGAAGACTGACCCAACTGAAGATCCTTGAGAATTTAGTCTAGGATTAGGTACTGATATGGGATTTTGGTTACTGAGGTAACTAATCAGTGTGTCTGTAAATAGGAGCATAATTGTTCACAGAGGGGGAACAGCTTCTTCATTGTTTCCTCGGTGAATTCTTATACTCTGAATGCAGATTGTTGGGAACGGGGTAGATTGGAAATCTCCCTGTATTTTCTCTCTTTTTTATTTCTTAATTTCAGTGTGGTGAACTTCCATGGCCAAAAGGAGGACCAATGGTGGAGAAAGGCCTCACTGACCTTTGATTTGGAATCTACTAATTCTCTAGCCTGGCAGAGGTGACAAAGAAGTTGAGCTGCTGGTACTAATTAGTTGGTTTTCTTTCTCTTTTTGTTCTGTTTTTTTTTTTTTACAGAGTATGTATGTGTGGTTGTGCTTGTTTGGGTGTTCCTTACAGCTGTTCTTGGATGTAGGAAGGGAAGGGATTTGTTTGTTATTGTATGGGTACAAAAAGAAGAAGACAGATGAAGGGGAGGAAAAAAAAATTCTCTTGTTTCTGTAACCAATGTAAGCATTTTATCTTTGTGAGACTGTATTGTGCCAGCGCTGCTGAAAATAGACATTATGTAAAAATATTTACTCTTCTTTCAGATTCATGAATGCCTATACATATTCCATGTTCCTTTCCTTTTTTTCTTTCCCCTTTGTGTTTTATTGGATATTTGTGATGGAATTGTACATCTAAAATCTTCCTTGGATGCCTTGTGAGAGCATCATCTTTTTATAGTGCAACCCACCTTTAATTTCTTTCTTCTCATGTTGCTTGACAGCATCTCTATGGTTAGATTACTGTTGAGGATGAATGGTTGGTCCCCATTTTTTTTTCAGCCTCTCTTTTCCATTCAGAACATTTGCCTTTGTTGACTGGAAGGATCTGAATTCTGAAAGCCCCACTACTGCCTTGAAAGCTTCAATGCATTTTTTTATAAAAAAATGGAGGAAGATGCATTGGGGTAGTACATGTTAAACATCATTGAAGCAGGGGGGGTTGTGAAGGAAGTTTTGAAGGACCCATGTGGGGTTCCTCTTTCATTGATTGTGTCCCTCTTTTGTTTCCATTATTATTATTATTGAAGGGTGTGGTGTGTGTGAATTTGATAATACCCTCTGCATTTTTATTTTATCTTTTACACCTGCTTTTACAGATATTGCCACTCTTCCTTTGTAGAATTTGTCTTTGTTTTTTTATGGCGGCATTAGGAGCTTCCTCATGATGATGGTGGTGGTGGTGCCTTCTTTCTTTGGATTCAGTCCCACTTGGCCAATTGATTCAAAGATTTTGTGCTTCTTCAATTAGTGTATTTAAGGTTGGTTTGTGACATTGAAAAGTCACGTGGACTAAATAAATGGGCGTGATTTAATGCTTTGATTGTGCGATTAATATAATGTCTCTCACCTTTGATGCTATTGGTACCAACATTAGCTGGTTGAGATGTACTCCCCACATTGTAGGTCATGGATTCAAACCAAGTTAATCCCTTTATAAAAAGCAATAGCCCTAGCAACCTTTGGTACTGATGTACTGTGTGTAGCCCCATCCATATTTATCACCCGTCTTTAAAATAATATATATATATATATACATTGTTATAAAAAGTGAATTTACATTAAATATATAGTAATGTATTTTTTTTATTTTAAAAAATAATTTTTGATATTTTTAATCTTTTATACCACTGCGCTTAAATATATGTGATTACCTTGCAAAGCCAATGGGTGCCTAGTGATTCTTAGGAAGATAAGAAAGTGAACCAAACAAATTATTAAATAGGTGGGTTTTTTTTTCAAAAGATTGTTCAACCGAGGTTTAAAGTCAATGAAAAACAGCTATTGTAGTCCATTCAGTGTAGATATTTAAGAATTATGGGTGACAAAATCTGAAAGTGCACTAAGTTTGTGTCGATATATGAAAAGTGAAATGTTTCTCATTCGATTATTCTTTTTTCGTGGACATGAAGTGTTGTTTGTGGCGAATTTCATTTCAATTTTGGAACTATTGAGAAACTGGTGCATCAAGCTTTATTCAGTGTAAGGACTTACTTTAGAAGGAGAACCTTGAGAGGGAACAGTTGATTCCACTTGTGGGTACGATCAACAATGCTTAAGCTTGAGAACATTTTGGCGTCCATTATGATAGGAGTTTATGTTTGAGATTTTGTTTTTTTCCAACAGTCAAAGACATGCAGATGACACATTCTGATAAATATTTGGGCAAAGCTATTACCACTATCCAAGTTACTCTTTTCCACTACCCAAAATTATGAAAATGCAATTATTTATTTTATTTTTTTGTCTCCCTTTCTTACTATCTAGTTCGACAGCGTTCAGTCGAAGTGTTATTCATTAGGACGACAGAGGTCATCGAACTGTCTGAATAAGTGTCAATAGAGACCCAGTCGAAGTATGTTTCACTAGGACGACAGGATCTGTTTGAACAAATATCGACATAGATGTGTCGAACCCTTCAAAACAACTTTCTTCTAAAAATCAATTACATATACAATTATTTAAATCTTTGTGAAAACAAAAATGTTATTTAAATTATTTAAGTCTTTTTAAAAATCATTCCTATATATATATTTATTTAAGTATAAAAAACAAAAAAATCAAATAAATAATTATTTGAATCAAATAAACAGTAAACATTTCATATAGAAAAAAAAAACACTTTCTTTTCTAAACAAGTGGAGTCTTTTCTAAACAAGGTGAGGTATATACTTAATTAAATATATAACGAGGTACATATGATCTGTGTTTTGATTGATAATCGTGACTGAGTGTAACAGCACTCAAAAAAAAAAAAAAAGAATCAAGTCCATTATGCATCAATCTGACCCATTGATTATGCTTATGCGAATGCGAAAAAGACAATGTCTAAACATGTGAAAATGAACTATGTCAGTTATTCAGGGGAAGCAAACAAAGATGTTTGCGCTCGTGAAACCTTCCAGAACGGGTTTTGTTGTTACACACAAAAAGCTCAATCCCAGAAGACATAAAGATATACACTGCCAAAAAAAGTTACTGAAATTGTAAACATAACTATAATGATGTAATGACATTTGATCACCATTTACTTTTGGACTAGGCAGAGAAACAAACGAGATTGATTATAACAATATAATAACGACAAATGCTTGAATAAATGCAGCTGCAACAAACAAGGCAAAAATTGATAAACTTAAGTTGTTCATATGCAACTGCTAACAAAAGATGCATCGACTACGTAAGCAACTGGCCACATGTTCCCCAAAAGCAGCTAACTGTATATAGACACGTACAAAAAAGAACCATCTTTTCGTACCAACAAAAAGAACCATCTTCATGTGAGCCTTCTGAATCGCTCCTCTCATTGCATTCACTATTTCACTTCATAAAATGAGGATTGATTAGCCCTGAAATCTCAAGAAACCCAACACGCTCTTTCCCTGCAAATATCTTCTTCAGCTTCTCATCACATACAATGACTCTTTTGTTGTCTGGGTCCTGTGTTAAGATGAGAAACATGGATTAGCAATCAACACTTTCCGTGTCATTCAAATTGCAAGATGGCTGTCAATGAAATAGGGATCAATATTAAAATGGATATGACAAACGGAGCACTGAGTCTACGAGTAAGAATGTAAATAGTAGACCAAATATAAAATTGTGGAAGCTGTTAAAAGAGCTCAAAGATCAGTTCCCAGAAATTCAATAACACTGCGGAAGTGATTTCAATCAACTAAAGAGTAAAATTTTGCCTAATGAAATTCCACGTAAGATGTGAATATCAGACTGTCAGAGACACACCACACTTCAAAAGAGTTTAATTAAATATCCTCATATGCTTTTCTTGCAAGCAAATGTTTACAGATCGCCATTTAAACAGCGCTTGACAATGGTGATTTAGAGCAGGTCCTGCTTTAATCAAACTGTTTGGAGCAGAACATAAAATCATATCCCTTAATATGACGATGGATCCACCTACAAGTCATACATCTACACGTATGGTATCACTCAATCAACAAAATGAAGACAAAAACAATATTCTACACTTTAATATTATAACAATTACTACTACTATTAAGTGTAAAAAGATGACCAAGCTGGAGGATAAGAAACTGTGTAAAAAAAAAACTGACATGTACAAGGATCAAGGCACAATTTTCTTTCAAATAGAAAAGAAATAAAACTGCAAGATATAATTAATTCAAAAAATAATATTTTGTTACTTTTCTAAAAGAATCTAATTCCATTTGATGGCCATCATAGATTGACAAACAGTAATCACTTTTCACACATGCAAGTCTAATATATATTTTTAATCTGAGCCTTCAAAAAATGTAAATCTTTACTCTGAACCACTGATAGAGTAGAAAATAACTTAACTTCCATAATCATGGGGCAGATTGAATTATGATACACAATGAACAGTGTATAGTGAATGCAATGGTTTAGTTTGTTACTTTTTGAATAAGATGTAGTGTGTATTTCCTGTGGAATTCATGTGTTTAGCACGTTAAATGCATGTGTTTAGCATGTTAAATGCATGGAATGGGAATCAATTTGTGTACCCAAAGTACTAGGGAGATGGTCTATTGAAATTTCAAACAAACACACTGAGTTTGAATGCATTCACATTTCCCTCCATTTGAACTTTATGGTAGCCTTTGGTATCAGTAAAAATACTTTAGATATGATCCCAAAACCTACCAAATCATACAAATCTTGTATCATAGGCCCAGCCCAATTATTGTTAGTTCACACAGCTAGGTGTTGACATACATATAGTAGCAAACCAATCATGTAAATAACTTGTATTATGAGGCATGCCACAGGAAATTTCCTATAAAAGTCAATCATGGTGTGACACAAAAGCATGATTTGTAGCAAGAAAGAAGTATTTCCTGAAAAAATAACATTGCACATGATGTCAAGTGACAAAATCATGCAATGAGTCACACCATGATCGGCTGCCACAGGAAATTCCCCAAGGCATGCCATAGAATATCCAAATTGTTGTATCATGGCCCTAAGTTATCACTATATTTATAGCCACAAAGCCTAAAAGCACAAAGGAGCTTGCTAACAACTTACTGCAGTGTCCTCATCTACACTATTGCATCTTTAATTGACAAAGTATCTTTTATTATGTCAATCTTTTGTCTGACCAATGATCTGCAAGACTTTCACCCACAGCTTAATATCCATCTATGCAAAAGGATGAACCCCATATTAAACTGCTGATCTCCATTTTATTTCAAGTCACTCAGCCCAGAGATATCACGGAAATACTGAATTTCTTCTGCCAGATAAGCAGTACTCAATTAGATTAAAATAAAAAAAACTTTCCAACACAGGAGACACATGTTCTCAAATAAGGAACTCTACGCTGTCAATAAACATGCACACTAAATTCAATTTCATCCTTGTTTTTTTCAAAATAAAAAAAATAAAAAACTCAAACTTAGAGGCAACATGAAAATTTAAATTTAGAATAAGTCTACATTTTTTTCACCCACATTATATAATCTTAAGCAGCAATTTCATTTCTTAAACAGGCAATACTAAGCCCACCATTATCTCCCATAACCACCCCTTTGCAATCCAACCCCAATTTAGATGTCCCTAACAGTCCTTAAGATAGAACAACCACACAACCAACTTGTACATTTTTAAAACTTGGGCACATAAATAATGAAGTCTCACCAAAACACCAACCACCCATCTCAATATAATATTCCCATGTTCATACTTATTAAAGAAAAATTACTCCCCAAACAAGTCTCCAACAGGGTGTGCTTTTGACAGTAGAAGTTTGCAAAAGTGGTCCTCCATGCATGCAACATCATGGTTTTAACACCCCAAGCGAAGAGAGTGCATGTTCAACTCTTCAAACTGTCATGGTCATTAGGGACCAGGAAAATGTGTGATATTGACAACATAGGCAATGCAGAAAAATGGGCACCTAGGCATAAAAAAAAAAAAAAAGAGGAAGGAAGAAGTTACATTAGGCTATGATCCTTGCTTGAACTGAACTGCCTTTGTAAGCTTTTGCCAAAGTCAAAACAAAATGTTTGCAGTTTGTTCTACAATTTCCTTGATTTCACTCTAACTTTGCTCATTCATGCAAAAAGGAAAGTTTCTTACCCATCCACATAGTAATATAATATTGCGTTTGAGAATCCCCTCCTTCCAATTTTCAATTTCCACGCACGTCAAAAAGGAAAGTCAGATGGAAAACACGTTATTTTCAGTCACTTTCCAAGGAAATCCATCAAAGCAAAATCAGTTTTTTCCATCTCTCCATGTTTAATTCATCTCTCATCTACATCTCTAGGTACAAGTTTGCTCCATATTTATGAGAATTTAAGCTGGTTACACAAAAAATCAACATGATGACCATTCCAAAAAAATCCTAATACCCAAAAATATACAGTAATCCACTTGCTCAATACCTACGTGACAGGAAAAAAAATCACAAACAAATTTGGAAATTAGAAGGACATGCATTTTACAACCAAGGACAGCCAAAGACCAATATAACCAGGTTCCATATCAACCAAATTGATTAACTCTGTCTCAGACCACATTAGCGCCAACTAAGCAAGAAAATCTTAACAAGGTTGGCAGCATCATAAAAAAGAGCATGACTTCTGAAAAATTTAATCTCACATAATGCCACACTATGGATCATATCCACAGCCCTAACATACTTAAAGGCCAGAAACAAAACTACCGGTGATAGGGCATGAATTTTTTTTTTTTTTTTTGAAGTAGTAGATCATAAAGATATATAGGAAATTAAAACAAACAGTGACATGGTTCAGACGGATCTAGCATGGTTAATGCAATACTGAAGTATATAGCATGCCAATAGTTAAGAGCTAAAGACAAGTTATTCAGCAAGAGACATGACATGGAGATGGTGAAGAAGGGAGGAGGAGAGAGTGAGTGACCGACACCCATCCAACCCTGGATATGAAAATCTTTGGGATGAGGAATGAACATCATTTCTTTACACAAAAATAATAATGGATTAAAACCAGTAAAAGAACCATGACCATTCTAGAAAATATGCCGCAAAAGTGCACCAACATCTAATGGCACAATCTACTGTCAAAGCTAAGATGTGAGCATGTCCAGATGTAACTTTAACCCACTATAACAAGTCTTCTCCATATCAAGGCTTATAAAAAGATCCTCCCTCCATTCAACCTTTATTTTCCCCTTGGGTGTGGCTAGAGCCACCCCAAACACTCTCCTACCCACCCCTTTTGCTTCCCCACCCAGACATATATCTCCACTTCATAAGCCCACCCTTATATAACTATTCAACACAAATCATTTCCACCCCACCTCATTCACTATTCCAGAAAGCCATGAACCATGTCGAACCAAATCAAACACGGAAGACATGGAGCATGTCAAACGGGATACAAAACATTTCAAAGGTTTTTTTATTCCAGAAAGCCATAGACCATGTCGAACCAAATCAAACACAGAAGACATGGAGCATGTCGAACGGGATACATAACACTTCAAGCCCCCGTTTGAAACGGAAATAAGGGATAATATGGTATAAAGGGGAATAAGGGATAAAGGATGTTTGGAAACATAGAATAGGTAGGGATAAAGTATGCCAAAATAAATTAGTATAAAGTGGTATATGGATTCCAACTTACCCCTGGAATTAAAGTTATCCTATATTATTACACCCAAAAAATATGTGGGTCTACTGTCAAATCAATTGTCATCACCTCTTATGAATCACATGTCAAATCAATTGTCATTATTTTTATACTTTTTATAAATCATTATCCATACTTTATTCACATTTTACCTAAACAACAAAATATTTATTCTTACGTTTACCAACGAGAATAATTCAAAACACAATCAAACACAAAATCACTTTATCATCACTTATGCCGGAATAAATATATACCCAAGAATAAGTCTTATTCTCATTCCAAACGGGGGCCAAATGTTTCTTTATTCCAAAAAGTCATGGATCATGTCAAACCAAATCGCACATAAAAGACATGGATCATGTCGAACCAAATCACAAACGAAAGACATAGATCATGTCAAACTAAATCACACACGAAAGACATGGATCATGTCAAACCAAATCACACACGGAAGACATGAAGCAAGTCGAATGGGAGAGAGAGAAAAAAAGAGCGCGGGATGTAGTGCTGGGGTGGGTTGGGTGTGAGAAAAATGTAACAAAACATTTTTTTTATAAATGAAAGGGGTGGGTAGGAGAGTCTGTGGGGTGGCTATAGCCCCACCCTTTCCCCTTTTGCTAGGTGCCACAAAGAATAATAGGCGGTCAACTCTTCTTGTCATTCTCATATATACTTGTGGTTAAGTTTAGTATGGTACAGATGGCACCATTTTTTTTGTAGAACTAAAACAATATAGAACATTAAATAGCATTTGTAATAACCAAAAAATCAACAGCCAGGGAAAAACCGACATAGAGCTATGAGGTCTCAAGTGAGGTGTTATCAACCCATCAACTAACACACCTTCAAATTCCTCTTCGAAAATCTCAAATGCTACAGGAGAAGAAATGACCACCTCCAGCACCTCCTGGTGGTTGAAACATAATATTCTCATAGAACCTAACAATGCCTTTATGAAGCTTATCTCAGCCTACTGTTTTACATTTTAAGCATCTTCTCCATGAGGTTGAACATTCTCTCACAATACAAAGTCAGATTGCTGTTTGTGCTCTGATATTACAGAGAAATTGCCTGCAACAAATATATTCACAAAGGCTTCACGTCCAATATAACATCTCATTCCTGAACTTCCACTTAATTAACATTGGAACTTCTTCTTCATTAGCACCCCCCCCCCCCCCCCCCAGCTGCAGAAATATCCCTCACACCAAGCTTCTCCTTATTGCTCAAGAGTGTGTGGGCGTAGCACATAAAGGTAAAGGGGGTAAATGTAGGATTTCCTTCATAAACTTGATTCAAAGAAAGCTTATGAATCTGATTGTTGGGACTTCCTACGGAGATTGATGGAAGACTATGGTTTTTCATCAAAATGGCGGTGGTGGTTAAAAGAATGTATTGAATCCGTTTGGTTCGGTCACCTTCTCAGTTCTTGTTAATGATAAGGCAGTGGGATACTTTATAAAATTTTAATTTTGGACACAAATACCCTTAACCTATACTCTGAATAACAATTGTGCCCTTTATTACAAACCAACATGGCATCAAATTTTCACTTCCATAACTTAAAAGGCTATTTTTAATAATTACACAACAAAAGGTTGTTTACAACTTATTCTAACATACATTGTTTCTTATTTGCGTATTTTTAACAGTTTCACAAATATGTCCATTATTTATCAAAAAAAGTTAAAATTTATAATCTACAAGCTATAATATATAGTTTATAAATACAAGTTCCAACAAACATGGAATGTGTGACATGATATAAATATTTACTTTCTCATAAAATTCCAATCTGTAAACTTTATTACATGACAAAGATCACCAAATCACTGTGCACATAATAATACTTGTAACATGATTCAAATTGTGTACATAGCATCTCAATCAAACAAAATAATAAGGATTGTTTTTTCACTGATAGCAATGTAATTAAACATAACTCACTGTTACACATTTGAAGTACAAAATTTCAGAACTAAATCAATAATAATATGAAAGGATTTCAATTCTCAACATGCATCAAAATCATGCTTAAGATTCTCATTATGAAAAAAATCACAAGGCCAAATTTATGTTTCCAAGTGCAGCACATTATGAGAAATTAGAATCACAAGCTTCCAAAAAACACTATATATTATGCCAACAACATGACAGCTCATAACGATGAAGATAATAACTCGTGCAAAACAATCCAGGACATTCATCAGGTCCCTAAACAATTAGCTAGATATAGAACTGTGCAATGAGACTCCACGATCCTGACTTTAAGATATAACAGTCCACTAAAATTCCTATAGCTGATTTAGAATCCTAATGAAGAAGTGCATTACATATAACCCTTGCATTAATGAATCATCCTCCACATAAATCTTGGAGCACTCTACAGCTCTACTCAAGCCATGTCACCTCATCACATCATGGTAATCTACATAACCATATGAATGAAGAATGATTTTTAACATACAATTCAGCAACCACATGAAAGACTTTCCTTCATCATCTACATGATTATCCAAAGACCATCCAAGAACACATATTCCACATAACTCATATTTCACAAATATGGCCTTGGAAAACAGGGGGAAACAAAATGAAAACCCTAATCCATCATTATACGCAACCAAATTTTAGATTAAAAAAACGTATAAAGCTATTTAAAGAGACGCCACTTCTAACAACAAAAAAAAACAGCTCATTCAACTAATGAAACATAATACAACAAAGGCCTAAATTTATTTATTTTTTGCATTATAATCTGAATAAGTTACGAAGAGAAGACCTGAAGGTTGTGCTCCTTGATGTAGGCCCAAATCTGCTTGAGGGCTTGGGTCCTGGGGATCTCCGAGACCCCGAGGAGCTCCTGCATCGCCGGAGAGATCGGCCTCGGCTTCGTTATCCCCCTTGGCTCCCTCTTCCCCGTCGCCGCCGTCGAAGCCGGTTTAGAAGCAGCGCAAGACACCGCCGCCGCGCGAGACCGCCCGCCGGAGACCGATAAAGGGGCCATGGAGAGCGTCCGCGGGGCCAGGCGTTCGCCGGAGAGCATGATGGGGCAGAAGCAGCTGAGAGAGAGCGCCATGAGTGAAAGGGGTAAGAGAAAACCTAACAAAACCCTAATAATCGCTATCTGTTTGTTTTGTTCTGCTCGACAGTGAGAGAGAAAGAGAGAGTGTGTGTGTTTTTTTTTATCGGGAAAAGAGAAACGCTTTGGCTTCGATTTTTAGGAGAGGAGGCGCGCCTCATCTTTGTTTTGAGATTTCGCTTTATCTTGTGATGCAGGCATAACATAAGAGCAGGAAGTTTGGCCTACGTGGCGACGGAGTGTGTGAAAGAGATGAGTTGGGCTTGGGAAAAACAAATTGCGCGTGGGCTTGACTTGTGTGTGGTTTGGTCCAGATAGTATATTAGTGAGTGGGTTTGTACTGGTACATGTGGCTCTTGTTTTCCTAGTAACAGCATGTTGGTCGAGACCTGTCAATCGGACGAATACAGATCGGATAAGCTCATATTTGTATTCGTATTTGAATTGAATATTTATAAAAAATATCCGTATTTGATATCTGATAGATATTCTAAAACGCATATCTGTATCCGATTTAAAAATCTGGATACGGATTTGGATAATATCTGAAATATCCGAACCAGATTAAAATATAAAGTATTTAAAAAATCTTAAGTCCTAACATGGTTAAATAGGTATCTACCAAATACATAAAAACGCAAATTCTAATATAGTTAAACAAGTATCCAACATGGTTAAATAGGTTTGTATTTTGTCTTAGATCATGAGCTATTAGATTTTCATCTAAGGGTTGAAACTAATTCTAACATATATAAATAAAATAACAGTTTTGATACGTATTTTGTTCGGATCGGATATATATCCGATCCGAAAATTTTCGATATGGATACAGATTTTCGGATATCGAATATTTTATGCATTTTCGGATATGAATTTTTTTTAGATAATTGACAGACTTATGTTGGTCTTACTATATTTGGGATTTTATAGCCCATCAAACATCATTTCTCATTATACATACATCCATATCTCATTATACCGAGTTATATGCACATTAAAAAATTTCATATTTTAATAAATAGGTCCTTGAAAATAATTTTTTTTAATGAATGAGTTCATGCAATTTACTAAAATATATATTTTATATTTTATAAAAGAATATATCTTGTTATATGATAATATTATTTTTAAAATTAAAACATATATAGATTATAAACGCGTTGTTATAGGGTTGGGTAACATTTTTCAAACACAGACATATTACTCGTGATCTCCTTATGCTCAATATTTATGGCCTACGTAACTACGTAAGGCATGACAACTTGCATAGAATTAGATGACATACTCAATATTATGTGATAAGTTGCAGTTTACAAGCTCCTTCACCAACATTTAACATATTGAGATATGATCTTTCATCTATCAACCCATATGACTAGGGTTCTGATATAAAATATGGAAATAGAATTTGAACATGTTTGAGTTTGACAAATTAAGTAGTCTTCTACTGTATGTAAAGGTGTTCCAGTACAATTGTTTCAGAAGTGAGGGTAGTAGTACCCACCGCGATCATCTTCTTCATAATAGGAAGAAATGCCTACCACATTTCCGACGGTGCTGCTTAAATCTTAATTAATATGCTCGACGGGTTACCCCATTCAACACCCATGACCGCCAGTGACGATTCAATTTCGTTTTTGGTTAAGCTAAAGTGTCACCTCTTTTATTTTTAGTAGGTCTGGTTATGATAGACCTCCTCCTCCATCTTCTCTGTGAGTTTCTAAAAGCATATTGAAATTGACAAAAGAGGAAACCATCACCTTGAAACTCTTGATGGTCTATCTATTCCAAAGCCTTGTAATTAATGTATCTCGCCTATGTAAGTTTTATTATCAAGTCGTATATATTACTTCAATAAATGAAAAGATATTACTTGAGTTGTAAGCTAATCTGCAAACCCATTCTCGCTTTTGTCTTGTAGTAAGAATTTTAGATTTTAATTTTTTTTTTTTTTTGGAAAACTGATATTTCACCACTAACTTTAACATTGGAGAAATTGTGAAAGGCAACATATCGGTGTCAAGATGCACACATTTTCGTCATATTTTTTATAATCCTCTACAAGCTTGATCTTGGATCACACTGATCATAATTCAGTTTGTGAATCTCACTTGCATCAGTACATATCAAATTCGAGTAACCCCTCAGTTAGTGTAATGAGCAAGTACCAAATGCCTATTGTGGATCTCTCAATTTTTAAAAATATTTTTATTTCAATTCTCAAAAATCAATGTAGTTGAAGGGCTGAGCTTCTCCTTTGAGCGGTGACCTGATTACATGAAAGTCAAACCTCCACTTAGAAACCTAACACCGGTTTGGTAACAGCGAAGGGGCTCCAACACTAAAGTTTTTGGGGTTTTTTTGAGAATGATAAGCTGATATGAAATTCAATGGTGATAGATGATACATTGTATTCTTTTTAGTTCCCATATTTATGGAGAAAGACGACAAAGTTGAGCGTAAATTATCCTTGCTGATTCGGTGGGATATTTTGCGTAAGAGAATATTATTCAGAACATGGTCACGTGGCACCATTTCAGGCGGCTACGCAGGATATTGTCAGTCTGTATGACAAGTCAAGCACATGTCTTGGTAGCTGTGCTAGATAAAGTGAGCTTTGACCGTTCGTGGCCAAACCTATAGATAAGGACATGACCGTCTGAGCTGCCTGCTTAGCTTTGTTCTCAAAGGATCACACCTGCGACTAGCCTTTGGGCACCTCAAATGTTGGCTAAGATGGTCTTTGTCCTCTCCTTGAAAGGTTGTATGAGCGCCTCAACTCGCGGAGCCGGTATGGTCTAGTTCATGAGTCTGCAGAGAAAAAAGCATGTGCGGAGAAAAAGCACAATATTTTCAACGGGAAGACATTCTGAAAACTGTTGATGATTAAAACACCAGTCAAATTGTTGTTTTATAATAGTTTCCCTCATAAAATTAATAGCTGAAATTTTAATATAGCCGTGTTCAAAGATGTAAGTATAGGTTTATATATACACTCACCCCACCGACAATAAAACATTACCTTAAGAATATCACACACATGAACAAGGAGAAGCATTGCATGGAATATTTTGAGGATGAATGATTTAATTTGTAAAATATTCTAGATGAAACTCAGTGCTCGTGCGGTCGAAGGGGGTAGATGTAAAGTCAGTATCAAATTCTATTAATTGAATCGTGTACACAATTTCGTAGTAAATTCCAGATTTTTTAATGGGAATAGTTTAGTTTATTCTTATATTTTGCTAATGATTAAGAGGTAGGACACCACAGTGTGTCCAAGTCCAATTTTGCGGTCTTTAAAAACCTACCATATATGATATATGGACACTGCAACAGACAGATTGATCTGGAAAATCAACATCAACAAAAGCTAGCTTTCAATTTATAAAACCCTGGTTGGTTATCTATTTGTGTTTGTGCGGGCTGCACACGTAAAAGCCATCAGAGCAGATTGATTGATGGTTAAGAAATAATATCAACAAAACAAAAATTTTATATGGGCTTTAAACTCACAGTGTAATGGTTGATAAAAAAAAATTTAAATTATGAAGTCCTAGTTATAAGTCCCAAAATTTTGAAATTTTAACTATGCTTGACAGATGTCTCAGCAAATTTGCCTAGTATGAATTTTTTATATTTAATTTTAGTGGTCTTTTTTACTCCAACCAAGCTCTGTTTAAAACTATAAAGAAATGGAGGTTTTTTACACCCAGATCTGTTTCAGTCTCGATTCTAATCTTGCATCAATGGAAACTTAATAATTCATATGTTCACGTTAACAAAACAAAACTTCAAAATAATATTTTAGATTTACTATATATGCATGCATACAATTCATTTGAGCATTTTTTTTATTTTTTATAAAGCATTATTTATTCGATTTTAAAAAATTCAAAACATGTAGACTAGAATTAAGACTAAAAATTAGGTTGTACGTAATATTATCATAAAAATAAAATGCAAAAATAAGCCCATATAGAAAAGTCTCCACAAAAAACAGGAAAAAAATGTGGGGGCACACAGTCTAGGAGCTCCTCAAAGAACCCCTTGAATGAGAATCATCTTCAAATTACCTTTTTATTCAAAGACATAATCTCAAGCATGAATCAAATTCATCAAGCTTTCAACTTAAATGCTGCAACAAACAGGTCATGGAATGGGGCCTGGACTCCGGACAATCATCAACTTGCATATCTACTTGAACAGGTAATATACAGACTCCAATCTCCTCCATTTATTCCCCTCTCAATGCACTGCAACCATTCATACAAGTCTTCCAACAAAAATCTGAACGAGTCACACACATAAATGTGCACCCTAAGGTGGGGGGACCAAAATTTGCAACGGATAAAAAAGAAAGACTGCAAGTCATGACACCCAACGGTTAGAACATGAACATCATCCAGCCGTTGAAAATGTGACCGTTAACCAGCACGAGATATCCTTCCTGATCTCTATGATTTGCCTTGCCTTCCCATCAAAGCCTGATTAGCTTGCGCTCCATCGGATCCTTTGTCCCCACTCACCTTCAGCTGCTATGTCCCACTCTCTCTCTCACCAACTCCCCCCCTGGCTGTCATTGGTAATCAAATTCCACCCAATCCCCACCTCTCTCTCTCTCTCTCTCTCCCCAAGTTTTATTATACTCGATATTTTTTACAGTTTGAAATATAGTTTCATGAGTATTCAAATATATACTTTATTTATAAATTTTTTTTTATAAATAATATTATAATATATATTTCATTATTTCATATATAATTTTGTTTTTTGCATATATACCCCTAAAAAAATTATCATTGCAAAAATACATCTATAAAAGTTCATAATTTCTGCTTTAGTGTCCCTCCACTACATGCCGTTAACATCCAATATCGAACTGGGGTTACTTGGTTAATCTAAATACGTGCATTTAATGTTTTACCCTTATCATAAATAACATATTCTTACGTGTTTCAGAGGATGCTTGAGATGAACTAATCATCTATGAAATGATTTTAGCCCTCAAAGATAGACTATAAAAGGATTGGACTATGAAAAAAGGTTTCAAATGGGATTCGAACATTAAAATATAAATCCTTAGACATTGAAAAGAGGGAAATCAAATGGATATTTACGACTTTTTAGCCATTTTTAATAATAAAGCCCATGGAAGATGTCTGCAGGACACCGATGCACAATTTATAAATTTTTCATAAATATTTGGGTTATTTAGTTTCCACCATTCTTAAATCAGTCAAATTATTAAAAACCCCTTTTAAAACACAATATTATTATAAACCCTCTTTAAATGTTAACTGAATTTGTAAAAAACTCAAATGAGTTATTTTTTGACGGAACAGGTTATTAAATGATAGATTGACAATAATACTCTTATTTAAAAAACCCTAACTTGAAAGAAAAAAATGTTATTTAATTTCTACCCCTCCTAAAATAAGAAAATTATTAAAAAAAAAAAACAATATCATTATAAACCTGCTTTAAATGTTAACTAGATTTGTAAAACCCAACAGTCAATAAAACAAAAGGAAATTAGTACTCCCAAAAAAATTTTGATCTAAAGGGGTTTAGGTTAATGAAAGATTTTTTTTTTTCATCAAGTTATGATATTTTTTAGTAAGGGAATTATTGTAAATCCATCACTTAATAACCTATTCCGTAAAAAAATAACTTATTTGAGTTTTTTATAAATCCAGTTAGCATTTAAGGGGGGTTTATAATAATATTGTATTTTGAAGGGAGTTTTTAATAATTTGACTTGTTTTAGGAGGGGGTGAAAACTAAATAACCCTAAATATTTTTGTAACCATAGTTCTTTCAAGGACAATTTGACAAATACAAAAAATAACATGGGTATATTTAAAAAAAAAAATCCAACAATTTAAAAAAAAAAATTGTGTAACATTTTCTCTCCTCTTTTTTCCCAGACAGCCATTCACTGGTGGGGTCCTCTCGCTGTGTGACACACGTCGCGGCTCGCCATTGGCGGATCGCGTTGGCCCTCGCAATTACGAGAGATCACATGCGTAGAAGGAGGGGGTTGGCGCGATAGGACCCCCGCCTTGACAGTCTGTGCACCCAATGGGTCCCACTCTTTCCAACCCATGCGACCCTCCGCTTCGATCCATCGCTTCTATATATCTCTACCTCTCCTCATTTGTTCACTCTCGCTCATCCCTCTCAAAAAACTACCACTCTCTCTCTCTCTCTCTCTCTCTCTCTCTCTTTGCTTACTATCCTAACAATGGAGTACCGCCATACCATCCTAACCATCTTCATCGCCTGCATTGCCATCTCCGGCGCCACCGCCCAGAGCCCCGCCGCCGCCCCCACCTCCAAAACCACCCCCGTCTCCGCCACCACCCCCTCAGCCGCCCCCGCCGCCTCCACCACCACTCCCGCCCCCGTCGCCACTCCTCCCACCGCCGCCGCCACTCCTCCCACTGCCGCCACCCCCGTCGCATCTCCCCCCAAAGCAACCACCGCTCCTCCCACCGTGGCTCCCGTCGCCGCCCCGACCAAGGCCGCCACCGCCCCGTCGTCGCTCCCGTCACGGCTCCCCCCGCCAAGGCCCCCGTCGTCGCCCCCGTCACTGCTCCCCCCGCCAAGGCTCCCGTCGTCGCCCCCGTTGCCGCTCCTCCGGCGGTCCCCGTCAGTGCTCCGCCAGCAGCCGTCCCTGTTAGTGCTCCTCCGACTGTCGCGCCGGTGACGGCGCCTCCGACCGTCGCTCCCGTCGCCGCCCCCGTCGTCGCCCCCGTGGCGTCCACTCCTGTTGCCGCTGACATCGTCCCGGCGCCGGCGCCGAGCAAGAAGTCGAAGAAGAAGAAGGGTGCCAAGTCTCCGGCGCCGGCGGTGGCGGTTGGGTCTCCAGCTGCATCGGAGGCTGCTTCTCCTGGCCCGTCCGGAGCCGCCGACGATACGGTGAGTGTTTCGCACTCAAAGTCTCTGTTTTTTTTAATTCAAATCTTTCGTAAAAAAAAAAAACACTGTAGACTGTCGCTATCATCCTTAGATCTGGTCGGTCTAGATCCTCTACCGTTCTATCATGACTGTTCAAGTCCAGATCTAATCATGACCGTTAGATCTGAGGTTCCTATGCTGTCAATGCTATTAATCGGAACCCAAACCCAATTATATTGAATCCACTGTTGCGATCTAGAAAATCTTTTGAGATCCGTAATCTAGGTACATTCAACGACCGTTCAGAAAATAATCAACGGTGCTGATGTCTTGCGTGTCAGAGGTCGCACTGCATTGGGCATTGGTTCTGACGGTTTTCAATGTGTCGTCAGTACCTCGATTTATGGGCTTTGATATAAAAAAATCCGTGCATTCATTTAATATGCACCGTCCGATGAATGATCTTTCCGTCAGACGGTTATGATTTAATGTTATAATAATGATATTTTTTTGGTTTTTGGTTTTTGCAGACCAGTGATGCAGTGGCATTTGTGATGAGCAAGGTGATGGGAGGGATAATGGTGGGATGGATAGTGCTATCCGTGTTTGGCATTGCAATCTAGAGAGGGAATCTATTTCTTTTCTGTTAGTATTATTGTTTGCTGTTCATTTCCTGTGAGGGGGGGGGGGGGGGGGGGGTCTCTTGGCTTATGGTTAAATATGGTTCCCACATTTTACTTTGGATTCTTTTCATGCTGAGAGAGCTGCTTATTCTGCGATTTGTATCAGAGGATTTATATTTGTTTGTTTTGTTTCGTCTTGATATTTTATTTTATGCTTCTTTTATTAGTTTCATCTAGACATGTGATGTTTGTACATAGATTCTCTTTCTCTTTTTCTTTATTTGTTGTGTCTGTTGGTTTGATTGTTACTATTAAAGTAATAAGTAGAGGTGTGTACGTTAAACGGCCTTTTTTTTTCTTTTATTATATATTGTGGGGACTCGGGAGAGACAGCCAGCTGTGATGGTTTTTGTTTTTGTCTGAACTTTTTTTTTGCTTTGTGCGTGTCATTTCTGTCACCGCTGTCTTTTTCTTCGGTGGTTTCCCTACTTGTTTTCTGTTGATCGAACATGTTAAAAAATTTCATCCTTTTTGAATTTCAGCCGATAGTATAAAAATTATTAAAAATTAATCAATTATGATTAATTAAATTATTAAATATTAAATTTAATAAAAAAATTTCATAAGAAAATCACTTTGATGGTGTTTAACTATGTCAAGATGTTTCTATATGTTTTATGTTTTTTTTTTGTAAATATGTTTATTTAATAAAAAAAATTATTTATTATGTCACGAGAGTCATGATTCAAATTTTGATTAGTCTAACAATCAAATCAGTGATTACTCATTTATTTCCTTTTGGTTACAATTAGTAATTTATGATGGCCCGAAGAGATCGCGATGGTTGGCAAAAGAGGTTTTGTTTTATTTTATTAATCATTTGTTCGGCAGATAAAAGTGACCAAAAATAAATAAAGCTCTGCTACATTATATAAGTCTCACTCATAATCTTTATAAGGTATCAAAATTCTATTGAATGTCTAGTTGTCTTTTATAAAAGGACAAAAAATTAAAATACAGAACTATTCCTATTTCTGACCATTTTTTTTAATACATATCCAACACTTAAAAAAACTATTTCGACTAATCTACTCATCATCGTCGAACGGTGTCATCACCTTTGGATTCCTTTTGTCGCTCTCTATCATATTAGAGGTGGTTCGATTACCTTTTTGGTCTTTCTCCGGATTTCACATTTTTCAACTGTCATATCCACTTTTTGATGAATGTACCTAACTTTTAATAAAAAATTAAGATCATATAAAATATTTAGTTACATTTTATGCATATAACTTAGTTTTAAAATATATTGCACAAATAGTTCAGTTAACTGAATTTTATTATTTAAGACATGTAAACATTTGTTATTTTAAATATATAATTGGCTTATAAAATAAAATGCATAAATGTTCATATTAATTTGAAAATGTAATACAACCATATGCTAATATAACATCAAAACTCTATCAAATCTTTCAAAAAACATATTTAACATCAAACACCAGATTCAAAGAAAAAATTATAATCAAAAGCCATATCAAAGGCTACCATATTTAATATGAAACACCAAATTCAAAAAAAAATTGTAATAAATGTAATAAAAAGATTATAAGAAAGTTCATACATAAATCAACAAACATTGAAAACGATAGCCAAATCGATCAATTGCACAAAAAAAAACTAGTTACATTTGTGAATATAACTAACTTTTACAATATATTCATATAACAAAGCAGTTACATTAATAAATGTAACTATTTATAAAAAGTGTATAAATCTACAAATTAGTTTGGAATGTAATTATCTTTAGAAAATTAATATATATAAGTTCAATAAAATTATGAATATGTAACAGACTTTAAATATTAACCATAACATTCTAGATTCGAACTTCAACATCAAAACATCATATCATAAAAACATGTGAAAAAATATCACATAAACTAATACAATTGGTTTGTCAGATACATTTGAAATGTATCTGAATTTAAAAAAAAACGGTGAAGATGGAGGTTGAAGGAGGTTGAGGCTGTAGGAAGGCTTGAAAGGTAGTCAAACCACTTCTCATATGATAGAGGACGATGAGAGGAATCCAGAGGTGGTGACATTGGTCCCCAGAGATAAAAAGACAGACCAGAATGATTTTTTAAAGTGATATATGACTTAGGAATGTATAAAAGGATATTATGGGTAATGTCATCAATGCTACCTGCTTTTCTATTTTGTTATTTATTTATATTCTTATAATAATTTATATTGATTATTTAAAAAAAAATTATAAGTAATCCTGACACTTAATTCTAGCACTCTGCTTTCAGAGACTATTATTTTTAACATTTAGCCGACTGAGGGAAAACAAGTTATTCTGCTTTTCTCCACGGAGAGTCTATTTTATAAGCATATCATTTTTTTCTTTATAAAGCCAATGGTGAATCCTTCGCCTACTGATGATATATATAGATGCTGCTGTGCAAAGTACTTATAATGGCAAACGAATATTTAGAAGTTAAAGAAATGCTGTGTTTTTTTTAAGTTACAATACAAAATTTTAAATTATATTTGTGGAGGTAAAAATCTACACTGGGACACGTGGCATACTAAGACAAAATGTGGGTCATTTGACGTAAGACCCATTAGGCCTGATCCATGAAAAGTGACGTCATCTGATATGTCGATACGACTAGACTAAAGGATTTAGTCGGACAGTCATATGTCTTGAGAAGAAATGACATATCGAGTAATCTAAAGCACGATCAGCTGACAGATCTGGTTAAACGATCTTATCACTCAAATACAAGTGATCTAAGGCACGATCAAACGACAGGTCTGGTCAGATGACCTTATCACTCAGGTGCAAGTGACCTAAGGCAGGATCAGACGACAGGTCTGGTCGAACGATCTTATCACTCAGGTGCAAGTAGTTTAAGGTACGACCAGACGCCATGACTGGTCGGTCGACCTTACTCCTCGGTAAAACACGTGGAAACATTACGCATGAACATGTATATCAGGAGACACCAAACAGACGTGGAAACGGTCAAAAGACCTCAAACGTCTTTAATCGTCACGTTGGAACTTAATGCCCATTATCATCAAGGACGTGGGTAATTAAGGACGACGTAGACAGTAATTACGGGAAACGTTTTCCTAAAAAATAGTTCATTAACTCTTAGTGACAAAATGGTTACGAGATAACCAACTGAACTACGTTAGAATGATAACCAAAATGATGTTTCCAAAGTCCCCCCCTAAATGTTATCAATTATTCAAATCCTAATTTAATATCACATTTTCCATCCTCTCTTAAATTTTTTTTTTCAAATACAATTTATTAATATTAAAATTTTAATTTTTTTGAATTCAAATAAGGTTTAAAATTGTTTAAATAAGACACTAATTGGAATGGTAAGAGGGCGAGAGACTGTTGAAAAAAAAAAAAAGAGTTTGCCCGTTGCCCCTCTTCAGATTTTTTTGGTCCCCCCTCTCTCCCTCATCCACACGGACATCCAAACCTTTTGGTTATGCATATCAAATTTGATAATAAACACAATAAATTTTTTCATGCAAGAATATACTGACATCGTATATAATAAGAAAATAATAATGTACAAAGTCTGTCAATAAAGTATACAGACAATTTAACAGTGTATACGCATAGACTTGTTAACAATGTATACAGATAATGAATGAGGGGTAAAATTAAAAAATATAATGGTTGACTTAACAATATATATAGAAAGACTAAAAAATAATCCACAATGAGGTCTAAGAGTCTAAAATTTAATTCAAATGTTATAGGAATGTAAAAATAATTAAGGGTTCCTCGGACCTGAATTAATTTCTTTAAAAACATATTATTATTTAATACATTGTTCACAATGGAATCAGATATTTACCTAAACGGATATCCACACGTGTTTTTATTATTTTGAATATTAGATAATTTTTCATTTTGTTGGATACATATTCCAAACGCCTGCATTTCACAAATAAAAATGTGAATAACAAAATAAATTATAAATGGTTTATTCTTCAGAAATCATGCATGCTTAATTTAAATAAAATGTAATATTTGGAATAAATTATCCCTAAATGAGGATATATATATATATATATATATATATATATATATATATATATCGACGATTAGGTGCGGTTTGCGACGTGGACCGTCCGATCGCGGGTCCATCGCATCTAACGGTCGACGTGAATCGCACCCGACCGTCCAATGCGATGGACCCGTGATCGACGGCCCGTGATTGCGCACCGCACCGACCGTAAACCGCACGTAATCGGCTCCCATATATATATATATTATACATTCAAGATTATAATTGTATTCTAATACAACAAATGCTTATTAAAATAAGGAGATTAAACAAAACCAAGAAAAGAATAACAATCAATTAAAAAATCATATCAATTCTCTTTTATTCTCATAAAATTATTTTATGTCGGAATAAGTTAAAACTATTCGCGAACAAAGCAAGATTAGATATAATACTTTTTCAGGTAATTAGAAACGTTTAATGTCTGCAAACCAACATTCCCCTTATGCCAGCTTAGCAGAGATTTTATGAGAGGAATAGCTTACCAATGTTGATAAATATTTTAAAACGTGATATATATTTTTATATATCAAAGTTTATGAACAGTATTCACTATACCTAAAAATTTCCCAATTAAAAAGGACAGTGACAGCTGGCAGCCAAAAGTCGAGGACCACAAACACAACAATGTTTTGTCTAATCTGATACATATATAGTGAGGCTGTCACACAGGCTGTGTTGGGGGACCTATTATTTGTTGTCGTTTCTCTAAAAATTTCAGATCTGTATTTATTAAGAATTTCCGTGGTGCATTTTTTTTATTACTATTTTTCTTTAAATCTACCCATCCATCCTTAACTACCATGTCTTGTTGCTCTTTTGCCCGTTTGGTCCGTGACATATAATTTTCAATTTAGTTACCTGTTTATGGATCTTATTTTGAAAATAACAAAATATTATTGTTTTATTGTTTAGTTCATTTTAGAAAAAAATAAAAAAATAAAGTAATGATTATTTAATCATTGTATTTTTTTATATGTGTTCAGAGATGTGTGATGTTCGTGATGGCCGGTTTGAATATTATTGTGTGAGATTTTTTTTTTTTCTTTTGAGGATGAGAGAGAACTTGTCGGAGGGAAAGTGAACTATTGCGGAAGAAATGATGTTTGAGGGGAGAAGAAAGAGAGAGGTTGGGTTTGAAATGGTGTTTTGGTAAGTAAGGAGAACAAATGGTTTGGAGGAGAATAACATTTTTGATATCTCTAGCGATGAATATAACAGAAGAAGTTAGTTAAAGAAATCCTAAAAATTACATATAGACAATGCTTTTTAAGGAGGTAAAAAAAAAAAAAAATTGAAAGGTACTAAAAAAAACCTAAACATAATACAGTGGTAGCATGGAGAACTCGAAATTAATTTCCTGAAAAAATATGACAACAACAAACTCTATATATGCATCAATAAATTTAAATTAGATATTGTCATACAATATTTTGATCATTCAAAATATTACAATGTCATATCAATAGTCTTATATATAGTTATATAAATGATTGACGGAACATGAATAGAAAAACTAATACAATATCATGATCCAAAATTTCATCCATGTCACCGGTCATACAAAAATATAATACAATTGTTAGATTAATATATTATTAAATTATTAGAAAAAGGTACGTACATATATGATTTGATGAAACACAAGCCACAACAATTTATTTCATTCCCAACCCCTATTATAACATCTGAAAGCCAATGGAGTACAAAAGGATACATATCATCTGATGAAACACAAGTGACAACAATTTGTTTCATTCCAAACCCCTATTAGAACATTGGAAAGCGATTAGAGTCATTAGCATTCTAACTCATTAGCACCAACAAGAAGCACTGATTAAGCATATATAAATTCATCATACAAGAAGTATAAGCGCGGAGGATATAGACATATGCATGGGATGCAGAAACTTTGTTGCAATGATGATATGTTATTTCATAAAATTCTGTCGTATTTTATTGGCATCGAAAACCCAGTAAAGCTTAGTAAATCTAGGATCCAAAAACAAATCCCATCTAAAATACCACCACCACATGACGATCTTAATGATATCATGAAGGACTTATATAATACAATTATATTCAAATATTGAATGCAGTCCTACATATATCCTCCCAATCGAGGAAATTCGAAATGTTTCCACTAATATGATTGTCCCCAAATCAATAAGATTTGCCCTATCTATATATATATATATATATATATATATATATATATGTATTAGGAATTGAATGATTCAAATTAATCAATTCACCAAGCGTCAATGCAAATTGACAAAAAAAGGTAAACCAAAAGATGGGAAAATTCTATTTTTCTACACGATTATTTATTTGATAGTTGAAGATCCTTGACATTTTAATGAAGGTCTCTCATCTCACATGCAATTGTACAAATCAGAAAAATCAGGCACCACAATATGGTGCTGTCTATGGAAAATGCAATGAAAGTTTTCTCAACATTTTGAACCTCGGATTCGTGTGTTTGGCATGTGGAGAGAATGGCCGTGGGTATCTTCAGCTGTAGATAAGGATAAATTATTTTGTTTTTTTGCTATGCCACACAGCAAAACAATTATTGAAATAAAAACATCCACTATATATTAACATTTTTTGTCGGGTAAATTATCAGCCCAATCTGCGTCATAAAAATCAGTCAGATTAGAGATGGTGTATGTAGGATGCCATATATATATAAGTCATATGAAGTGGTACATTTAACATATCTAATAATAATTCTTTTTACAACTTCTAATGTCACTATTTGGGATTTGCTTGAAATCTACTCCTACATACAAAAAGAGATGTTAGGCCGACTAGCGGTCAAGTACAATAGACTTCTTATCATACACCTGTATATATAATGTTTTAACATCTCTTTCAGAAGTATCTTTACTTAGTTTTCACTTGTACTTATAGGAGCTTTGCCAGCTTTGCTACCAAACTTCTTTTATATTATTTGCTTAATTTTTTTAAAAATTTTTTATATCAATTTTAGCAGCTTTCTCATTCATTTTTAATTCATTCATATTCTAAACTTTTTCATCAAGTGATTTCAAAATGACACTTTAGTTTTCTAATAACTATAACGCATCAAATGGTAACAGATACTATGAACAAATCAACCTCCATTCCCACCACCCAAATTTTTTTTGGCTGGTGGAGACAATAGGGTGAGTGAAAGGAGAGAGAAAGAGAGAGAGAAAGAAGAGAGGGAGAGAGGAGGGCGACGGATGGAGGACATCGGAGAGGTGGTTGGGAGGGGGGGGGGGGGTGGGAGGGAAGGGAGGGGGCGACGTACGAGATATTAAAAGAGTTATCAAGTAAATCGACCTTCTATCACACACCTATATATAAAACATTGATCTTTTAGTGGCGCTTAATTGATTTTTCTCTAGTACTTATAGGAGTTTTGATAGCTTTGCTTTTATTTTTCTTGAATTTTGTCTGCTTTCTCATCCATTTTCAACCATATATATTCTTAACTTTTTCATCAAGTGATTTTAATAAGACTTTCACCTTAGTTTTTAATAATTGTAATTAAACCCATCAAATAGGAATGCATACTTCAATAACCAAACCTCCATCCCCACCAACCATTAAATTTTATTTGGGTGGTGGGGACAATAGAGTGAGTGGAGAGAGAGAGAGAGAGAGAGAGAGAGGAGGAGGCCAAAAAAGGTTTGGGAAGGGGAGGGGATAGAGAGAAAGAGAGAGTGAGAGAAAAAGAGAGGTTGCGCAAGGGGCGGTGGGAAGGGGAGGCTAGCGCCCTTCACGACCCCCTTTTCTCTCTCCTCTTCCCTAGATTCCTTTGCACCCTTAGCCCATTGTCGCCCCCTCCCTATTTTCTCTTTGTCTCTTTCTCTCTCTCTCCTGCCCCCCCTCCCTGGTCTTTAGCATTTTCTACCCTTCTCCCTCATCCGTCTTCCTCCACCCTTCTCTCTCTCAGCTCCCTCCTCCGCCATTCTCTCTTTTTGTCCCCCTCCACTCCCATATTGTCTCCACCACCCCAAAACATTTATGTGTGGTAGGGATAAATATTCCCTCCTTAAAAGCATAATAGAGATATATGTTTTCTGTTCGGGATTTCGGATCTTGGGATGCAATCAATTAAAAGAATAAACAAGCAAAACAAAAGCAAATACACAAAAATTTATGTGATTCGGCAAATCTTGCCTACGTACATAGAGCGCACCAGATATCAATCCACTATCAAAGAGAAGTTTTACATTGGCCACACCGAATATAAAAAACCTAGAGCCTAATGAAAAAATATGAGATGCCCTTTTATACTGACATCTCATTAAAGACAAAAAGTCAATACATGGAAGACACTCCAATTTTTTTTTCTCGGGGCGCTGCCCCTAGACCCCGCAAGCTCTGCTGGGAGCTCGACCCCCGTCCGACCCTATGTAGCACCAACAATCCTCTACGCACATTATCAGACTCCACAAAATATATAACATTTCCATCTTAAAATTGCGCAATGTCTAGCTTATTCCAGATTACATTACTATGATTTAATTGAAGTGTTAATCCTATATGAGCAAACTCGCTTTTAGACTTGAATATTAGACAAAGGGGGCTGATACACCCACCACCTAATTCCCTGAACACACTACCTTGCTGAATACACTACCTTCACTTTTTAATTTTCCTAAACTCACCATCCTATAAATACAGGTGATCAAACCCCACACCCACCACCCTCTATTTCTCACCTTTTTCTTCTCACTCCCTCTCTTCTCATGCCACTGTCTCCGTAGACCCCCACCCCCACCACTAGACCACAACTTCCCCACTCTCCTCAACCACCACCTCCTCACTTCACCGTCGCCCAAACCACCACCACCTCCACTGGATACCACCCCAAAATGTCATCACTCCGGCCGCTTTGCTGTTGTGCTGTCATGCATGATCGCCACCACCACCTCTCCACTTGCTGCGCGCCGTTGCACACAACCACCACCACCTCCACTCAGGAGGAGCCGTCTCGTGATGCAAGGGCTGTAGCTGCTACATGAAGTAGTTGGTGAATGCAGGCTAGGCGTTCTCTGCCTCACACTCCCTCTACGTGCACAAGGCACTGACTCCTCCCTCTTTGAGTTCGCGAGCTCCGAGGCCAACCTCCACAACCACCCTCTCCTTCACCAGGGTCGTTCTGAGAATAGATTTTTTTTAAAAATATCTAATTTGTTTAATCTTATACATCATTTTATTTTATGTCATGATAATATTATAAAATAGATACACAATATTTTATAATAATTTAAAGATTATAAGCAATAAATATAAAATAAATTTTAATGGAAGGAAAAAATTATGAAATCATAAAAATATTTATCACTAATTATTTTAAACAACATAAGGGACTAAGGAGGGAGAAATATAGAGGGAGATAAAATTTGCGTGTTGAGGGAAACTAATTAATAAGAAAAAGTCGCATATCTCATCATTCATTTATTTAATTCCGTCCATCATATGGTTATTGAGGCCCCTTTTTGGGTGGGGGTACTAGATAATTGGTTTGGTAGTCTCTGCGCAGGATCGACCTTAACACAAGCACCTCCTCCTCCCATCTTCCCTTCTCCTCCCCCTCCCCCTCCCCCGCTGCAACCACCTCTGCCCCCTCCGTCCATCCCCATGACCCCCTCCTCCAAGTCTTGGCTGGAAGGAAAGAAGGTGGCGGCTTTAATGCCAAATAAACTTTAAAGGCAAAGAAGGTTTTTTTGGTAAATATGGGGGGTGTATTTAAAACGCGGGGTGCTGGGTATATCCGCCCCCTTGGACAAAGGGATGTGGTAAATAGATCTATTTTAAATTATGTGGTGGATTTTAAATCACTTTTGGTTAATTGTCCTCTTTCTGATTCTCCTTTGCCCTGCTATTCTTCTATCCCGAAAAAAAAAATGCAGGGATGGAGTGCAAATCAAAACAAAAGTGGTGGAAGGAGGGCTCCCTTTCTGCAATTGAGTGCGGTCGTCGCCAAACGAATACGTTGAATATCGTGGTCGGTCCACAACATGGCGCTCGCAGAACAGACGTGGTAATCTAATCTGCCACGTGTATCTGAGCATGCACGTAAGAAAAATTGATCCTCGGAACCTTCCTCTACAGGATAACACAAAATTAGGTAAGCACAAACGTGTCCGACTCCACCGCGTACACAAAAACGCACGCATTATAAAACCCAGAATCAAATCAAGAACAAGAATTCTATATATAAAAAAAACCAAAATCAAATCAACAACAAGAAATCTATATTTTATATATAGGCAACCACCATCAAGTATATCCAAACCTTCATAAATAGCAGATCCCGTCCCGTCCTCTCTTCAATTCCTTTCTCCGTAGCAGCAGAGACAACATATCAATATGAGCTGGTGGTGGACAGGCGCCTTCGGGGCAGCAAAGGTAAACAATACAACAGAAACCCAACTCTCCAATCAATCATTTGATTTTTAATTTCTCAATCCCCCATTTCAACAGAAGAAGCATCTCCTCGGCAGACGCAAGGTCAGGCCCATCAACTACAGAAGCGTGGCGGTTGTGATTGGCGCGACCAGCATCGTCGGCCACAGCCTCTGCAAGATCCTCCCCTGCGACGACACCCCCGGGGGACCGTGGAAGGTCTACGCCGTATCCGACCAGCCGTCGTCCTCCTATGACTCCTCCCTCGGCCCCCACATCACCTACATCCAGACCGATCTCACCAACCCTTCCGACGCCCTCGCGAAGCTCTCCCCGCTCTCCGACGCCACCCACCTCTTCTACGTCGCGTGGTCCGCTTGCCATACGGAATCTTCGATGTTCCGCAACACACTCGATGCGTTGCTTCCCAATTGTCCAAATCTGCTGCACATCAGCCTCCAAACGGGCAGGAAATACTACTTGGGCCCGATCCAATCGCACGATCCGCCGTACAACGAGGACATGCCGAGACTCGACGCGCCGAATTTCTACTATAACATGGAAGACATGCTTATCGAGGAGGTCGAGAAGCGGGAGGGGCTCTCGTGGTCGGTGCACAGGCCCGGGACGATATTCGGGTTCTCCCCGAACAGCCGGATGAACATCATGGCGACGTTGTGCGTCTACGCCGCGATATGCAAGAAGGAGAACAGCCCGTTGAGGTTCCCCGGTAATTGGGTTACGTGGAACGGGTTCTCCGATGCGTCGGATGGGGACTTAGTGGCGGAGCACCACATATGGGCGGCGGTGGAACCGTTCGCCAAGAACGAGGCTTTCAATTGCAGCAATGGGGACTTGTTCAAGTGGAAGCAGCTGTGGAGGGTGTTGGCGGAGCAGTTTGGGTTGGAATTTGTGGAATTCAAGGAGGGGGAGGTGGGGTTTAGTTTGGAGGAGGCGATGATGGGGAAAGGCGGGGTTTGGGAGGCGATTGTCGAGGAGGAGGGGCTCGTGAAGACGAGGCTTGAGGACGTTGCGAGCTGGTGGTTTGTGGATGCCGTGCTGGGTGTGAAGGAGCCGCATTTGGACTGTATGAACAAGAGCAAGGAGCATGGGTTCTTGGGGTTTAGGAACTCGGTGTCGTCGTTCAGTTCTTGGATCGACAAGTTGAAGGGGTTCAAGATCGTGCCATGATTTTTATCAATGGAGATTGGGGTTTCCAGTCTGTTGGGAGAAGAGGCAATTGGAAAAAAAAAACACACACACACACACACAAATGTATTGGTTCATTCTTTTCTGTACATAAGATTCATTCATTCATGATTGGGACAATTAAGAACACATGCAGCTTCATGTGTTGATTTATTTAATTAATTTTCTTCTTTGTTCCTCTCTTTATTTTTTTATTTCAAGATTCAGCTACCCTTGTGGAGAACCACTTAAGGCACTCCTACTTCGCTCTTGTTTTTTATCCTTTCAAATATATTGGGGTGGATTTTTTGGTTTTGATTCACTAAATCAAAGCTCTAGGTCGTGTCTTAACATGACACTGTAAATCATCGTAATGTCTTTGATAAACTAATAACCTCTTTATCAACCATACTCGTAAACAATTGCCATAACTGAATTTACTATTCGAAGGAAAAACTACACATGCTATGTCAAGTATGAATTAAATGTGATTCTACAAAATCATTTTTTTTTTTCAAAATGAAAAACAAGCATTGACTTATCAAGCTACAAATATTAACAATCTCTTTCAACTTCCTGCTCATAAGTTCATGTGTTCAATTAAAAACAAGTTCAAATCATTATCAAATTGGCAGGTGTCCACGCTTTATTTTAAAATAAATAAATTAATATTTGATAATCATAATTAACTACATTCCGCTCACTGATAATGAGATATATGGTTAAATGGAGACTATTATTGAAAATTAGATGATTAAAATCCATGAATTTACTTTTATCCAACATAGGTAGATGCACTTATACCTTGAGTACTTATCGATTTGGTTTTTCTCTTGTGAGTCTAAAAGAGGTATCTAAAGCTCTTTTGACTTTATATTTGGATTTGGTTGAACCAAAAAAGATATATACCTCCCTATCCTTTGAGGGTTTCTCTCTTGCATCTCTTTTCATATTTTAACGCATACCCAGGTTTGCATCATGTGATTTCAGAGCTCATCTTCTGTTCTAGGCACAAGCTAAATAAGATTGCTCAGCTAAGATCTGATGACCCATGAGTAAAGTTCTTGAATAAGTCAGAGTCAGTTTTTTGGTGACTCGTGTGCTCTCAAATTGACCAATCAAATTGCTTCATTGCAGATTCACATATCTTCCTCTTAGGTTGGCTTTGAGGCGCCTATAAATAGATTTTTTTTGTAGACCCTTGAAGAGCTACAAGTCCCATCTTACAATACACTATTACAAACTATTTGTGAGGTCAACATGGACCCACACACTTGAACTTGGGCGAAAGCCCATAAAACAAGCCCATTGGACTTTTTCAACTATTTTTTCTTGCGGCTGACGGAATCGAAACCGCGTCAGTCCCTGGGCGGGCGATGTTCCTGCCCACCAAACCAAGTCGGGCAGGACTATAAATAGATTATTTATGAGTTGTACAGGCATTCAAGTTTTAATTTTTCTCTTGCGAGTCTAAAAGAGATGCCATAAGCCCTTATGGCAAGTAGTTGTCGGATGTGCCACATGGTGGCCCACCGTTGGGCCTTCATAACACATATATAGCATACACTCTCATAGAAAAGGATACAAAATTTTCTTGTTGTAGAGTATAACCTTTTGTGATTAAATGTGTAGAGGGAACAATGATCTAGAATAAATATGAACAACAATCATCCCATTAAAAGAGATAACGACATTTTTTTTATAGAAAATGTAGGCCATTTATAACTGATAAATAAAGTTACAATTGGTCCGAAGGTGGTGAGAGAACGAGAGCGGAAGGGGGGACGTTACAAGAGGTTTGCAACCTCCCCAAAACAAAGAGAAGATAGGATGTAGGAATAAAGGCGGGGTAAGCTTCACGACATACTGAAAGCCCCCAAAGTTAACGCCCCCAGTACTACACTACAAAACAAAGTTTCCTCTGACTCAGGATTATCTGTTTCGCTCCCGCTAAGATACAACCCCAACCTTTGATAAATACCAGTGTGGACTCCCAAATGTTCTCGATATAGCAGTGTTGGCCTCTAAAGATGCATGACACCATTATGAGTCAGCACCGCCCATAATGCGGCTGGGATAACTACCTGCGCTGCCCGGCTCCTCACGTCCTTACTCCCTTGTGTCCCGCGAGCTTTCATCGCAGTCCAGATCTCTTCTAGCATGGAAGGGTTAAAACTAACCTGTGTCGCTCGACTCACCATATTCCAAAGGATCTTTGTGACTAGGCAGCAACACATGAGATGTTCTGCTGTCTCTGGTGCCGAATTGCAGAGGGTGCAAGTGACTTCTTCCAGTGGTCTCCACTTGCTTCGATAGACTTTAGTAAGAAGTTGTTGTTGGAACATCAACCAAAGGAAAAAATTTTACTTTCAGCGCAATCCTCCATTTCCAAATCTGTGTGATTTTTGGTGCCATAATCGGGATCTCCGGAGAGATTAGCTTCCACCATTTGTACCCTTCTCGTATCGAGTATCTGTCGCTCGAGCTCGCAGCCCACCTTATGCCATCGTCCTTCTCCTGCCGCAGCACCATCGCCTGGAGTCGGTGAAGCAGAGAAGCAATCTCCTCCACTTGCGACTCCGTCGCCACCCGTCTAAAGTTTAAGCGCCAACCTCCCCCATCCTCCTGCCATGCTTCCCGCACTGTATGTTGCGGAGTATCAAATAGGCAGGCAGCAAGAGGGAATTCATCGGTGAGCGGTTGATCCCCACACCTGTAACGTTTCGATATTTTTCGGCCATATATATTTATTTTAAATATATAATAGAAATTTTAAATTTGATTTTTTATATTTCATTTTTTAGATTTGGCGGTGGGCCCAAATGGGTCCAATTTAATTTATAATTATGATAATTATAAATTAATTTTAAAATATTTATTTTATATTTTTCTGTAGATCTTTATAGTGTCAAGATACTTTGGTTAGAATTTGGTGAGATTTGGAGTTTGAAAAATTAGGTTTTTAAGATTTTGTATCAAGTTATTGGGCCTATGAATCTAGTTGAGAAATCCAAAATACCTTTTAATAGCCTTCAGGGATCTATTTATAAATTGGATAGGGATATGTTTGTAAATCAGATAGGGACCTCATTGTAAACTGGAAACACTTCAGGGGCCGTTTTGTAATTTCGGTAAACCCCTTTAAATAAAATGTTTGGGTTAGGGTTTTCATCCAAATTTCAGAAGGTGTGAAAGGTGGTGGTGACCTAACTCTAGATGAAGATGGTGGATGGTGTAACCGGATCTAAGGTGAGATATCATTCCCTATTGACTTTATTAGTTTTAATTTATTGTTTGGGGAAGAAGTTTGATGGATTAGGGTTAGAGTTCGATTGATTTAATTTGATGATTTTTTTAATTTAATTTTAATGGATCTCAAAGGAATTCTTAAGATCAAATTAGATTTATTAGTTTTGGGGATTTAATGGCTATTTTTGGGTTGATTTTATGCTTGGATGTAAATCGTGTTTTTTACTATGACAGAGTCGTTTCTGGAAAAAATGTATTTGACAAATAGAAATAGGTTTTGAAAAGAGCTTTCCAAAGAATCATGAATCGTCTAATTCGGAGTTATGGGTAGAAAGTTATGAGTTTTAAAAGATTTCTGTGCAGTTTATTAGAATTCAAATATTTAGCTTGATGACCAAGTTTGATGAATTTTAGAGATTAAAGAGATCCCAAATTTGATGTTTAATGAAGTATATGTTGATTTGTGAGTTTGATGAGTTTATTGATCTGATAGCTCAAATTGGATCTTAAATCGATAATTTGTTTAGTGGGATCAATGAATATTAATCGAATATTATTGTTATTGGGCTATAAATTGATTGGATTGAGTTATTTCGATCCTTGAAATTATAGTTGAACCTTATTGGATTTGTTTAAATATTTATTCGAGGATTGATCGATTATATGAGTTTCATGGAATAAATAGATATTGATTATCAGATCATTGTAGGTATATGAAAATTTTAATATTTATTCGAAGTTAGGATTTTCATTAAGACTTTGAAGTGAGTTGTTGATTATAGGTCTAGATTCTTGAGTCTATTAGATTGGGGTCATAGATCTCTTGTTTCATGAATAACGGGAGGTAGAAATAGATTGAGAGAGAGAGATGGAGAGGTGCCTGAGTGTTTTCGGAGAGGTTACCGACGCTGGGTGTAGGAGGTAAAGGGTCAGGTGTAAATGTTGGTGAGAGGAATAGATGGGTTGATGATTTTAATTATAGATTTCACGGATTTGCATCTAATACAACTTGGTTAATGGCATGGTATGTTATTTGAATTTGTCAGATTCATGTGTGTATTGTTTGGAAAGGTAACGGGTCAAGATGATGAAGGCCCAGCCCATTTGATTGTTTATATTTTTCATTTTTATTTTTTTTCATGAGGGTTGGTTGGTTTTGGTGGGCCACATGAGGATGATGGGTTAGTGGATCCATATTGATATCTTATATTACAAAAAATGTTGGATTGTGGGTGGTCAATTAATTGTTATTGGAAGCCGGGTATGTAGTTTAAGTCAGTCCAGTTAAAACCATGGGGATGATTTGAGTTTAGAATAAATGGGTAGTTTATTTTATATAGTTATTCAATTCTCTTTTATTTATTAGAAATATTATTTTTATTTTCAAGCGATTCTCACTCTGCTTAGACTGATAGTTTGTCACGAGTGTTCTTGTTAAGGGTGAGTGGATGTCTCTATATTATTTGAAAATTATAATATATGTATACATTTCAGTATTATACTATTTTATGAATTATGAAATATGTTCTGTATGAAGCATATGAGCATGTTATCATCAGCTAGGTTGACATTTTGGATATATCATATGCATCAGAAATTATGGTATTTATAAAAATTGTTGCATGTTGTATACTTGAAAGAATAAGTAGTTTTGATTGTGCATGCATTAAATCGTCTAGGTGGCTCAGTCTAGGTGGCTGCAGTTTAAATTTTGACCCAAGTCTAGATAGTTATGTCTACGTGGCCCGATTTCCAAAGTGAAATATCTGCAGCTAGGTGTCATGAAAAGCAGGCATGCGTGTCCGTTGCATTCATATACATCATGTAATTTAAATTCATGAGTAGATTTTTATGATATCATATTTTATTTGAAGGAAAATGTTATTATGTCATTGTATATTTTAAATGGCTTCTTCATTATGAGATTTTCATTATATTACAATTGTTTCATAGACACTTTATAACTGAATATTTTAAAGTACATTATATTATTGAGACAGTTGTGTCCATTCACTGAGCGCGTGGTAGCTCACTCCTCTCTTTTCCCAACCTTTCAGATTAGCTGTTGGTAGTTGTTGATCTTGTTAAGGGGTTGGAGGTCGAAGTTCGTATTATCTATTTTTCCATTGCATCGTAGGTGTTTGAAATAAGCATTTCGCTTGGCATGTAGTTTTCTTAGTCCTTTCAGCAAAAACAGATGACGTTTATGTTTAAACTATTATGTGTGTATCTCATTCGCGTTATTATGTTTAGATCTTGGTTAAGTTTATGATTGGGTTTTTAACTAAAATATTAGTTATTTTATTTTATTTTATTTTAAATTTTTATTTTCAATAATTTAATTTCTTTTTAAAAAAAATTTAAATCGGGATATATATATATATATATATATATATATATATATATATATATATATATATATATATATAGTCGTGATATTATACGGTCGTGCGATCGTGCGGTCGCGATTCACGGGCCGTCGATCACGGGTCCATCGCATCGGACGGTCGGGTGCGATTCACGTCGACCGTTGGATGCGATGGACCCGCGATCGGACGACGCACGTCGAATCCGCACGACCGCACCGACCGCATATTATCGAAAAATATATATATATATATATATATATATATATATATATATATATATATATATATATATAGGGCAGATTAGGTGCGGCGAACGGCAGGTGCGGCGTCGATCGTGGGCTGTCGATCACGGTTCCATCGCATCGGACGGTCGGCTGCGATTCACGTCGACCGTTGGATTCGATGGACCACGTCGCGGCCGCACCTGCCGTTCGCCGCATCTAATCACCCCCGTATATATATATATATATATATATATATATATATATATATATATATATATATATATATATATATATATATATACGCGAGCGATTCAGTGCGGGAATGCGGGAAACGACGTCGATCGTTCGATCGCGGGTCCATCGCATCGCACCCGACCGTCCGATGCGATGGACCCGTGATCGACGGCCCGTGATCGCTTCCCTCACGACCGCATTCCCGCACTGAATCGCATCGGACGGTCGGGTGCGATGGACCCGCGATCGAACGGCCCACGTCGCCGCCGCACCTGCCGCACGCCGCACCTAATCGCCCCCGTGTATATATATATATATATATATATATATATATATATATATATATATATATATATATATATATATATATATGAAAATTATTGCGTGCGGCGAACAGCAGGTGCGGCCGCGATGTGGGCCGTTCGATCGCGGGTCCATCGCATCCAACGATCGACGTGAATTGCACCCGATCGTCCGATGCGATGGACCCATGATCGACGGCCCGTGATCGCTACCTCACCCGCAGTTCGCTGCACGTAATCACGTCCCTATATATATATATATATATATATATATATATATATATATATATATATATATATATATATATATAGGGAGCCGATTCAGTGCGGGAATGCGGTCGTGCGGGAAGCGATCACGGGCCGTCGATGACGGGTCCATCGCATCGGACGGTCGGGTGCGATTCATCTCGACCGTTGGATGCGATGGACCCGCGATCGAACGATCGACGTCGTTTCCCGCATTCCCGCATTCCCGCACTGAATCGCTCGCGTATATATATATATATATATATATATATATATATATATATATATATATATATATAAGGATTTAGAGTTGCATAACCAAATTCATTGCTTCTAAATGGAGTAGTGAAATTTGGGGCGTTACAGCACCATCTATCTCGCCAGAACTTGATGGTGTTGCCGCTTCCGAGCTTCCATTGGATCAAGGTCTTTAACTCCCGACCCAGTGCAAACCACCCTTTGCATAGAAAGGACATTCTTACCGACAGGAGTGGGATTTAGAGTTGCATAACCAAATTCATTGCTTCTAAATGGAGTAGTGAAATTTGGGGCGTTACAGCACCATCTATCTCGCCAGAACTTGATGGTGTTGCCGCTTCCGAGCTTCCATTGGATCAAGGTCTTTAACTCCCGACCCAGTGCAAACCACCCTTTGCATAGAAAGGACATTCTTACCGACAGGAGTGGGAATTGGGAACCAGCGCTAGACGACTCATACCATTCTTGAAATAGCTTCTTCCACCACGACAGAGGACTCGATGCCCATTTCCAGAGCCATTTAGCTAATAATGCCTTATTCATTGTCCCCATGTCTAATAAACCCAAACCTCCATTTTCTCTCCTTTCGCACACCTTTTGCCAAGTCACCAAGCATGGTTTGTGACGTTCTTGAATATATAAAATAAAATGAGGTGGAAGAGACAATGTTGTTGTTAGAGATGACCTACAAGAGTAGGAGGGAGAGAGAGGGATAGACAGAGAGAGAGTATTTTGAAAGACGAGTTTTGGGAGAGAGATAATGATGGACTCAATGACGGTGCCGACGGACAACAACAAACAAAGAACATAGAGATTTGGGGGAGTCGATGAGTTTTGGGAGAGAGAGAACTCAGAAAGAGATTTTGGGGAGACAGAGTTTTGGAAGAAAGATAGAGCTGAGGGAGGGGGGGGGGGGGGGGGGGGAGAGATTTTGGGAAGACGAAGTGATTTACGTTGAACTCTACGATAGTTGTAAGGGATCACAGAATATGAAACCTTGGAATCCGAATCGTAGAAGCCACATGTAAAAGGCGGTTTGCATAATCAAATCCAAGTCTACAGACAGTACTTTTTTTTGACACATGATTTCATTTTTAAAGCATAAATATGAGTTGGAGAGGCATGGGTTGGCATGTCGCGCATATCATAACTTTGAAAAGAGCTCACTTGAATCGTCTCAATATTCCACAACTTCAAAACGATAGAGAGAGAGAGAGAGAGTGTGTGTGTATATATTATCGAAGCATATACTTAAAGCAATCATATATCTTTTTTAGTTGCATATTGATTTTATGTTTATTGGAACTAACAAAAAAAGTAATGCGAGAATTATACCCCATCATTTGAGTACATGCTATATTTTTAAAGTTCATGTATTTTCCTTGTATATTGAGATACATGCTTTGAGGATACAACGTATTCCATGTAGCATACATGATTGTGTTAATAACCATCACATCAATTTTATAAGGCAGTTTGATATTTGAATTTCAACTGCGTGAATATTTTATTAAAGAAACTTAAAATGCGGATGATTCAATTAATCAAAAAAATCCACTTGACGGGGGCTGAAAAAAAGGCCTACATGTGACTGGGAAAAAAGGGCTGGAAAATGAACCTAGTGTTACATTTACATTTTTCTTAAACTGTATGGTCTGGTTTAACATTGGGATAAAATGTTAGGATAAGAAAATAATTAGATTAAATCACATATTATCCCATATGGCATCCATGGACAATTGTCCGTACTTTAAGGGTTGGTTTGACAAGGGGATAAGAGTTGAGATAATGTGTAATTATGAGGATAAGTGAGTGGAGTGATAACTTATCCTCATATGGTATACAAAATAATTGGGATAAACTGCGGACAGTTGTCCCAATTTTGAAATAAAAATGAGAATATTTTGTTCCACCTAAAGGCTGGGATAACATTTATCCCCACTTTTTATCTCAATTTTGACAAATGAAAATATAAACAAAATTGGTGAACTTTTTATCTTCTGTAATTCGAACAATTTATCCTCAAAACCTTATCCCCTTGCCAAACTAGCCCTAAGAGAAAAAGTAGATATATCTTGTTCTGTGTAAAAGATGGAATATACTTTATTTCTATTTTTTAACCTCATTTTGTAAGATATATACAACATTTATGACTGCCCTTCCAAAAAAGCAAAAACAAAAACTTCATAACCAATGACATTAATGCCTTTTTAATAGAAATGGTAGACTTCATATTTTTAAATTTTTTTTTAAGTTATCACATATTTTACATCATTTGATCCAAATGCAAAGTTAAAGATAAAAATAAAAAAATATAGGGATAACAAAATGCATTATCAAATATAAAAATAGATAAAAATAATGATTTTTTTATTCTCATAAATTAGACTAACTTATTTTAAATATTTATCCTTTTATTAAACTAGGCCTATACTTCTTGTAAGTCCAATTTCTGAGATAGAATGGTCCTTGGGCCTGTTTGGATCAATTTCTATGCAGCGTAACTGTCTGTGCTAACCATGAGAAACCATACATCTTCAGATGAATGAGGTCTTCCTGCCTCTCTCAGTACATTTTCCTTTCTATTGGTGTAATTACAGGTGAATAAGCTATTCTTTTCTTTTTTTTCTCTCCGTAATCCAGAACTTGGTCTTTCTTTATTTACCATACAAATCTTTCTTTAGAAACCCGACAAAGATACAGCAGGCAAAGCAACAGCTCAAAATAATACACCAGTAGGTATCATCAATGCTATTGGGATCCCCTGTCTATGTATTCTGTTCTATGGATGTGAATGACCTTAGACACAGCTCTGATCCTCTTACTGCCCAGGTACAGGATTGCTATGGTAACTACATATTCTTGTCGGACTAATAATTGTCCTTGTATGAATTTAACAAACTCAAATTATGCATCACACTTTTCACTTTTCAGGCAACATATCAAAAGTCCACATCTCAATCAATAACACAATCAATTTGATCAAAGTCACCCACTCAAATGACACAACAACCATTCTTATTTAAATGTCACAAGATGAATAAGAAACTCACAACAATGACTCTCAACAATAATTCAACAGACGATACAGTTTCCAAAACAAGAAACATCTACTGTTTCTACACAGATGCACAATGCCTGAAAACCACAATCACCATTGATAAAAATCATGGCACAATCTTCGACGCCTTAAGCTTGTCGATCCAAGAATTGAACGCCGTCACTGTGTTCCGAAACCCCAAGAACCCGTGCTCCTTGCTCTTGTTCATACTGTCCAAATGCGGCTCCTTCACACCCAGCACGGCATCCACGAACCACCAGCTCGCAACGTCCTCAACCCTCGTCTTCACGAGCCCCTCCTCCTCGACAATTGCCTCCCAAACCCCGCCTTTTCCCTTCATCGCCTCCTCCAAACTAAACCCCTCCTCCCCCTCCTTGAATTCCACAAATTCCAACCCAAACTGCTCCGCCAACACCCTCCAAAGCTGCTTCCACTTGAACAAGTCCCCATTGCTGCAATTGAAAGCTTCGTTCTTGGCGTACGGTTCCACCGCCGCCCATATGTGGTGCTCCGCCACTAAGTCCGCATCCGACGCATCAGAGAACCCGTTCCACGTAACCCAATTACCGGGGAACCTCAACGGGCTGTTCTCCTTCTTGCATATCGTGGCGTAGACGCACAACGTCGCCATGATGTTCATCCGGCTGTTCGGGGAGAACCCGAATATTGTTCCGGGCCGGTGCACCGACCACGAGAGCCCCTCCCGCTTCTCGACCTCCTCGATAAGCATGTCTTCCATGTTATAGTAGAAATTCGGCGCGTCGAGCCTGGGCATGTCCTCGTTGTACGGCGGATCGTGCGATTGGATCTTGCCGAGGAGCTCGAACGGGCCCAAGTAGTGTTTCCTTCCCGTTTGGAGGCTGATGTGCTGCAAATTCGGACAATTGGGGAGCAACGCATCGAGGGTGTGGCGAAACATCGAACAGTTGGTGGATATGTTTTCGGCCTCCGTTTCGGAGGCGGACCAGGCGACGTAGAAGAGGTGGGTGGCGTCGGAGAGGGGGGAGAGCTTGGCGAGGGAGTCGGAGGGGTCGGTGAGGTCGGTCTGGATGTAGGTGATGTGGGGGCCGAGGGAGGAGGAGGAGTCTTCATCGGATGAGGACCACCAGCTGGGGACGGGGCGGCGGGCGACGGCGTAGACCTTCCAAGGGCCGCCGGGGGTGTCGTCGAAGGGGAGGATCTCGCAGAGGCTGTGGCCGACGATGCCCGTGGCGCCGATCACAACCGCCACGCTGTTGTATTTGACGGGCCTGCCCTCGCCCCCGCTGAGGAGGCCGTATTCATCGCTGGTGCTGTTGTCGAGCTTCTTCTGTTCAATTTGGGGGAAAAAATTAGATTTTGATGAGATGGTGATGATTGAATTGATTTGGGGGATTGGGGTTTTGAATGTTTTTTGGTTACCTTTGCTGCTCCGATGGCGCCTGACCACCACCAGCTCATATTGATGTAGATCTTATGTTGCCTCTGCTGCTATTGAGAGAAAGAATTGGGGATGTGAGAGAGTGGGGAAAGGATCTGCTGTGTTTGGGTATTCGATCGATTGCGAATCTGTTTATTTATAGATTAGTTGTTCTCGGTTTGATATTGATTTTTTTATGTGTGCGTTTGATTTTTGTGGAGGAGACGAGTCGGACACGTATGTGCTTGTGTGATTTTTGGTTATCGGGCACAGAAGGATCCGAACTCCGAAGTTTGACATTCTTTTGGTGGGGTTATTTACACCCTTCTGTTTGTTGAGCACACCCTTTTTAAACAAGTTAGCATTTGAAGATCCATTTATAAATGGATACTAAGGAAACTCATTCTGAAAAGGGTTAGCCACCTGGAGTGTCTAAGTATGTGTAATCTATTGTCACTTCTGATGTTTATGGGAACAGAAGTGAGACCTGTAGGTGTTAGAATGGGTTAGACATGCAAGATGTTTAGGTATTAGTAATCCGTAAACACTACTGACGTCTATCAGAACAAAAGTGAAACCCGTAGGTTCTGGAATGGGAAAGACATCTAAGATATCTAGATATATTTGATCCGTAGACACATATGATGTCTATGGGAGCAGAAGTAAAATTTATAGATTCTGAAATAGATAAGACACCTGAAATGTTTAGATATTTGTATTACCTAGGCACTGCTGTATTCTATTAGAATAGAGGTGAAATCCGTAGGTTTTAACAAATTAAGTAGACACCTGAGATGTCTAAGTATATGTGATCTCTAGACACTTCTGCAGTCTATCGGAACATAAGTGAAACAAGTAGGTTTTAACTAATGAGGTAGACACCTGAGGTGTTTGAGTATATGTGATCTCTAGACACTGTTGTAGTGTATGGGAATAAAAGTGAAATCTGTAAGTTTTTACTAATGGGGTAGTAAATAAGAACAAAAGTGAAAGCCATAGAAAGGTTCAACAACATTCATAAACACATGCTTGTTGAAAACATTCAAAACTCATTCATTCAAAGGCACATAAAAATTGATCAACATCATTCATACATAACCATATAAACATTGTTCAACTGGTAATAAGTTATTGGACAAAAACAACAATATACTTGTTGAAGTAATTTACTAAAATACATCTAACATGAAGTGATTTATAAAAATACATCTAACAACAATATATTTGTTGAAGTGATTTACAAAAATACATCTTTGTCAAACACCCGCTGTATGTCACCCTCCTACTAGTGAGTGCAAGTATTATGATATAGTGGTACGCTATATCAGAAAAAATATTATTGTGTTAAAAAAAGCTACAACATAGTTAATCATGTAATGATAAAGGATTGAAAGAAACTTAACAATAACAACCAACCATAAAACAAAATAACAAACTACTCATTAACATTCCCAATTGCTTAAATACTCCGATATAAGAAATGTTTTTTAAAAGCCATTGTCCTTACTATGTTAATATATACTCTATTACAAATGACATAAATATATATGCATTCAATTAACTTAAGTATGTATTTTTTGGAAGGGACATGAGCTATTACCATAAAAGGAGGTGAGGGAGACAATCAATTTGTTATTTTTTTTAGAGATTTGGAGGGACATAAAATGTTAAAAAAAAAATTTTCTGAAAGGATTGACACATGGACTGTCTACAAAATGTGAAACCGTTGACACTGGTAGTGACAATGCGTATAGAAGAATGACAACTTGTTCACATCTTCGATTCAATCCCCCCCAACCTCGTCTCCTGGTCTACATCATCTCCACCTATGCCCATCACTCCCTCCACGAACACTGCTTCCACGTATTCACCATGAAAAAAGCGCACCTTTCTGGCGTCGGTTTTGACCGGACGACCCTCCTCATCGCCTCTCCGATGATGTCAAGGACTGCCAACGTATCTTCTTGGAGACGCTTTTCCCTATCGCCCCTGCTCCACCCTCCGCCCCAACCCCACCCTCTTCCTCCTCCTTCTCGTGCATAAGTTTTTAGGGTTTGTAGTGGAGTGTGCAGTGGAAAGTAAAATGTTACATAAATACTGGGGTGTGTAAAAAACCAAGTTATTTGGGTGGGATGTGCTCAAATACGGGGTGTGCTCAGCAAACAGAGGGGTGCAAATAACCCTACCCCATTCTTTTAGCATTGGTTACCTTTAAAAAATTATATTACCATTAAATAATTAAACAAAAAATTGAAAAAAATCACATTAAGTAGAAATATTTTTATGTTTGATGGATGTCCTAAATCTTGTAGAAGGAATAAGCTGTGCAGCAAAATAAAGAAAAAAGAAAAAAAGAGGAGGTCATGGTAAAAAAAAAAAAGAGATTTTAAGAGTCACGTGGATTTTGTGATTAACATAATAATGTTGAAAATTTAGTTTCATCCTATTTTTTCACAATCTTTTATTCTAAATACCCAGAATTACTATTTTTCTACATTCTTTGATTATAAATACACACAATTACTATCAAGATTATTACTGACCAAACACTGAATTTTACAAATTTCTTTAATAATCTCACATGTAATCAAAATTCATTCCAGAATAAGACAAATTACATAAGACGTTAGGGTTCATATAAAAACAGGCTATTATTTTTATACCACTGGAAATGATTATTTATTTTTATTTGAGGGTTCTTTTTGCATTTTGTGAAGTTTGTGTAGGTGCTGCACTTAATTTTATTCAAAGAAAAGACAATGCCCCAAAAGAAAACCAATACGGAGAACGTCAATCACGAGACTCATAATAGAATAAGAATTTGATTAAATTATATGAGATAAGATCAAATCTCAATTGAATGATTTAATTAACAAACTCTGTGGATATTTGATTATTGAGTCTATAAATAAAATTCACGTAATCTCTTTCAATTATCTAGAATATTCAAGATGTAATCTCTCTCTTTCTTTTTTCTTCTTCTCTTTTATGCGTTATCTTTTATATTTATCTTACATTTAAATTTTCTACAAAATGAGAGATCTAATACACTACCAAAGATTCGTACAAAATAACATGCAAGCTTTAGACTACTCGATACGGTCCTTTCCCTTAATAAAATCGATCCTCCTCACCCCCGCACACGCCACACTGGGATCCTTTATATGATGGACCACCTACTCTTATATAAATTTTAGCAACTATGTGAGGGGTTATATGGATTTTTCCCATATTTTTAATCATCACACCACATGAATCCATGTGGCAAACAAATCTCCCGTGTTTCGCAGATATTAGTAGAACACAATCAATTGAAGTTAGCATTAGAATTAATGTGCAGCGACATAATAAAATATTAAGATTAAACGGAAGAATTTATTTCTAATAAGTGATCCATTGCAGTTTTGTTGAGCAGCAATGTGTTTTTTGTTGAGTTGATCCAGAATTTGTCTTATGGGTACTTCCATTCCATCTACTAACACCACATAAAATAAATCAGATTTCACCCAAGATCCAATTAATGTACCAACAGAAAAAGCATGTAAAAAAGAACAGAAGAAAGTAATGGCCAAAGATAAAATGTAATACATATAATATAATTCATTTAATTAAAGAAATTGGTTACAAGCTGATCTTGAAAGATATCTTCAAACATGTAATCGATTGATGATGTTTATCTTAGTATCATTAGGGAGCCCGACACTATGATATCAGTAATTATGTAGCTCCGGAGGTTGATTAAACCTGTTTTCTCTTCTCTACATGATTGTGTATATTATGTCCAAAGTCTATACGGCGTTAATAAGCCTCGTTTTGTATTTCTTATGGCTATTGTAATATAGCTGCCTTGTAATGGGCCTCCTTATCAAAGAAAAAAAAAAAAGAAAAAAAAGACGAACAGCTATGTAGAATATAGAAAGGAAAAAGATACACACTCATACCCCATTGCAGATTTAATTGTAGTTTATACAATTTTTTTTTTTAAATCGCACACTTTCCCGTTGAAGTGTGTGTTGTTATAAAATGATATATATACTGAGATACAATAATATGTATATTTTTCTTTATGCTAAAAAAATAATAATATCATACCCTATAAAAGAAGTTATATATTATGATAACATAATATATACTGCATTATCATAATGTATCAAATTATAAATATAATTTCATGTATCTGCGCTCATATAGAAAACCACCCTCTATAATTATGTAATAACATTATATATGTTCTCTTTTAAAAGTTCACGATCTGATACAACTGCCAAGAATGATTGAACCGTCATTCAACAGGTGTCATGAGGATTAGTGGATAGAATAATAACAGCGATTAGTCAGAGCCTCAGAAGACAAATATTTTACCCCGACAAATGGTGGTGTGTTGGAGAGTTATTTATCTTTAATAAGTATGCTGATGAGATAGATGACAATTTATATTAAATAAGTAAATTTTTATTTGATTATATTTTAGATAGCACAATCACTATTGATAAAAATCATGGCACAATCTTCGACGCCTTAAGCTTGTCGATCCAAGAATTGAACGACGTCACCGAGTTCCTAAACCCCAAGAACCCGTGCTCCTTGCTCTTGTTCATACTGTCCAAATACCGCTCCTTCACACCCAGCACGACATCCACGAGCCACCAGCTCGCAACGTCCTCAACCCTCGTCTTCACGAGCCCCTCCTCCTCGACAATCGCCTCCCAAACCCCGCCTTTCCCCTTCATCGCCTCCTCCAAACTAAACCCCTCCCCCTCCTTGAATTCCACAAATTCCAACCCAAACTGCTGCGCCAACACCCTCCACAGCTTTTTCCACTTGAACAAGTCCCCATTGCTGCAATTGAAAGCTTCGTTCTTGGCGTACGGTTCCACCGCCGCCCATATGTGGTGCTCCGCCACTAAGTCCGCATCCGATGCATCGGAGAACCCGTTCCACGTAACCCAATTACCGGGGAACCTCAACGGGCTGTTCTCCTTCTTGCATATCGCGGCATAGACGCACAACGTCGCCATGATGTTCATCCGGCTGTTCGGGGAGAACCCGAATATCGTCCCGGGCCGGTGCACCGACCACGACAGCCCCTCCCGCTTCTCGACCTCCTCGATAAGCATGTCTTCCATGTTATAGTAGAAATTCGGCGCGTCGAGCCTCAGCATGTCCTCGTTGAACGGCGGATCGTGCGATTGGATCTTGCCGAGGAGCTCGAACGGGCCCAAGTAGTGTTTCCTTCCCGTTTGGAGGCTGATGTGCTGCAAATTCGGACAATTGGGGAGCAACGCATCGAGGGTGTGGCGAAACATCGAACAGTTGGTGGATATGTTTTCGGCCTCCGTTTCGCAGGCGGACCAGGCGACATAGAAGAGGTGGGTGGCGTCGGAGAGCGGGGAGAGCTTGGCGAGGGAGTCGGAGGGGTCGGTGAGGTCGCTCTGGATGTAGGTGATGTGTGGGCCGAGGGAGGAGGAGGAGTCCTCATCGGAGGAGGACCACCAGCTGGGGACGGGGCGGCGGGCGACGGCGTAGACCTTCCAAGGGCCGCCGGGGGTGTCGTCGAAGGGGAGGATCTCGCAGAGGCTGTGGCCGACGATGCCCGTGGCGCCGATCACAACTGCCACGCTGTTGTATTTGACGGGCCTGCCCTCGCCCCCGCTGAGGAGGCCGTATTCATCGCTGGTGCTGTTGTCGAGCTTCTTCTGTTCAATTTGGGGAAAAATTTAGATTTTGATGAGATGGTGATTATTGAATTGATTTGGGGGGTTGGGGTTTTTGTTTTTTTTTTTTTGGTTACCTTTGCTGCTCCGATGGCGCCTGACCACCACCAGCTCATATTGATGTAGATCTTATGTTGCCTCTGCTGCTATTGAGAGAAAGAATTGGGGGATGTGAGAGAGTGGGGAAAGGATCTGCTGTGTTTGGGTGTTCGATCGATTGCGAATCTATTTATTTATAGATTAGTTGTTCTCAGTTTGATATTGATTTTTTTATGTGTGCGTTTGATTTTTGTGGAGGAGACGAGTCGGACACGTATGTGCTTGCGTGATTTTTTTGTTAGGGTTTTTTCATTTTTTACTTTTCATAAACTATTATATTTAGTGTGTTCGTGTTTGAGTTTTATTCTCTAGATTTAAAAGATAATTTTTTTTTATTTCATAAGAGAGACCTAAATTATTTAATTCTTTTTTAATTCTTGATAGGGAGTAAAAATGTATTATCCTTTAAATATGGGAAGTAAAACCCAAATACGAAGTACTGAGGGATCGATCACTAAATATGATGATTTGTGGTGAGTTAAAAATAAAAAATCCTTTTGATTATGGGGCAAAGGAAGGATCTGAATTCCGAAGTATGACATTCTTTTGGCATTGATTACCTTTAAAAAATTATATTACCTTTAACTAATTAAACAAAAATTTGAATAAAATCACTTACACTAAAATCAGGTTCTAAATCTTATAGAAGGAATAAGCTGTCCTGCAAGAGAAGAGAAGAAAAAAAATAAAGAGAGGAGGCCATGGTAAAAAAAGGAAACAAAAGATTTTAAAAATCCCGTGGATTTTGATTTTAACATAAAAATGTTAAAAATTTGATTTCACCATATTTTATCATATTCCTTTATTCTAAATACCCAGAATTATCATCAATATTATCATTTATCAAACATTGAATTTTACAAACTTTTATGGTAATCTTACATGTAATCAAAATACATTCTAGAATGACACAAATTAAATGAGGCGTTAGGGTTCATCTAAAAACATACCATTATTTTTAGGGTTTTTTTATTTTTAAGTCTCCATAAACTATAGGATTTATTGATCAATCCCTCATTTCTTCATATTTTGGTTTTTGTCTCCAGATTTAAAAGATATGTTTCTTTTTAGTCCCTCGAAGGGACCTATCCTAAAATTATTTAGTTTTCTTTTTAATCCTTGAGAGGGACTAAAAATGACTCATGGACTAAATGAAAACATATCCTTTAAATTTGGGGACTAAAATAAAAATATGATGAAATGAGGGATATGATTTCAAACGATAATAAATTATTTTTGTTAGAAAAACAAACAAGATTGATGAGTCAATAAAAAAAACTTCCTAAAAAAGTACTTAGTCAATATGTGTCCTTCAAAGTGGGTTTTTTCAAAATCATGCATTTTAATTGATGTTTCAAACACACCCAAAGAGAAGATGGACAATCCACTCTAGAACAATAAATTCTTTTGGTATCATAACCATGCTTATGAAAAAACTCAATAAAAAATTATAAAAAAACTTAAAAATGCTTCTTTTCATGTATTGATTTCCTTCTTGCTCTTTCCAATTTATAGAACTCTCATAAAATATGTATTGATATGTCATTTTATCCAATGTGGATCCCGGATCCCTTATCAGTCGATCAAAAAAAGTAAAATTTACTTGGTAACTTTTTTGCACCCCTCAATTCATTTTCTACACACCCTTAGAAAGCTAAAGATTCCCAATGATATTTTAAATAATTTGAGGGTTCTTTTTGCATTTTGTAAAGTTTGTGTATGCGCTGCCCTTAATTTTATTCAAAGAAAGATAATGTTCAATAGGAAACCAATATGGAGAGCCCCAATCACGAGACTCATAATAGAATAAGAGTTTGACTGAGTTATGTAAGATAAGATCAAATCTCAACTGAATGATTTAATTAAAAATTCTATTGATATTTGATTATTGAGTTTATAAATAGGATTCATGTAATCTCTAGAATATTCAGTCTTTCCATATATATGTGTTTCTCTTCCTTCTCTCTTCTTCTCTTTTCTATGTTAAATTTTATATTTATCTTAAATTTAAATTTTCTACAAGAAGAGGGATCTACTACACTACATCGGATTCGTACAAAATAACATACAACCTTCAGACTACTCGATACAGTCCTTTCCCTTAATAAAATCGATCCTCCTCGCCCCCGCACACGCCACACTGGGATCCTTTATATGATGGACTACCTATTCTTATATAAATTTTAGCAACTCTGTGAGGGGTTATATGGATTTTTCCCATATTTTTAATCATCATACCACATGAATGCATGTGGCAAACAGTCACCCGTGTTTCGCAGATACTAGTAGAACACAATCAATTGAAATTAGCATTAGAATTAATGTGCAGCGACATAATAGAATATTAGGATTGAAAGGAAGACTTTATTGTTAGTTTTTTTATCATTATATGGAATTTTCAAGAATACAATTTTGATGCATAAAAATATAGCGAATTTTTCTATAACAAAATTACATAAAATATTACTAACATTGTTCTATGATACCAATGTGAGTGGTGTATCAAAAGAACTCAAAACTTATCCTTCTTTGGTTGAGGTCTTCAAGTCACTACTCTCACCTAACTCAATGGGTAGCAAATGTGGTGTAGAAATTTCTTATACAAAGTGTGAATGTGTAAGCATGAGAGTATGACTTGGGACCTCACCTTTATATAAACTTCTTCATCAACATTTGGTCTTCCCATTAAAGAACATTAGTATTTCCATAACTTATTTCATTAATTCATAAGGTATACATGAATACAACCATAAGTATTCTCATTAAGCCATGAGTTACATGAGTTTCTAATGACCTTTGGTTTTCCATAACTCATAATCACCAAAGGCATTGAGTTTTATCATTACTCCATTGAACATTATAATGAAGTTTAATTTTATACATGATTGAAGATAGAATACATCTCAAAATACAACATATGTTATATTGTCTATAAAATATTTTGGATGCCATAAATTAATTGGTTCACCTTCTAATTATTCTCATAAATATTTTTCTTATGTAGTAGCATCTAGTAGTTAATTAAATACAAACATGTAAATGCCACATACAAAATGTTAACATTTATTTCTAACAAGTGATCCATTGCATTTTATTGAGCAGCGATGTGTTCTTTGTTGAGTTGATCCAGAATTTGTGTTATGGGTACTTCCATTCCATCTAGTAACACCACATAAAATAAATCAGATTTCACCCAAGATCCAATTAATGTACCAACAGAAAAGAATGTAAAAAAGAACAGAAGAGAGTAATGGCCAAAAGATAAAATGTAATACATATAATATAATTCATTTTATTAAAAAAATTGGTTACAAGCTGATCTTGAAAGATATCTTGAAACATGTAATCGATTGATGATGTTTATCTAGCATCATTAGGGAGCCCGACACTGTGATATCAGTAATTATGTAGCTCCGAAGGTTGATTAAACCCGTTTTCTCTTCTGTACATGATTGTGTATATTATGTCCAAAGTCTACACGGCGTTAATACGCCTCATTTTGTATCTCTTATGAATGTTGTAATATAGCTACCTTGTAATGAAATATGTTATAGAAAAGAAAAAGATACACCCAGAGCTCATTGCATCTTTAATTGTAGTTCATACCGTTTTTTTTTTTTTTAAATCACACACTTTTTTTTTATTGAAGTGTATGATGTTATATGAAATAATGTATATATTGAGATACAATCATACAACAATATATTTTTTTTTGAGTTAAAAAAATGAAAAAAAATTATGTCATACCCTATAATAAAAGCTATATGCTACGATAGTGAAATATATACAATGTTATCATAGTGTATTAAGTTGTAAACAAGACTGTGTGTATCAGCGTTTATATGGAAAACCACCCTCTATAATTATGTAATTGTTGTGAAAATAGTGGATAACCACCACTCCTCTAAGCCATAACATCTTTCACTCTTTAACTCCATAACTCATCTCATTCAACTCCATAACCCCCACTATTAATCACCCCATTATCTACCCCCTCACCTCTATAGACTTGTAACTCCCCACCTTTGGGATTCCTACATGGACCCTATAAATTGAAGGGTTTGTAATGTATTCCATAACCAACCAACAATAGTAAATAAGAAATCTCTCTTCACTTGTCTTCTCTATACGTCTTGTATGCTTTGTTTATGTATACTTGTGTGTATGTATTTTATTTAGTTTACAACACGTTATCAGCACGAAGAAGCTCTTCTCATCTAAGCACGCACAAGATCAAACAGGTATTCGGTGCAGCGGTTTGTATTATTTTTCATGCGTGCAGACAGTACTGATCCATCATAACATCTTTATGAAGGTGTCTCACAAGCCACAATATGTGTCTAATTCTTTTGACCAAAATAATATTTCTTTTACAAGTTTATTGTTTATGTGCATTTGTGGGTGTGTTACTATCTTCTTTTAACTGAACATCAATTCAGAGAAGGTAAATGAAAAAGTAAAACAACTTTCACCCAATAATTGATAACACCATCCTGCATGAGCCTATATATGCCTTTCACACTTTAGTATTTGGGGTGCTCATGTTTTATAATCAAATATGCATGCTGTAATTTGTTCATGCTAAATTATATTTAGTATCACTTTTATCTATTCGGTCTCTTTGCTCTCTGATATGTTTTATTCATTATAGAGTACTTTCTTATTTTACTCATTGATTAAATTTAGTTTTGTTACTAATGAGTTGATAACTCTTATGTTAACATCATAATTATTTGTCATATTAAATTTGCTGAAATTAGAATTTTGTGGCATTTGATACCTTTTTCTTTAGATACATATGATCTACTTTGATGTTGTAAAATCATGTGTCTTTGTAAGACTAAAAAAATTATGTACATAGATCCCTGAAGGGTCGTGTAAAATTATGATTATATTAATTCTTGAAGGACCAAGTAAAAGGTCATTATATTACATTATAGGAGCATACAAAAGTTGTTTTTACATGTTTTCCTGAAGGACCATATAAAAGTTTTGAATCATATGTCCCAGTAGAACCATACAAATTTTATTTTATTTTGTCCTTGAAAGACTATACAAAAATTATTATATAGATACTTAGAGGATCATGTGAAAAATATGATTAGAATGTGTTCTTGAAGGACCGTATAATTTTTATCTCTTAAGGATATATATACACAAATCATGATTGCTCGTGTCCCTTTAGGACCAAACAAAAGTTATATGATATATATTTTTTTGAGTCCTTGAAGGACCAAATGAAAAAAAAATGTGCTTACATGGATCTGTAGAGGACCATGCAAAAGTTATGAATAATGTGTCACAATAGGACCATGTAAAATTTATTTTATTTTATCCTAGAAGAACTACATACAATTTTATTATCCTTAAATGATTATATAAAATTAATAGCTACTTGAGTCATGTAGGAGTATGCAAAAGTTATGAAATTTTTATGGGTCCCTGAAGGATTATATATATAAAAAAGGTGGCTACATGTATCCCAGTAGGAACATGTAAAAATTTTGATTAGCTTTCACCATCATAATATAGAGGATTTAAATATTAATATCTCATTGATGAAGGTCCACCGATCATTATGCCTCAAAGATATTTCAGTAGAAGCAAAATCGAAAGCAAAAATATTATTATCAAATTTCATGTCTTCATGATGTTCATGCTGTCAAATCCCATAATACATACCACAAAAGATATTAACCCTGAAGGTTAAAAATGAGTGTTTGTAAGAAAGTAAAATGAGAAAATAAAATTGTTAGATATAAGACATGTCATGTGGCACAAGGTTTCCTGCAGAAATCTGGGATTTGATTGTGAAGAAACATACTCATCAGTCACGGATACAATAACGTTCCGTTACCTAGAAAGTCTTGAAGTTTCTGAAAAACTCGATATGAGGCTAATGGATGAAGTAACAACTTATCTATATGTGAATTTACATGAATCCCTGAAGGATATAAATTGCATAAAGCAAAATCACAGAGTATGTACTCAATAAAGCTAAGACGTTCATTTTACAGCTTAATGCAGTAGGTACAAAAGTCTTAATGAATACTTAATAAAAGCAGGATATGAAAACAATCTCATTTGTTCGTGTGTTCTTATAAATATATGCAGTAAGAGATTTGCTATTTTGACAGCTTATGTTGATAACATAAATTCAATTCAGATTCCTGAAGAGATCAACAAAACTGCAGAATATCTTATTAATGAATTCGAAGTAAAAACCTTGGGAAAACTAAATATTATCTTGGCCTGCAGATCAAGCGAAGCCCAAGTGAGATACTTGTCTATCAAACAATATATATTGAAAAAGTTTTGAAATGCTTTAATATGAACAAATGTCACCGATTAAGTACTCCTATGATTATTAGGTAACTTGACTCAAAATCTTCTCGTCCTAACGTACCATATCTTTTTGCAGTTGATAATTTATAATATTTAATATAGTGTACTAAACCTGACGTTGCATTTTTAATTTAATTTATGGGCTAGATTTAAATTTACACCAATTTGAAGGCACTGACATAATGTTAAACACATTTTTTGTTATCTTCGTGGAACAACATATGTTGGTTTATTGTACTTAAAGAATTTCACTAATGATCTCTTGTTGAAATAATATCATGTGCATATTCGAGATATTTTTCAGATCCTCACAAACATGCTATGTATCTATATGCGGTGGTACAATGATCTTTATGTATCTACATCTTGGAGTTTAATTTACAGGTTGATCATTACGAAGCCTGTGAATGTGAAATCGATGTTTTACAGATTTAGTGGAAGAGCAACCATGCCAATTTGTTCACTAAAGCATGCTCACATCAACATTCAAAAAGGTGGTGTACGACATCGGACACAACGTATTTGTAACCAATCTTTTTGGCCTTATCATTATGAGAGGAAGTATATTTTTAAATAACATTTGCTATTGTACTCTTTTTCCTTCGCCTAGGTTTTGTTCCATTGGGTTTTCCTGGCAATGTTTTAACAATGCAGTGTTAAAGCGCATACACCAATCTAAAATAAATTATATTGTACTTTTTTTTTTCCTTCGCTTTGGTTTTTTCCACTGGGTTTTCCAAGCAAGGTTTTAATGATGGAATTATCTTAGCGTGATTGTCTTCCAAGAGGGAGTGTTGTGAAAATAGTGGATAACCACCACTCCTCTAAGCCATAACCTCCCCCACTCTTCAACGCCATAACCCATCTCATTCAACTTAATAACCTCCACTATTAATCACCCCACTATCTACCCTCACCTCTATAAACTTGTAACTCCCCACCTTTGGGATTCCTCTATGGACCCTATAAATTAAAGGGTTTGTAATGTATCCCATAACCAACCAACAATAGTGAATAAGAAATCTCTTTCAACTTGTCTTCTCTATACAACTTGTGTGCTTTATTTATGTATACTTGTGTGTATGTATTTTATTTAGTTTACAACAGTAATAACATTATATATATTCTCTTTTAAAAGTTCACGAATTGATAACTGCCGAGAATTATTGAACCGTCATTCAACGGTTGTCATGAGGACTAGTAGATAGAATAATAGCAGCGACAAGTCAGAGCCTCAGAAGATAAATATTTTACCCTGACGAATGGGTGGTTATGAGATATATAACAATCTATGCTGAATAATTTTTTTTTTGTTTAGTTGCATTTTTTTTATTTTCATTGAAAAACGTAAAAATGATATTTTTATTGTTTGATTTACCTTGAATAAAGTAAGGATATGTAGTGGATAAAAGATAAATAAGATTTTATGACTTTTTAAATAACAATTTTATTAATAAGATTTTTTTTTTAGAATAAGTATGAGAGGTGTATTATATGGTAAATGTAACAGTTTTTGGACTGTGTGCAAAAATGTTAGATGAAATAATTTTTTTAAAATGACAAAGAATGACAATTTTATTCATTGACATATATATATAAGTCCTGATATACAATTTTAACATTTTCTAAAAATAGTTATTACATTTTATCCTAGTTTATTTAGACATAGCTATCAAAGTTTACTCTATAAAATAAACTTTTTTTTTTGCTATTCTCTTGTATTATTTCTTATTCCTCGCCGATGTTCCACCCCAAAAAGGGGGGTACAAGGATTTACACCACCAAAATCATGTCAAATGTAAAGAATGAATGGGCTTGATAGGTGTGAGATTTATGGACATGTAACAGAACAAGAACAAATTGATGCAAAGCTATCCATTGAAAAAGCATGATTTTGCTGAACTTAAATAGAACGGTGTGAATAGGTCCAGATCTAACTCAAATTTCTAATCTTAAAAAAAATACTTATTTAATGGGCGTACAGGGCTCACGTTCCTAGTCAAGTGGCTCGAAATCCTCAAAAGACACGTGGATGATGAGAGTGAACGTGAAGTGAGTTTCCGCAACATGAGTTTAACCTCACATCATCCAATCAAAGTGTGATAACACAACTCAGAAATAAAATAAGATGAATTTTACAATGATGAACATGCTAAGAGTTAAAATAGACAATATTTAAACATTGAACATTAAGACATTACAATTGATATCAGATAATATACATCATATATGTAATGAAGAATATTACCCGCGAGAGGTCGTCAAAGATTCATAGCCTATTGAGTGGGTGGTGGGCTAAGATAGCAGAATATCAATTATATATGTAATAAAGAACATTACCTGCGAGAGGTTGACAAAGATTCATAGCCTATTGAGTGGGTGGTGGGCGAAGATAGCATTAGGCTCCAGAGTCCCGAAATGCCCATTGATAAAGCGAGAGAAATTTGATTTTTTTATACTTTTTAAAGATGAATTCATTTAATTCGAAATAGAACGCTATCAAATATACATATCTCATCAAATAAAATTTACTATTTAAAAAAAATTTAAAACATATGAGCATTGCATTTGATATTGCAATTGATGTTTTACCTAACATTAAATTTTTTAGAAGGTACATGCATGTATAATTGATTACATATATATAGGAAGTAGAGTCTTATCTCCATGGGCATTTAGTTGTACGGGTAAACTGGTTTTCCGAAGTTGAATTCATGGTCTATTTGTATAGAATTATGTTATATTCACCGGTTAGTTTTCATGATCATATATTTGCTAGGCACCTACATTTACTGTGAAAAATATATATACTTCATTAAAAAAATTTCACATTATATAAATAATGTCATATAATATATTATAGTATAACATTTTATTTTTTTTATAAAAATACATATATCATTACATGTGAGATGTACTATTTTTTTAAAAATAAAAATTAAACGAATCAAATTTGAATTGAAAAAAGAGGTGAAACCAAATTTTACATTTGAATAATAACATGCAAACAATTTACATTGAAATTGCTCATGGTCCAGACACTGATTTAATTGTTCAGGAACATGAGGATAAGAAGTTATAAGACAAACTTTCTTGAAATTTTGAATTTTAAATGATCTTGATCGTGTCAGACTATATTCTAACTTTAAATCAGGGTATGGTTGGGCTCGTCCGATCGGTGTAACCTATTCGATCAGGCGAGGGTTTCATGGACACATAACACATAACATAATTTTATTAGGCTAAAAAAGTGGACCCTATACATATATAATATCAGTTTTATAATTTTCATATTATGTTATTAAATTATGATAATTCATATATATTGTGAATTCGACAATAAATGTATTACTAGCTTTTAAGTAAGGTTTTGAGAGAGAGCATCAAGCCTACAGGACCGAAAAGAGTATGTGATTAGAAAAATTTTTAAAACCTAGACCATCTTTTTGCCGATTTTATGTTTATTAATTAACTCATACTCTCAATTTGTGACTTCCTTTTCAAACTATTTGAACCACTCGACAACAGATCCAAACCATCCTTTCTCATTCTGACAAGACCATTTCTCTTCCCCCATATCTAGAGATCCCTCTAATAATACTACTACCTCATCTGATTCCCATCTGCTCTGACGTACTAGACACACACATGAACACACAACAACAATATGATGAGAAGCCCAAGAAGCACACGGGCAAGGCTTGTTGTTTCTTCAAAGCCATGAAAGAGAGTGACCCGCATCACAAAACGTCCATCCTATTTAGCTTCTTCCATGCCATGCCTCTCGTGGACGACCCCCTTCACGTCTCGCCATGAGCGCTCTCTGGAGCCTCGCCATGTCCCACCCTGACGACCCCACCCTCCCCTCCCTCCTTCCCTTCTTCCCTTCCATGGCCTCGCTCATCCACAGAGGCTTGAACGACCCAAACTGGCTCTACAAACACCAGAACATCTACATCCCCTACAACGCCGCCCACGTCATCGGCTCCTACACCATCTCCACCGCCCGATCCGCTCTATGGGGTCTCCATTTCCTTGTTTACCCTTAACTCTCTCTCACCCATCTACACAAAGAGAAGCATCTTTCTAAAACCTATCACAAGAAAAGGCATTCTCTCTCCCTTTCCACTCCACCACTCAGCTCTCTCGCTTCACCCATCGTTAAGTGTACACTTCCTCCAATCTACTATACGTTCATGTAAAAAATTTTTACCTCTCAAACCCTCATTTTAGCAATGTACCTAAATATGCTAATAATATATCCAGACAACTTTAAAATATATAAAGTTAAGAAAACGAATGGTTAGAGGTTGAATGACGTTTTCGATAACTTTACAGGAGAAAAACGAAAGTAAATGGAAATGACCTAGAAATAACAGACAAAGTTCTTTAGGGATGTAAAAAAAAATTAAAAAAGTATTATTGTAACGCCCCGCATTTACCTAACCGCTTATCGGACGGTAAATGGGTCGCTACTAAACTTAATCCGAACACAAGACCAAAATTTGTACCTTTTTTTTTTAAAACAATACTAATATGATAAAAACTGAAAGTGATAAAACATGAAAACAATATCCAAAAGTTATAAACCACTAACGGTCTTACAGAATATCAGAGTCTGACATAAATAAAATACTAGGATGAAAAGACACACTAAATCACCCCTGTGGGAGCCATCTAAACTAAAATAGATCCAAATAGTCGGCTGCGACTATTATTTATTCTCCAAACATTGCTACCTCAAGATCCTTGGAGTGTATGAAAGGTTCAAACTTTGCCTTGGTCCCCAGAAGATGAGCTACCTGGTTATAAAACAACCAGCCATTTGGAATAGGGTGAGTGTTTAACTCAGTGAATAGACTCACAGAAATATTACTCCATATGACAGTTATACATATAAAAATAAAGTTATGCTGAAAATGAGGATTTCCTTTAATAAATAAATTTAAAATCATGAACACAAAAATATTTTTATGCAATCACGTGGGCCCAAATCCTTGGCCCACGTTATAAAAATCATGCAGCTTAAATGGTATGATTGGGTAGGATTCTCAATCGAAAGAATCGTTCCCCCATAACAGGTGTGCAAAGCCCCAAGCGACTAAATCGCTCAAAAAGCTCCCTCGAGGAGACGTCGAATCTAGAAGACGCTGATGGGTCGCCGCTGCCATCACTACGAGAACACCAGCACAGGATGCCCCGGTTGCTGCAGATTCCAAACAAAGGAATCCGCCGCTGTAAGGAATGCTTTACCACACCCCTCACCGATCTTGGGACTCTTCGAGTCCTAGACCTTCCTCCCCAAAGGCGAAATACAACGGGGGGATTATTCCTGAAATATGCTATGATGTACATCTTAATAAAAAATATCCTAGGACTAGGTTTGTCTCCACTAGTCCTAAATTTTTCTAAAAATCTCAAAAAATGATAATCTTAAATCCAAATATTATTTCCAAAAATATAAGCATAAAAATGTATTATAATAAGTCTTGAAACATGGATAGCACAATTCATGCTATTTTAAATGACATGATGAAGGAATTAAACCATGCAACTTTATTCAATAAATGATGCAATTTTGAACAATATGTATAATAACGCAATCATGCATAGTCATCGTTATAATATAAATGTATGAATAACATATAATATCGCTAAAAATGATTAATCTAAATCAACATGTAACAATCAAGAATATATAGCTATAGAATAAAAATCCATATGAATAGATCAATAAATCTACTCACCTCAAATGGACCCTAGGTCCGGAGAGCGAAACTCGCAATTAGAACCTAAATAAATCATATAAATGATTAATTAAAAATTATAATTTAAGCCTAAGCCCAAGACCTAATTACCTATCTAATATTAATAGGTATAAATTTTTATTCCCAACAATCTAAACCTATCTCATATATAATACAACCCAAAAAGATGATCTAAACTTATTTACTATAGAACCAGACACTACAGGACAAAAAAAAAAAGACAAAACAGGAAAAAAAACAAAGCAGAAAAGATAAAACAGAAAAGACAAAACAGAAAAGACAAAAATCCAGAAAACTAAAAATAATAATAAAATACCGAAAATTCATAAAATTATATGAAAAACACATTTTTTTTCTTTTATAAAAAAAAATAAAATATTACTTTGCAAAAATTGAAAATAAATAAAACTTAACATATATTTGTATAGGTCATAACTCTTGTATAAATAAAAAAAATAACTTATATTTTAACAATCTAAACATAGATCTAATCTTTAAAATAAATAATAAATCAAAACCCTAAGTTTATGAAGATTCAAAAATTAAAATACCTAACATGCATCGATCTAATAATAATAAATAGTAGATCAAAACCCTAGTTTTTATAAAACATAAGAATCGAACAACATGATATATATATATATATATATATATATATATATATATATCAAAACTCTAACTTGATCCAAAAACTCAAAATCCCATAAAATAAAATATGTTTAATCTTAAAAAAATAAATCAAAACCCAAATTTTATTTTTTAAAATAAAAATAAAAATAAAAACTTAATAACCTAAACATAATACCAATATCACTAATAATTAACAATAATCTAGAAGAAATAAAAAAAATAAGAAGAATACTCTCTCTCTCTCTCTCTCTCTCTCTCTCTCTGCCGAATAGGTACACAGCCGCACACCCTAATTTCTCTTTCACCCGTGAATACATAAGGAAGCCTTAAATAAGAAGGGAATTGTGCACTGTTCACGTGCATATGTCCCATTCCATGCATATGGGCTCTCTTTGGTGCCTTCATAAGGCCCATCATGTGCTAAAACAAGTGATGCCCACAACATCTCACTCTCTTTTACACACACCCACATACACATATTTATACTTATCTAATCTAATATCCTAAGTATTTAAAAATGATCAACCATTCGAATTTAATTGAAATGCACTTATGTATGCCATGAATAATTTTTTTTTATATATAAATAAATAAATAAAATAAAATTTTAATTAAAAAAAATGCAATCGTCACATTCTCTCCCCCTTAAGGAATTTAGTCCTCTAAATTCAGAAAATACCTGGGGCAGAGAAAAGATCAGGATAAGCAGAACGTATGTCCTCTTCGCGTTCCCACGTAGACTCAGCCCCAGAATGGTGTTGCCACCGCACTTTAACCATTGGTATAGTACGGTTGCGCAGTACATGCTCCATGCGATCCAAAATCTCGACGGGTCGCTCGATTAGAGTAAGATCATCCTCCAACCGCAACGGCCCATACTCAATGACATGAGAGGGATCACGAATATAACGCCTCAGCTGAGATACGTGAAACACGTCATGGACTTGTGATAATTGCGGAGGTAACGCCAATCGATAGGCTACCTCACCAACACGCTCAAGGATCATAAAGGGACCTATAAATCTAGGACTAAGCTTTCCTCGAATGCCGAACCGCGAGACACCTCTGATAGGAGAGACCTTCAAGAATACATGATCGCCAACTTCAAACTGAAGAGGTTTTCGACGCTGATCGGCGTAGCTTTTCTGTCGATTTTGGGCTGCTCGAATGCGGTCGCGAATCAAGTTAACCCTCTCGGATGTATCTCGAACAATATCAGGACCCAAAAGTTGACGTTCTCCAACCTCGTCCCAACACAATGGTGACCTACAACTGCGACCATACAGTGCCTCGTATGGCGCCATCTGAATGCTTGCTTGATAGCTATTGTTGTAAGCGAACTCCACCAATGGAAGATGATCCTCCCAACTACCACCCGAGTCGATTATGCAAGCTCGAAGCATGTCTTCGAGAATTTGAATGGTGCGCTCAGACTGACCATCAGTCTGAGGATGAAAAGCTGTACTAAAGTCTAATCTTGTTCCAAGAGCTTCATGCAGACTGCGCCAAAAACGCGATGTAAAGCGTGTATCCCGATCAGATACGATACTAACCGGAACACCATGAAGACGAATAATCTCCTGAACAAACAATCGTGCTAACACCTCAGGTGAATCTCTCACCTTTATAGCGAGAAAATGAGCGGACTTGGTCAAGCGATCCACTATGACCCAAATAGCATCACGACCCAATCGAGTTTTGGGTAAACCCGTGACAAAGTCCATAGTGATGTGTTCCCACTTCCATTGAGGAATGGAAAGGGACTGCAATTCTCCAGAGGGCCTTTGATGCTCTGCCTTGACGCGCTGACAGGTAAGACACTGAGCTACGAACTGAGCTATATCCTTTTTCATGCCAATCCACCAATAGTTCCTGCAAAGATCATGATACATCTTTGTTCCTCCAGGGTGAAGAGTATATCGCGATCGATGAGCCTCAGAGAGAATTTGGTGGCGCAATTCCTTCACTGCAGGGACACATATACGACCACGAAAGCATAGAACTTCATCTTCACGGATCTGAAAGTCAGGATGCTCTCCACGAGCGACAGCCTCCATTTCTGCTATAAGATTAGGGTCATTCTTTTGCGCCACGCGGATTTCATCGATTAACATAGGCTCAACCACAAGTCGTGCAAGGAAATGTCCCTCACGAGTCTCCCATACACGAACCAAACTAGCAGCCTCTTCCAAGAGCTTCTGGTTGTGCACCCTGATGTGAGCGACCATAGGTGAAGGTCGTCGGCTAAGAGCATCTGCAACAACATTCGCTTTCCCTGGATGATAGAGGATTTGACAATCATAGTCTTTCAAGAACTCGGTCCAACGACGCTGACGATTGTTCAATTCTGGCTGTGACTTTAAATATGTCAAACTTTTGTGGTCCGTGAAAATCTCAAATTGTTCCCCATACAGGTAGTGACGCCATATTTTTAGCGCAAAAATGACAGCCGCAAGTTCCAAATCATGAGTGGGGTAATTTAGCTCATGGGGCTTCAACTGTCTAGACCCATACGCCACTACATGTCCACGTTGCATGAGAACACAACCAAGACCATGGTGGGATGCATCACAATATACTGAAAAACCACCACCACCAGAAGGAAGGGTTAAGACTGGTGCACACGTCAGACGTCCCTTAAGCTCCTGAAAGCTTTGCTCACAAGCCTCAGACCATTCAAAGTTAACTCCCTTCTTTGTTAGACGGGTTAGAGGAACTGCAATCTTGGAGAATCCTTCAACGAACCTCCGATAATAACCCGCTAGCCCAAGGAAACTTCGAACTTCAGTTGGATTAGATGGCCGCTTCCAATCCAACACTGCGCTAACCTTCGCTGGATCAACAGAAATACCCTCGCCTGAAATGACATGCCCAAGAAACACCACGCTCTTTAACCAGAATTCACACTTGCTGAATTTTGCATATAATTGGTGCTTCTTTAGGACGGTCAGGACTGCTCGAAGGTGTTCTGCATGCTCCTCCTCGCTCTTCGAATAGATGAGAATGTCATCTATGAAAACCACCACAAATAGGTCAAGGAAAGGCTTGAAGACACGATTCATCATGTCCATGAAAGCCGCAGGTGCATTTGTCAATCCGAATGGCATCACTAAAAATTCATAGTGACCATAGCGAGTACGAAATGCTGTCTTCTCAATATCACCTTCCTTGATCTTTAATTGATAATAGCCCGAACGCAGATCAATCTTTGAAAATACTGAGGCTCCCTGAAGTTGGTCGAAAAGATCATCAATACGAGGAAGAGGGTATCGATTCTTGATAGTCCTCTGGTTCAACGTCCTGTAATCAATACAAAGCCTCAAGGTACCGTCCTTCTTCTTAACAAATAAGACCGGCGCTCCCCAGGGTGAGACACTGGGACGAGCGAACCCTTTGTCTAGAAGTTCTTGAAGCTGCTCTTTCAACACCTTTAGCTCAGCAGGGGCCATCCGATATGGAGCTTTAGAAATCGGCTCGGTATCGGGAACAAGATCGATAGAAAACTCTATGTCACGATCAGGGGGGAGTCCGGGCAACTCATCTGGAAATACCTCAGGAAATTCAGAAACAACATGAGTGTCACTGACTGAGGCCTTCAAGTCCGTAATAGCATTTACAATAACTGCTAGATATCCCTCGCACCCTTTATCTAGCAATCTTTGAGCATGAAGAGAAGAGACGAATCCGATTGGATATGACCCACCAAAACCCTCGAAGTGGAATGATTGTCGGCCAGGAATACGGAAGGTCACAACCTTAGAAAAACAATCAACACTTGCATGGAAAGCTGACAACCAATCCATGCCAAGAATAACATCGAAGTCGAGAATATCAAGAAGAAAGAGATTAGCAGGCATTTCATGCCCATTAATTTGAACTATGCAAGAAGGGAAGCAAATCTTGGTGACAACTTGTTCACCGACAGCAGTGGTCACATGAAGTGAAGACATAGAGGTATTAGGCTCCCTTGCCAGGAGTTTGGAAAATTTCGATGATGTGAATGAATGTGTGGAACCGCAATAAAAAGAACATGTGCTGAATGACCAGAAATAGAAACAATACCTCTGACAGGATCTCCAGTGGCCTGAGCATCACTTGGTGTAAGTGCCGCCACTCGTGCTTGAACAAGCCGCGTAGAGCTTCCTTGAGCTTGAGATCGATCCTGGCCTCCTTTGTTATTAAGTTTGGGACAAAAAGTCTTTATGTGGCCTTGTTCCTTGCAGTAAAAACAAGTCCTCATATCTGGTCCACGAGTCTGGTTTGGTGCTGCATAAGGTGCTGGAGGAAGTGTCTTCAAAGGTACGGCAGTAGTAGGAGGTCGCTGATTCGCTCTCTTTGCAGGGGTAGAGTATTGTTGATCCTGACGACGTTTAACTCGAGCATCACGAGCTTGTGCTGCCTCTGCGCACCCACGCTCAGCTGTGCGCGCGCTCTCCACCAAGTCGAAGAAATTGTCTAACCTCAAAACTTCAACTCGGCCCTTGATTTGCCCCCTCAAACCGCCCTCAAATAAGCGACAACGTTCACCTTCGTCTTCAACAAGATGCGGAGCAAAACGAGACAGTGCAACGAATTGAGCTCATACTGGTCGACAGTCATACTATTCTGCTTCAGATTGGTGAACTCGCTGATCTTCGCTCTTCGTGCAGATGGAGGAAAGTAACGTTTGTAGAAGAGCTCCACGAATCGATCCCAGGATAGAGTATCATGCTCTGCTTTAAGACCCCTCCTGGTAGTCTTCCACCACTGCTCCGCTTCATCACGGAGTTGGAAAGATGCCAACTTGATTCTTTGACGATCTGGACAATCCATCACATCAAATCTCTTTTCCATTTCTGCAATCCAAGCCTCCGATTCTTTGGAATCACCCATGCCAGTGAACGCAGTTGGACGCGTCCTCTGGAATCGAGTAAGCCAATCCTCATTAGCATTTAACACAGGGGCAGGAGCCTGAGGATGAGCAATGTCTGCTTGAGGAGCGTGAGGGGCATGAGGTTCATCGGGAACACCAGCCGGAGGATCTTGGGCAACAGGTGGTGGATCATTCTCGACAACCTCAGGTGGTGGAGCTTGGTGCAACTGTTGCTGAATCGCATTCATTTGTTGGGCTTGTTGTTGCATTTGTGCCTGAATAGCTGCGTACATTCCAGTCAATTGTTGAAGCGACTGATGTACAAGGGCCATAGCAGGATCCAGTACTGGGGGATCAGCTACTGGAGGATTGAGCTCCTCAGGTTCAGCTGTTGGAAGGCGAGGTGCACCAGACACTGGAACATTACGTTTTCGTGCCATAGAAAATCCTGAGCGGAATAACAAACGTTAATCTTAATGACACCTATTTTACCCTAGACTCAAACCCTAACCTAGGCTCCGACAGGACGTGGCTCTGATACCATCTGTAACGCCCCGCATTTACCTAACCGCTTATCGGACGGTAAATGGGTCGCTACTAAACTTAATCCAAACACAAGACCAAAATTTGTACTTTTTTTTTAAACAATACTAATATGATAAAAACTGAAAGTGATAAAACATGAAAACAATATCCAAAAGTTATAAACCACTAACGGTCTTACAGAATATCAGAGTCTGACATAAATAAAATACTAGGATGAAAAGACACACTAAATCACCCCTGTGGGAGCCATCTAAACTAAAATAGATCCAAATAGTCGGCTGCGACTATTATTTATTCTCCAAACATTGCTACCTCAAGATCCTTGGAGTGTATGAAAGGTTCAAACTTTGCCTTGGTCCCCAGAAGATGAGCTACCTGGTTATAAAACAACCAGCCATTTGGAATAGGGTGAGTGTTTAACTCAGTGAATAGACTCACAGAAATATTACTCCATATGACAGTTATACATATAAAAATAAAGTTATGCTGAAAATGAGGATTTCCTTTAATAAATAAATTTAAAATCATGAACACAAAAATATTTTTATGCAATCACGTGGGCCCAAATCCTTGGCCCACGTTATAAAAATCATGCAGCTTAAATGGTATGATTGGGTAGGATTCTCAATCGAAAGAATCGTTCCCCCATAACAGGTGTGCAAAGCCCCAAGCGACTAAATCGCTCAAAAAGCTCCCTCGAGGAGACGTCGAATCTAGAAGACGCTGATGGGTCGCCGCTGCCATCACTACGAGAACACCAGCACAGGATGCCCCGGTTGCTGCAGATTCCAAACAAAGGAATCCGCCGCTGTAAGGAATGCTTTACCACACCCCTCACCGATCTTGGGACTCTTCGAGTCCTAGACCTTCCTCCCCAAAGGCGAAATACAACGGGGGGATTATTCCTGAAATATGCTATGATGTACATCTTAATAAAAAATATCCTAGGACTAGGTTTGTCTCCACTAGTCCTAAATTTTTCTAAAAATCTCAAAAAATGATAATCTTAAATCCAAATATTATTTCCAAAAATATAAGCATAAAAATGTATTATAATAAGTCTTGAAACATGGATAGCACAATTCATGCTATTTTAAATGACATGATGAAGGAATTAAACCATGCAACTTTATTCAATAAATGATGCAATTTTGAACAATATGTATAATAACGCAATCATGCATAGTCATCGTATAATATAAATGTATGAATAACATATAATATCGCTAAAAATGATTAATCTAAATCAACATGTAACAATCAAGAATATATAGCTATAGAATAAAAATCCATATGAATAGATCAGTAAATCTACTCACCTCAAATGGACCCTAGGTCCGGAGAGCGAAACTCGCAATTAGAACCTAAATAAATCATATAAATGATTAATTAAAAATTATAATTTAAGCCTAAGCCCAAGACCTAATTACCTATCTAATATTAATAGGTATAAATTTTTATTCCCAACAATCTAAACCTATCTCATATATAATACAACCCAAAAAGATGATCTAAACTTATTTACTATAGAACCAGACACTACAGGACAAAAAAAAAAGACAAAACAGAAAAAAAACAAAGCAGAAAAGATAAAACAGAAAAGACAAAACAGAAAAGACAAAAATCCAGAAAACTAAAAATAATAATAAAATACCGAAAATTCATAAAATTATATGAAAAACACATTTTTTTTCTTTTATAAAAAAAAATAAAATATTACTTTGCAAAAATTGAAAATAAATAAAACTTAACATATATTTGTATAGGTCATAACTCTTGTATAAATAAAAAAAATAACTTATATTTTAACAATCTAAACATAGATCTAATCTTTAAAATAAATAATAAATCAAAACCCTAAGTTTATGAAGATTCAAAAATTAAAATACCTAACATGCATCGATCTAATAATAATAAATAGTAGATCAAAACCCTAGTTTTTATAAAACATAAGAATCGAACAACATGAATATATATATATATATATATATATATATATATATATATATATCAAAACTCTAACTTGATCCAAAAACTCAAAATCCCATAAAATAAAATATGTTTAATCTTAAAAAAAATAAATCAAAACCCAAATTTTATTTTTTATTAAATAAAAATAAAAATAAAAACTTAATAACCTAAACATAATACCAATATCACTAATAATTAACAATAATCTAGAAGAAATAAAAAAAATAAGAAGAATACCTCTCTCTCTCTCTCTCTCTCTCTCTCTCTGCCGAATAGGTACACAGCCGCACACCCTAATTTCTCTTTCACCCGTGAATACATAAGGAAGCCTTAAATAAGAAGGGAATTGTGCACTGTTCACGTGCATATGTCCCATTCCATGCATATGGGCTCTCTTTGGTGCCTTCATAAGGCCCATCATGTGCTAAAACAAGTGATGCCCACAACATCTCACTCTCTTTTACACACACCCACATACACATATTTATACTTATCTAATCTAATATCCTAAGTATTTAAAAATGATCAACCATTCGAATTTAATTGAAATGCACTTATGTATGCCATGAATAATTTTTTTTTATATATAAATAAATAAATAAAATAAAATTTTAATTAAAAAAAAATGCAATCGTCACAATTATAGACTTAAAAGTTAAAAGAAGAGGTTTGGAGGACCCATAATTAATTTTTCAAACAAAAAGAGAGAGAGAGAGAGAGAGTAGGGGTGACCATGGGCCGGGATCGGGCCGGGCTTTTTTCGGGTGGGCCTTGACCGGGCCTAAGGGGCTTCAGGCCCGTGTCCGGGCCCGCCCATAGGCCCTGTCACGAACGTGCCAAGTCCGGGCCGGGCCAGGCTTAAGGTTCGGGCCGGGCTTTATGGCCCACACCTTTTTTCATTTTTTTTATTTAAATTAAAACATAGAATAAAATAAGTAAAAAAGTGGACCACACTACATTGAGAATCCCATTATAGTTGTGGCAGAATATTATAATAAAAATTTCAATTGCAATTTGACTTTTAAAATTCACAAATTTGAATGTATGTCAAAAAAAATAATGTTCTGGGAACGAATTCCGTTCGACCGGCATTCAAACGGTTCAGTTCGAATGCAGTTTGAATGAAATTTATTTCCAAAGCATTTATTTTTTAGAATCTGAACTATCATTCGAATATGTTCGAACGACATTCGAACGGTAATTATACCGTTCGAACGGGCCGTTCGAATAACCATTGTTCAACATGTTAGATCATATACACCATTTAAACATACGATTATAAAAAAAATCAATCTACAATTTGAATTTCGAATTTGATGTTTGATTAGAATTTATTGAGAACACCACACATTGGAAATCTAAATATATTGGGAATCTCATTATATTTGTAGGAAATAAAAAAATCATTTTACAATTTGAATTTGATGTATGATTGAAATTTATTGGGAACCTCAGATATTGAAAACTTCACTACATTAGTAATATCTTAATATAACCTTTAGTGAAATCTACAAAATTTCAAAAAATAGCCGTTGGGGAAGGTTTTAAAAAAGCCCTTAGGGCCCACGACCGGGCCGGGCATGGGCGGGCTTTCCTAGGCTGGGCCTTGGGCCGGGCTTTGTGTTTTTCCAAAGGTCCAAGCCCGGCCCTACGGAAGTCCGGGCCCAGGCCAGACTTAGGCCCGGAAATTTTCGGGCTGGGTCCGGGCTCGCAGGCCGTTTGGCCACCCTAAGAGAGAGTCGTTCAGCCAGATTTAATTAGTAGTTTTTTTAGGGGTGAAAATTGGTAAATAAGAATGAAGAAAGTAAAGTGTGCAACGTGACATAAACGTGGGGGCGTCCGCACAATTTTCCCCTGCGGACATCCGCAGGTGATTTTTTTCTGTTGATTTTTGTGGGTGGAGGCGGACACGTATGTGCTTGCGTGATTTTTGGTTATCGGGGACGGGGAGGATCCGAACTCCGAAGTTCACATCTCAATTGATCAACTCGCCCACTCAACTGAAACAACAACCATTCTTATTTAAACGTCACACGATAGAATCATCCAACAATTATTCAACAGACGATACAGTTTCCACAACAAGAAACATCTACTGTTTCTACACAGACGCACAATGCCATGCACAATGCCTTATTACTACAATCACCATTGATAAATATCATGGCACAATCTTCGATGCCTTGAGCTTGTCGATCCAAGAATTGAACGACGTTACCGTGTTCCTAAACCCCAAGAACCCGTGCTCCTTGCTCTTGTTCATACTATCCAAATTCGGCTCCTTCAGACCCAGCGCGACATCCACAAGCCACCAGCTCGCAACGTCCTCAACCCTTGTCTTCACGAGCCACTCCTCCTCGACAATCGCCTCCCAAACCCCGCCTTTCCCCTTCATCGCCTCCTCCAAATTAAACCCCTCCTCCCCCTCCTTGAATTCCACAAATTCCAACCCAAACTGCTCCGCCAACACCCTCCACAGCTTCTTCCACTTGAACAAGTCCCCATTGCTGCAATTGAAGGCCTCGTTCTTGGCAAACGGTTCCACCGCCGCCCATATGTGATGCTCCGCCACTAAGTCCGCATCCGACGCATCGGAGAACCCGTTCCACGTAACCCAATTACCGGGGAACCTCAACGGGCTGTTCTCCTTCTTGCATATCGCGGCATAGACGCACAACGTCGCCATGATGTTCATCCGGCTGTTCGGGGAGAACCCGAATATCGTCCCGGGCCGGTGCACCGACCACGACAGCCCCTCCCGCTTCTCGACCTCCTCGATAAGCATGTCTTCCATGTTGTAGTAGAAATTCGGCGCGTCAAGCCTCGGCATGTCCTCGTTGTACGGCGTATCGTGCAATTGGATCTTGTTGAGGAGCTCGAACGGGCCCAAGTAGTATTTCCTGCCCGTTTGGAGGCTGATGTGCTGCAAATTCGGACAATTGTGGAGCAACGCATCGAGGGTGTGGCGAAGCATCGAACAGTTGGTGGATATGTTTTCGGCCTCCGTTCCGGAGTTGGACCACGCGACGTAGAAGAGGTGGGTGGCGTCGGAGAGGGGGGAGAGCTTGGCGAGGGTGTCAGAGGGGTCGGTGAGGTCGGTCTGGATGTAGGTGACGTGGGGGCCGAGGGAGGAGGAGGAGGAGTCATCGGAGGAGGACCACCAGCTGGGGACGGGGCGGCGGGCGACGGCGTAGACCTTCCAAGGGCCGCCGGGGGTGTCATCGAAGGGGAGGATCTCACATAGGCTGTGGCCGACGATGCCCGTGGCGCCGATCACAACCGCCACGCTGTTGTATTTGACGGGCCTGCCCTCGCCCCCGCTGAGGAGGCCGTATTCACCGCTGGTGCTGTTGTCGAGCTTCTTCTGTTCAATGTGGGGAAAAAAATTAGATTTTGATGAGATGGTGATGATTGAATTGATATGGGGGATTGGGGTTTTGGGTATTTTTATTTTGGGTTACCTTTGCTGCTCCGATGGCGCCTGCCCACCAGAAGCTCATATTGATATTGATCTTCTGTTCTCTGCTGCTAGAGAATTGTGGAATGGAGAGAGAGGACAGGATTTGCTGGTTCTCGGTGTTTGAGTGTTCGATCAATTGCGAAACTATTTATTTATAGGTTAGTTGTTGTCGGTGTGATGTTGATTTTTAAGTGCTGATACACGCAGCCCATGTTTACAACCCGTTAGTGTAGTAAATATTGTATTATCATAATGTATACACGTAACATGTTATCTAAGCATATATTGTACTATTATAGTATATATCTCAGTCATTTTTTTACTTTTCACAATAAAAAAAATACACTAATGTATCTCAGTATATAATTCATTTTATATAATAACATTCACTTCAAATTGTGAGTATATAATTTTATATATAAAAAAATGGGATGGATTACAATTGGGACTGCAATGGGATTACATGTATCTTTTTCCTTGATTTTTTTGTGTGCCCGTTTGATTTTTTTGTGCTTGCGTTATTTTTGGTTATCGGGCAGAGGAAGGATCCGAACCCCAAAATTTGACATTGATTACCTTTAAAATAATATTATATTAATTATGAAAGCTCTAAATAACCCCTAAAATCTATTTAAAATCTATATAACTATTTGACTTTTCCTAAAGTTTATATGACTCCCTGAAAACACATATGTAAATCTAAATAATTTCCTTTATTAAACTTTCATTGATAGATGAAGATTATTATTCGAATATTCAGTTTGGTTAATCTTTATTGAAAACACAGTACACTAAACTCCGTCCAATTTGTTAAAAATGTGAAAAATCTTCTGTAAATGACGATTTTACATTATAGATTATATAACTATATTCGGAAGGATAAAATTATCATTTATAGATGATTTTTTATATTTTTAACAATATATGACTCTTTTGGTTTACTATGTTTTAAATTAGGATTAATCAGACAAAATATTAATAGAATAATCCTAATATGTAATGAAAATCTAACTCAATGATTTATTTGGATTTACATAGGTGTTTTCAGTGAGCTATATGGAATTTATGAAAAGTTAGTGAGGTATATAAATTTCAAACAGTTTATAAGGTGTTGTTTTGAAATTTTGCCTAAATGAATTAAATTTTTTTTGAGAAAAAAAATCATGTGTAATTGGATCATACCTAATGTTTGATAGAGTTTCTAAATCTTGTGGATGGAATAAGTCAGAGGGTGCGTTTGGTTGCGCGATTGCGCTGCGATTGCGATTACAGGAAGCTGCGTTTGCAATCGCGCAACCAAACAGTTTTGTAATCGCAGTTTTAAACCCAGCGATTGCAGGCAAATAGTGTCCAAAAGCTGCGATTTCAAAAAGCTGAGAAAGTGAGCTTCCTGCAGAATCAGGTTTGCAATCGCAGATTCCTGCAGAATCAGTTTTGCAATCGCGCAACCAAACGCACCCAGAGTAAAAAAAGAGAGGAGGCGTTTTAGTTTTTAAAAAGGACGTAAGGAGCAAACAGTCACCCGTGTTTTGCAAATATTAGTAGAACACAATCAATTGAAGTTAGCATTATAATTAATGTGCAGCGACATAATAAAATATAAAGATTAAACGGAAGAATTTGTTCTCTCAAGTGATCCATTGCATTTAGTTGAGCAGCGATGTGTTCTTTGTTGAGTTGATCCAGAATTTGTCTAAAAAAATAGAGTTTGAAATTTAGTTATCTAGAATAATCTAGAAAATCTCATTAAATCTCATAATGAAATATAAAAAAAAATGAAGCTTCAAAAATTAAAAATGTGAATATGAAGAAAATAATTGATCACAGAAACATATAAGGATATTTTTTAGGTTTATATTTTAGAAAGATATTTTCAAACTTAACTTCCAAAAAAATGAGACTCAATATATTAATGATGAAAAATCAAAATAAACAAAAAAAATCATTAAATCATTCAAATATGTGATTTTTCTATACCTGAAAATCAGATATCAATATTCCTGTGAAAATAAAGCTTATCACAATTTGCTTTAAAAAAGGACACACGAATCAAAGTCTAAATGAGCACTAATACATTCAGTCATTTTCTAGCCATATTATCATTTGTTATGTCTAATGCAGTATATGAAATTGATTAATGCAGTGTATATTCCACTATCTCCTATACATTATTATATAAAACTTAAATGAAATATAAATATTTATTTCATATGAGCACATACTTTATTTTTATCAAAAATTAATGTACTTTATTATACGAGTATGCACTTCAAAAATATGCATGGTAATCAGGATGCAAATGAGACTGCATGTATTATTTTCAATTTCAAACCCACTCATTTTAATAAGTTTATTTTGCATATACCCTGAAAAGATCTTATTGTATCAAAATAACCTTAGTGAATTACTATTTTCAACAATATCCCTTTTCTAGATGGTATTCTTGAGAATTAAAAAAAAATAGATTATGTAAAAATACCCCTCAAAAGGGCCTTGATGCAAAATTAAAACATTTTGTGGGCATTGTTGGGAATAGAATTTAAATAAGGGTATGTGATTATATAATGCAAAATCCCTTTATTTTTGTGAGGGGTTTATATGCATATAATTGATTGAAAATCCCTTTATTCCTACATATATATAATTATGTAAGTATGTGAATATGGATACGGATATCGGATATGCTAATATTCATATCTTAACTTTTGGATTCAGATACATATATTAATTTTTGGATTCGGATTCCTTCGGATACGGATCGAATACGAATATTTTTCGGATAATTGACAAGTTTAAATATTAACATTATTTTAGATAATCAAGTAATATTTTAGAGAGATATCAAATTTAAAATTGATATTTTAAGGTTTATTATCTTTTTCAGTTATCATACATTAAAAATTTAATAGTATTATAATATATTACATTATGATTAATCATACATGATAACAATATGAACAATATATAAGACAAATATATTTTCTTTTATAGTATATGTCGAATACGGATATTTTTCGAATCAGATAGACTGATATCCATATCTGCACTCTGGATCTTCAAATATCGGATAATTCTAATTTTTTAGATACGAATTTAGATCAGATTTAGATTTTTTTTTATAGATAATTGATAGATTTATAATTATGTAAACATTGTATTGGCTTTTAAAAGTTCACGAATTGATACAACTGCCTGGAATTATTGAACAGTACGTCATTCAACAGCTGTCATGAGGACTGGTGGATGGAATAATAGCAGCGAGAGGTCAGAGTCTCAGATCATATATATTTGACAAGCATTTACACCACCAAATTCATGTTAAATGTAATCGAATGAATGGGCAGGTGTGAGATTTATGGACATGTAACAGCATTAGAATAAGAACAAATTGATGCAAAGCTATCCATTGAAAAGGCATGATTTTGGTTGAACCTATATAGAACGGTGTGAATAGGTCTAGATCTAACTCAAATTTTTAATCTTAAAAAAAATACTTATTTATTGGTACGCTTCTAGTTAAGAGGCTTAAAAAGCCCCAAAAACACATGGATGAGATGAAAGTGAGCGCGAAGTGAATTCTCACGATATGAGTTTAACCTCACACTCTCACATCATCCAATGAAAGTGTGATAACACGACTCCAGTATAAAATAAAATGAATTTTATAAAGATGAGCAGGATCAGAGATAAAATAGACAATATTTAGATATTTAAAATTGAGGCATAACAATTGATAGCTGAGAATGTCCATTACGTATATAGTGGTAAACACTACCTATAAGGGGTCAGACATTCATCACCTATTGAGTGCTTGACTGGATATATTTGACAAGGATTTACACCACAAAATCATGTTAAATGTAATCGAATGAATGGGCTCGATAGATGTGAGATTTATGGACATGTAACAACATTAGAATAAGAACAAATTGATGCAAAGCTATCCATTGAAAAGGTATGATTTTGGTTAAACCTATATAGAATGGTGTGAATAGGTTTAGATCTAACTTAAATTTTTAATCTTTAAAAAATATTTAATGGGAATACAAGGCACGTGTTCCTAGTCAAGAGGCTCAAGAGCCCAAAAAACAAGTGGGTGAGATGAAAGTGAGCGTAAAGTGAATTCTCACGATATGAGTTTAGCTTTCCCACTCTCACACATCATCTAATGAAAGTGAGAGATAAAATAGACAATATTTAGATGTTTAAAATTGAGGCATTTCAATTGATATATGAGAATGTCCATCACATATATAGTGATGAACACTACCTAAGAGGGGTCTGACATTCATAGCCTATTGAGTGCGTGATAGGCTAAGATAGCAAGAGGCCCTATAATCCTGAAAGACCCATTGATAGAGTGAAAGAAATATGATTTTTTTATATTTTTTTAAAATGAATCAATTCAATTCGAAACGTAATATTATTTAATATATATTTCATTAGATGAAGTTTACTATCTAAAAAAAATTAAAACATATGAGTTTTGCATTTGATGGTGTACCTAATATTATCTAATATATTTATATGTTTCTTTAATAAATGACGGAAAGGTATCCCTTGCTCAAATAAGTACTGATCACACAGTGACAAAGATCACTTTGGTTACTTATTAAATGTAATAAAATGTATGATTGGATCGCAAAGCTAAAGAGGAAACACAAGTTCCCACGAAAAGGGGTTTCTAGCATTCACGCTCTTCTGGTGGAGTGTAAAGTGGGGACCAAACTTTGTACATATGGTTCATGTTACTGTCATAATCAACTCGACTAAAATTGTCCTACTAAACATGCTTCTACAGAAGAAAATAATAATAATAATAATAATTACATAACGCAGTGAAAAGTTAGAACAGATATTCAACCAGTGTTAAGATTCTTCAACAAACCACAATTATAAAAAAAGAAATAAAACTAAAAAATATATTATAAAAAACTCCTAACCCTAAATTACAAATTTTTCTTTTATGCTAAAAAATTATAAAAAAATAGTAAAAACGAAATTTGTTATAACTAACTTTAAAGGATCCTAGAAGATCTTCAAAATTGATTTCAGTCAAATCCGAGTTATTGTGAATGAGATATTCAGAATATAAAAAATTACAAAAATAGTAAAAAGACTATTTTGAGGGTCAAAATATATGAAAAATGAAAAAATAAGGGCACATTCTGACACAGCGACAACTTTTGAAGATATCTACCTCCAATAAAAAAATTTCAAGCGATTCCGAGTTCGGGGTGCCTTTCATTTCTAATAGCCGATTTTTCTGTAAATATTTGATAATCTGAAAATGGATCTTTTCAGATTCATTGCTCCCTAAACAAGTCGGCCACCCTTTCTGCATCATTATAGGACTTCCTTTAGCGACAAGTGCCTTACTTGCTACCTCAGTATAAATGAAGGAGTATTGTCAGATGTAGTCCTTGTTGACATAAGGAGTAGCCTACAATTTATTAGTGTATAAATTTTACTTTTCTTGAAAATCATGTTTTATTGTATGAAATATAATTAAAAAGTTAATGAATGTGAGAACTGAATACACGAGACTGCGTTTCTGGGCTCTATTAAGGCCATATAAACCTCATCACCTTTTAGAATATGTTGGAATATCCATGCCCACGTGCTATGACCTTTTTAAAGAGGCTTTGCATGCTGCCCCGTTCAGAATTGATCAATAATTAAATTGATTTTGCTTATACAAAATCAGTTTTCAGGTAACCAGTTCAAAGGAGTGTTTATTTTTTGGTTTTGTTTTGAATTTAATTTTTTTATGTGTTTAAAGTCAACAAAACAGTTTTTCTGAAAATGTTGGTTCATACTACTTTTATGAAACATTGTTTGAGACCGGCTTTCATGAAGAAAAACATTTTAAAAAAAAACATTGTTTGGAGAGAGACATAAATGTTATACTCAAATTTTTGAACCACTAGATCAAGATGAGTAGTTTGTCTAGGCATGAATCTTAAGTTTCATTTGGATTTATGTTTGAGCGGGTTTTATTAGTTTAATGTCAAATGCAGATCTAATCTTTTTTTACAAACGCTATAAGCGTCACATTCTCTGCGTTTATTTTGTTAATTCTTCGACGTTTTAAAATCTCGTAAGACAGTGGTTTTGAAAAATAAATGATAGTTTCAAAAATACAATGGCTAAACTGCACATCTAAAAGGAGATTAGGTTTGTGTGGTGAGATCTAATGATGAGATATATTTTGTTGGTCCAGGATTATTTTTGACAAACAATTATTATTTAACTAGATATATTTCATTTGTCGAACCTTTTTTATACACGATAGTGGTAGACATGAGATTATCTCGCCTCACTCAAGTTACTTTAACATACAAAATAAACTCTACAAATATGCATTGTATTATTAAATTAGCTTTCAATTAGAACATTCATAGAAAATCTATTGTTTCACAATAAGTAATTTCTGAAAGATTAATTTGTCATACCTTTTTTTTTTTAATTTGTCATACCATCTTTCAATAACTTATGAAAATGAAAATCATGAACACAAGAGCTATGCATACCGCTAGAGAAAATCGATTTGGGGAAATGAGAGGCTAGGGCAATTTTAACTTCTAAATTGGGAAAGAAAATTGTGGGATTTATGTTATGATATGTAAAATTTATTTTATTATTTATTCAATTTTTCAAATGTATACTTTTTCTTTTGCAATTTTGAAGGCCCTCTCCCACCAACCACGTAACGTGGTTCTGTCACTGGTACACAAACTTTTTCCCTCTTACATATGGCACGATATTGTTTGTTTCAACATTTTTTTTACAACTAAAATGTGGATATATCTAACTACAAAAATAAACCATATTCAAATGATGATGAGAAGAAATATAGAAGAAGAACAACATACAAAAAATTGAAATAAAATAGTACAAGAAACATTAAAGAACAAAGGCGATAGGGATGGGAGGGTTGTTTCAGCATTTCAATCCATTTATAGTATAATGTTTTGTTAATCTAACCAATACAATTACGTAATTCATCAGATGAAATATATTATTTTTAAAAAATAAAAACATAAATACACTGCCTTTGGGATTAAATTGTAAAAAAAGACTTAGTATAACATTATTTTCTTTTCTTGAAGTATGATGTACCCATTACAATATTTTCTAAGTCCACTCATGTCACTTTAAGTAAAAAAATTAGGATAATATTACGTACAACCCCATTTTCAATTCCAATTTTAGCATACGCGTGTTTTGAATTTTTTTTAAAAATAGTATATCTCATCTAATGAGATAAATATTTTCATAAAAAATGAAGTATATATACTCCAATGAATTGCATGAATACATTTATAAAAAATATGAAATTTTTTTTATCGAATCATATATCTACGTATACGCTTTAATAATTTTCTATCTATACATATTATACATACCATATTAGAATTAAACCTAAAATAAAATCGTGTCGCAGCACTCGAGAAATTACGGTCTCTGGCACATATATCGAATATAGCGTGCAATTCGCCTCTCCATCATCCCCAACAACTAGTTTTATCAATTTTTTTATTCGCTTGGTACAACTAGTTATCTTTACAAATGAAGAAAACTGGTCATTTAAGTAGTTTTAATAAGTTTTAAACTTTTTAGAAGGTACATGCACGAATAATTGATTACATAGGAAGTAGAGTCCTATCTCGGTTGGGTATTTGGTTGTACGGATAACCTGATTTTCGAAAGTTGAATCCATAGTCTACTTGAATAAAATTATGTTCTATTCACCTAATTAGTTTTCAGTATTATAAATTTCATTAGTCACTTATATTAACTAAGAAGATATATATATCTTATTAAATTATTTTTACACATTATATAACTATGTTTGAGGTGGAAAATGAGTTGAGTCCAAAATTTTCATTTGAATAATAATGTGAAAACACTTTAGATTTGATGGTTCACAAACTTGAAGATAAGAAATTATTTATGAGACAAATTTTCTTGTAATTTTGAATTTTAAATGATCCTGACCGCGTCAGGCCATATTCTAACAACAAATCAGGGTATGATTGAGCTCGTCCGATCGGTGTAACCTGTTCGATCATGCGAATGTTTCATGGACACGTGACACATAACAAAGTTTTATTATATATAATAATATTAGTTTTATAATTTTCGTATTATGTTATTGGATTATGATAATTCATATATATTGTGATTGACAATGAATGTATTACTAGCTTTAACTAAGGTTTTGAGAGATAGCATCATGCCTACGGGACCAAAATAAAAAGAGTATGTGATTATAGAAAAACTAAAAAAATAATAATATTTTTTTTCCCTAGACCATCTTTTTGCCGATTTTATGTTTATTAATTAACTCATACTTTCAATTTGTGACTTCCTTTTCAAACTATTTGAACCACTCGATAGCAGATCCAAACCATCCTTTCTCATTCTGACATGACCATTTCTCTTCCCCCACACATGAACACACAACAACAATATGATGAGAAGCCCAAGAAGCACTCGGGCAAGGCTTGTTGCTTCTTCAAAGCCATGAAAGAGAGTGACCCACATCACAAAACGTCCATCCTATTTAGCTTCTTCCATGCCATGCCTCACGTGGACGACCCCCTTCACGTCCTCGCCATGAGCGCTCTCTGGAGCCTTGCCATGTCCCACCCTGACGACCCCACCCTCCCCTCCCTCCCTCCCTTCTTCCCTTCCATGGCCTCACTCATCAACAAAGGCTTGAACAACCCAGACTGGCTCTACAAACACCAGAACATCTACATCCCCTACTATGCCGCCCACGTCATCGGCTCCTACTCCATCTCCACCGCCCGATCCGCCGAGCTGGCGGTGGAGTCCGGAGTTATCCCGCCTTTGGTTGAACTTCTGAGGGGAAGGCTGAGCTGGGTGGAGCAGAGGGTCGCTGTCCGTGCCCTCGGCCACCTCGCCAGCTACGATTCCACGTTCGAAGCTATCTTGCTTTACGAGGAGGAGATCGTCGCGCTCGCGATGGGCATCGCCTCGACGTGCCTGGAGAGCGTCTATATTGAATTCATGGTGATAAAGAAGCGCAACAAAGAGAACAGCTTGTCGTTGAAGTATCAGAGGGAGTTGCTGAGTAGGGGATTGGGAGACGAGGCGATGGAGGATCGGAAGGCGGAGGAATGGGCGAGCCAGCTCCAGTGTTGGTCCATCCACCTCTTGAGTTGCTTCGCTTCCGGACGGAGATCGTCGATACGGAGGATATGCGGCGACGACGGGCGGTTCTTGAAAGATCTGTGTAACATGTGGGGAGGGTTGGCGAACGAGAAGTCCCCGGCCGGGGTGGGGCTCCTGAGGATCCTCTGCCGTAGCAGGCTCGGAAGGAAGTCGGTGTCCCAACACAAAGAGGTGTTATTGAGTCTGTGTAACATGTGTAGGTCGTCGGACGATTGGCAATACATGGGGATTGATTGCCTCTTGTTGCTTCTCCACGACGAGAACACGAGGCGGGATGTAGTAGAAGTGGCTGGCTCTTATTTAGCAGATTTGGTAGAGCTTCAAGAGCTTGGTAAAAGAAGAGACGTCGGAGGTGAGATCGCTCACGCGCTTTTGCTAGACTTTAAAAATGGTGCATACAGAGATAATGATGTAGTAAAGAGAGCACTGGAGATGGTTTGGGAAGTGAAGGTGGAGAGGAGGAAGAGAGAGGATAAGATGTCGAGGGAGGCGATAGAGAACAAGAGGAGAATAGTTTCATCGAAAAGGAGAATAGGGAACGGTCGGTTCTTGTGTGGAGACATCGAAGGTGCGATAGAGGCGTACACAGAGGCTCTTGAGTTGTGCCCTTTGAAGCTGAGGAAGGAAAGATTGGTGTTGTATAGCAACAGAGCGCAGTGTCACCTGTTGTTGAGAGAGCCTGATAATGCGATCAGCGACTCGACGCGAGCGATTTGTCTTTCGAGCCCGGCCAACTCGCATGGGAAATCCCTGTGGAGGAGGTCTCAGGCTTACGATGCGAAAGGGTTGGCGAAAGAGAGCTTGTTGGATTGCCTCATGTTCCTTAATGGGTCCTTGATATCTTCCAAGGAAAAGAAGAATAAGAAGAATACAAGGGTCCCTTACTATGCTGTTAATATGATCACCAAGCAAATGAACGCAGTGGGGTTCTTCGCTGATGGAGCCGCAACTCAATATTTGATGACAAAGAAAAATAAGGCCAAATCGGAGTCCATTTGGGGTTAGTTTTAAATTTCTTGCTTTACCTTGGGTTGAGATCAACTTTTAAACAGTACGGGTGTATTAACTTCCTATACCAAAGGCTCCAAGCAAGAATCTCTCAAAGGAGTACTACCTCCCTCTATCGACCTAGCTATCAAAAGAGGGTTGGGTATCTAATCTGCATATTTTTTGAAAAGAAAGTATACCTTTTTATGGTTCATGGTTCATATTTTTTAGCTTTTATCTCACTTAATTCAAAAGTAGTAGTCATATGATATAAAATAAAACCCTGATGCAGACCCTTTTTTTTAATTTTTTTTGGAAAAATAGTTAGATTTTGCTATCCTGGTGCATACCCTTCTTCTATTGGATGAAGTATTTCTAACCACATAAATCTTTGCATCTAATGCCACTTAGTTCAGCTAAGAAACCCCCCTCAAACTGAGATAAGATTAGGAGGGTGGAAAAAAACAAAATGATGATGTGTGCATATTTACTCATATATATTCCTATCATTTATTTTTCTATTAAGAATGGGTAGTCCATGTTCTAGCACTTCATTAATTCTTGACAAGTAGCATGTTGTAGGATTAAATGGGACCCATTATTCTTACCTTGCTAACGATATGAATAGAACTACATTTGGCCGCGTATTCCATCAAGAATTATCTTTGTTGATTGAACGCTGTTACAGGCAGTGCTGTGATATCCCTACGGATGGTCCGTATAGTTCGATGTGTGTGTGTGAGCGAGATCTTTGCATTGTTAATAAATTTTTATGTTTTTTATTCAATGGATTCACTTAATATATCATTAAACTATATATGGTTTTCGTAACGTATTATTAGATGATGTTTGTTATTTTTTAAAAAATAAAATATGTGCGGATTACATATGGCGCTGTAAATGAGGTTGTACCTAAAATATATAATTCTGTTTTACCATAAGGTTGAATTACAATTCTATACACGGTCATTAACTGAACTTTTCAGAGACTACTAGAGCTCTGTGCTACTGTGTCCAAAATTAAGTTCACTAATTTTCTTTAGCAGACAATGTCCAAACATAGTTTGGCTCATGTAATATTCAACTCCCCCTCACATCCATCTTTGATATATAATCATGTATAAAATGATTGATCGTATATTATATCTCATAAAAGAATTTTAAATTAAATTTTATCATATTTATTTTCCAATTTATGAGAATAGAAAAGTTATTTACATCTTAATGACATATATCCATAAAAAAATAATTACATGCTTAACATGAAAAACATGAAGTCTGATATTGAATTATACATGTAATTATTTGGTAACCATTAAAACATGATGTTTGGTATATACCAAGCTGATTCAATGGTTACCAAATAATTACATGTTTAATTATTAAAATGAGTCAAACTCAAGCCTTACTTGTTCTTTTGGGTAGATAGATTTACTTTTATATGATTCAAGTCCCGCCATAGCTCGCCTCGTAAAGGAACACCCTTTCATGAGGGAGACAAGATTGATTTTTGCTACCCTCTAGGGCCGTTAAATTTATAATTGCCTTCAGGCCCTCTGTATATATATAAAAAATTATCTCTTCTTCATTGTTTGTGGGTGTATGCATCAAGGATTTTTTTCAATTATTATTGGTTCTTGCCATAGAAAAAGTGAAAGCTTTTTATTTATTTTTTTAAAAAAAGAAAGCCCAATGAAGTTTGATGTAGGAACTAGCTGCCTAGGGTAATAAAGTCGCTTACACCACCAATAATGAATTTTGAATTCATTTTATTGAATAAATTATTGGAATTAAATTTTTTTTTATGACATTTAGATGGCACCTTGATCTGCCGCACTTTTTAGCGAAATCGTGTCCATAGCCGTAATTTAGTTCGTGGATAGGATAAAACTCGGATAAGGAACAACTATTTGACTGATAAATATGTAGTTAGGGGGCCGATTATCTGCGGCGAACGGCAGGTGCGGCGTCGATCGTGGGCCGTCGATCACGGGTCCATCGCATCGGACGGTCGGGTGCGATTCACATTGACCGTTGGATGCGATGGACCCGCGATCGAACGGCCCACGTCGCCACTGCACCTGCCGCACGCCGCACCTAATCGCCCCCGTATGTAGTTACTCATATAGTCATATTCCAATCTGGTTGTAATTTTTTTTCTTCTAAATATAATAGGTTCAACTATAAAAAGCAAGATAAACTTATTCTATGGATAATTAGGATGCTACATATATCGTGGGTTTAGTAGAATCAAAGATAATTATTAACCATTTTTAGTGTAACCAAACAGGGTAAATTATGAATTAATTCCAAATCTTAATCATATCCCGAATTTATCCCCAAACCAAAACCAAAGATGGCGAAGAGATTCGTCACTTGTCAAATCCAGCATTGCGATGACATGCTTTTTTTGGCTGCTTGCACACATTAGCTCTATCATTATGAATTAATTAATTAATAATAAAAAAAAACAGTGGACTAAAGACACGACAACGAAGCTAAACTTCTTCTATTTTGATAGGTGATTAGGCCAATTTCCAATAAAGTTTTAACAATGACCAGAACCTAACTTGGTTGGACAATCTGATTATTAAATTTAAATTCGCTCTTACTTTCATCTACGCATGCATTTTTTTTTTCAAACAAGAAAAAAAATAAGTTTGGGTTCTGATGCACTCACTCTTCAATTCCTTGCCCAGTCCCTAGCTCCACTCTCTTTCTTCCTCATAAAGTAGTCTTCCTTTAATGTAGGGGTCGGCCCGCGGGCCTGCTTGGCCAACGGGCCGGGGCCGGGCCGGCCCGTGGCAAAAAAACAGGTCCCAGGCCCTGCCCACGGGCCCGGGCCTGAACGGGCCTCACGGGCGGGCCTACGGGCCCAAATTCAAAACATTTTATTTTTTTATTTTACGTTGTTTATTTGTATATAATGTTAAAATAATACAAAATTTAAAGTATAATGTTGAAAAAAATATTTATATCCATTGAATTTTCAAGATAAAAATATTAAATGAATTAATTACTTACAAAAATAAATAATTACATGTACCTAACTAGGTTAACACCTATATAAATGTTAATAATTTGTATAACTCAACCATAATTCAAATAAAAATTACATGTTACTAGTTCATTGGATCACCCTCCATGGGCCTACGGGTCGGGCCCGCGGGCGGGCCTACGGGCCAACCCGAACGGGCCGGGCTCGGACGGGCCGGGCCCGGGCCCCAAAATCAGGCCCAAGCCCGGCCCTCCCTGAAAACGGGCCGGGCAGGCCCGGCCCGCGAACGGGCCCGGGCCGGGCGGGCCGGGCTTTTTGGTGACCCTTACTTTAATGTGAACTCTGATAAAAACCATTTGATACTCTGTTTATTTAAAAGGTGCTTCTCCAATGTATGTCTTTAATGTGATTAAAATGAACACCAAATGCGAGATTGAGTTTAGTCCATTTCTGTATTCCATTCATCAATTCATATCCGTCTTTAATTAGAGATTGACATATATTCTAAATTATCTCAAGATTTCATATATTTATAATTATGTGATGGGTCATATGTCAGTCTTTAATTTGAGACTGATATATTAATATAATATAATTATATTCATCTTTAAATATATTTAACCAACCTTTCAGAATGATGCACAATAGGGGTGGAGGATACGATGAGCAAATAAACAATTAACATTTGCTAGAAAAGTTGGGCTAAAATGAAGAGCTGAAATGTGGAGTAAGGCACGATTTACACGAATAAAAATGAGCTTTTCGTGAATAGTCTCCAGAATGCAAATGACCCAAATACACCTATTATTCTAGGATTTGCACAACCTTACACCCCGTTTGAGAAGCGGAATAAGCTAGGATAAGAGTAGTATAAGGATGATATAAGAATGGATAGAGAAAATAGTTGTTTGTTTGCAGAGTATAACTTGTATTACTAAATCAGTTTAAACGAGTATATGAGAGTAACAATTCTAAGTAACCCCTAGGATAAGCTATACTAAGTTTATCTATTCCCATGAGCCCACATGTCAAATCAACTTTTTATACTTTATCACATCAAATTGCCTATCAACACCTCTTATACATCAAGGGGTTCACATGTCAAATCGACTTTTTTACACTTTATTTATATTTTATTCTTTATAAACAAACAACTCAACATTTATTTTACGTTTTCCAATGAGAATAAACAAAAAATCTCTTATTTCAGTAGATTTGTTATCTATACTGGCATAGTTATCTATCCAAAATAATTCAATTCCGCTATCCAAACGGAACTTAGAGTAGTCTGAATTTTAAAAAAATATAGTAAAAATGGTACTCGAAGTACCCTACAAAAAAACAAAAAGTACCATTCTTGGAGGGAGAGACTGAGAGAGATAACACTAATGTTTAGCATTCTGTGATCTGTTTGAGAGATTGAGAGAGATAACACTAATGTTTGCTAAAATGATCTACACAAGTCTATTTATAATTGATGGGTGGTGGTATTTGGCACCCAATGGTGTCTTTTAAATCACCTCTTTTAAAAATTGAGCTTCTTAGTTATGCACTAATTAATGGTTTTATCCTCAGACACTCTTTCATATAAAGAGGAGATTTGAAAAAAGTAGTTATTACTTAAGGATGATTGTGTACTAAAGGATAGTTAATGCAACAAAAGATGCATTTATTTTTAAAATATCCAACAATCTCTCCCATTTCAAAATATATGGTAAATGAGCTTGGTCACACAGTCCTTTTTATATTTCTAAATGAACTCTTACATATCTCGTTAGTCATTCAACAAGGTAAATATCTCATAATGTGAGATGTGTACGTCGCCTTTTTTTTTTACAATTGTGAAAAATTGGTTCATTCGATTCGAAATGAAACGATATATATTTTTAATCAAACACATACCTCATTACATGATGTTTAATATTTTAAAAAAAATTAAAATATATGGAACTATTTGTGAGATTGCATTGGGGGTTGTACATAACATTTTCCTTATTCTAACAATATCAGTGACATAATGATTTCAGTCAGTATTACAAAAATAAATCAAACATTGGAATGAAGATTTTTGTGTCACCTTCTGTGATCTGTGCCAATCTTAATTACCAACTTAAGTAAGGGGTATTTAGCATTTTTTGGTACAAAAGTTGTTGAGGAGCTACAAGTCCCACACACAGTGAGTCAATATAGTCCACACTAACCAGTAAACACGTGTTAATATGTTCTAGGGAATTAGATGCAATGTCATGACTTGAAAAACTTTATTTACTTAAGAAGTCGTGAGTTGTGACGTTCATCGAGTATAATTTTTTTTTCAGCTCTAAATAGAGTCTACACACATTTTAGTTTTTTTTTTTCAATACTACACATTAACTAATGATGAACATATATTCAATGAACCACGTAGATACATTTATAAAAATATAAAAAAATTATAGTGAAACATATACTTCTTTAATGTGAATATACAATATTAATGAAGCACATGAGACTCAAATTACGGTCGAAAAATGAACCGTGTCTGATCGGGCCAGCCCGTGTTGGTTCAATCCAATAGGGCCGACAGGCCCAGTGGGCACATTTAAAAAAATATTTCTCAAGTTCTAACTTTAAATTATACACCTGATTGACTAGAGGAATAGGAGTGGAATAGGGGAGAAATAGATGAGAATAAGACAAAAAAAAGTTAGTAGAGGGAATAAGGGGTAGAGCTATGCGAAATTAAAAAAGAATAAACTGATATTTGTATTTCAAGTCCACTCATGGAATTGTGTTATTCCTTCTACTGGTATAAGTGGACCAATCTATCAAATCACATATCATCACATCAAATCACATATTATCACCTCTTATACATCAATGAGGCTCACAGTCAAATTAATTTTTTACACCTTATTCATATTTTATTCTTCATCAACCAAACACTCTAACATTTATTATTACGTTTTCCAATGAGAATAATTGAAAACCCAACCAAACACAAAATCTCTTATTCCATTGATAAAGTCAACAATTCTTGGAATAAATATAAACCCTAGAATAACTTATGCATCTATTCAAACGGGCCTAGAATCTCTGTTTAGGTAGTCGAATAGATAAATAGAATGGAACATGAGTGAATAAGCCTAACAATATGTTTATTTGTAAAGAAGAAACGATATAACTATGTTATTAATAAGTGAAAATAAACTAGTATTCCTGGATCCATATGTGAAATCATTTTTTGAACTTTTAAAATTCTTTTTTCACATTTTATATATAATTTATTTATAGTCAACCAAACACAAATTTTTTTTTATTATTAAATCTTTTAACAAAAATAATTAAAAACTCAACAAAACACAAAATAACTTATTTATTTATTTATATTAAATAATTATTTATCTCAAAATAATTTATTTCTATAACACCGGACTAAAAAAGCATTCGCTTTCATTGTTTGAAAATACCCTCTACTATTCATGCAATGCCCAACATAAATAACAATAATAAATAAATAAATAAAACACCCTTTTTGTTTACTCATCTCCTACTCCCCTTCCATCCCACCGTCGCACCATAGGAAACCCTTCCGAAACATGGTTCTCACAAACTTCAGTGGCACAGGTGTGGGATTTGGTAAGTACCTCGTATGTTCTTAAGATTTCAGTTTAATCATGAATGTTACTTACACAAAATCATTATCTCTTGCCCTTACCATAGGTTTCGGGATTGGCTGTGGTTTTGGAGTTGGATGGGGATTTGGAGGTTGGTTTTATTTTTCCCTTTGTTTAATAGATTTCAATCTTGTCTCTATACAAATCATTTATTAGACTGAAACGGAAAAAGTTCATGGTTTGGTCTATACCCTTGATAGGTAATTATATGAGTTTCCACATCTCTCCGTCATGCCTGCGCCAATGCATCCCGTTTATTTGATGCCAATAAAGATTTGCGAAATTGGTCTGTTATCCAACTGAGTAAACAGAATACATATATTTCTAGAATTGACTTGTTGGTTTTCTAGAAATGTTCACCCTTACTTTTTTTTTAAGGCTGTGTTTAGAAGTGCGGTTGAAACGTTGAGATTCTTAAACCTGCTTCTAAAAGTGTTGTTTTGGTAGCTATGTTAATCGCTGGTGTTTTTTTGGCCTGAAATAGTTAGAGGGAAGGTTTTAAAAGCCAAATGTTGATGTGTGTCTGGATCTGCGTTTGGGAAATCTTCCGCTTCTCAAATGTGGAATCCGCCCAAATGCGCATCCGCCCATTTTACATTCCTGGAATTGTGTTTGGTGGCGGGATTGCTCATTGCTTGCTCTACCTAAATGTGGCCTCAGATAATCTACCATGATTTTATTGATATATCGTAGTACAAAGTCATTGAACAAAAATACAAACAAAACAAAACAAATAAGATAAACCTGTCAATACCAGGCCAGTGGAGGAGATGTCTAATACACCTGTGTGACTTTGAATCCCAAGGGACCTACTCCTCAATTACAATGATTTCCCCAATGAAATCCACCCTACTAGCCCCAGCACAATAGAAACCCCAGCCCTTGATGAATCTTGTGATCCCCTCCCTTATTTTCTCAAAGAAAGGTGTAGTACCTTTGAAAACCACTTGATTCCAAGAAAGAGAATTAGTCCAGACACCGGCCGGGATGAAAGATTGAGATTTGAGTACTGCTTTGAGTAGCTTCTTTGCGGGTATGAAATGTTGATAATATTGCATGAGTTGCACTTGCATATATATTCTATGCATGGTTCATCTAGATTGCTTCGAATGTGCTTGGATTCTGGTTTGTAGGATTTCTTGAACAGGATTTTTGAACACCTACCAATTTTTTACCTTGAGAGGCTTGTTGAACATTAGGAAACAATAACCATATTTGAGCAATAATGAATTACCCCCTCCCCCTCTTTTTATTTTTAGAGAGAGAGAGAGAGAGGCATTAGCCTTAAACTATATTGAGATCAAGGCAAATGACCTAGTAACAGAGATAAAACAAGAACCCACCAATGATGAATACCTGCTATCTCAGGAACATAATTCATTATTTAAAAAAGAGCATGGGATGCCTCCTTTGTTTCTTGCTGGACCAAGTATTTAGGTCCAGCTTTATTCCTGATATGCAGGTCAATTGTATATCTATAAAGGTTTAGTTTAATTTTACTCAAACCAATTAAAACTAACATGATATTGTATGGATCTATTTTCCTAGTGTTATAAAAAAATGCATACCTCTGTGCCTCTGCAGATTCTATAGTGCTGGATTCTCATCTATGTATTGAAGTGCAGTATTGATGTGGCAATTCGTCAAACAAGTAGTAGCCTATACTCTGTGTTCCATAGCTTTTGACACTAGAGGGAATGTGTTATTTCCATGTTTTTCACAAATTATTTTCTCACTGCCTACCTTACAGAAATTTTTTATAACCCATTCAAAAATAAAAAACCCGAAAGAAAATCAGTCACATTCATTTCATACCAGCGTACAACAATAACTTGATGTGACAGAAATGACCTATAGAATAAGCAGGATTGCAAATTCTTTTGTTTACTTCTAAGCTATGGGTCCAGTCCATGCCCTTGATGAAGGTGAATGATACTCGCGGGTAAACTATTGTTAATTCATAAGCACTCCCATCTGATTTGAAGTTGAACTGCTTTAAGTTTGCATGTGTAGGTTTTTTTCAAAAAAAGAAAAAAAGAAAGCATGTTTTTCTGGCCTTATCAGAGTTTATCTATATCTTATCTGTTATTCCAAATTATTTACTTTTATCTCAACACTTTTGCTACACCATGTTAAGCATCAGATTTCAAATGTCTGACATTGATATACTCGTTTGTATCTGAAAGTTTTGCAGTTATTGAAGCTGTCAGTTGAGATAATTCCTCATCTTTCTATTTCACATCATTGCAAATAGTTTGCTTATTTCCCTTGATTATCAGTATATGTACAAATTCTAGTATTTGCTGCTGCTCTATTTTTAGCTGCTGATAATTTATGCCTCCATATTTCAGGAATGCCTTTGCATACTCTGGGACTTGGCGTAGGTACGTTCAAAATTTATTGTGGCTTGTGTAATTTACTGATTATGCATGGAATTGTATTCCTTACTCTTAACGTCTTTTGGATTTGCACTTCCATATGGAAAATGTGTTTGTACATGTAGTAATTAACCATATTTTTGTTGTCACTATTACATATTCCTTGAAGGGGGAGGATGTGGAGTTGGTCTAGGACTTGGGTGGGGCTTTGGCAGTGCCTTTGGCAGTCACTACCGGACCACTGAAGTTAGGTTTCAGGGCATTGAATTTGAGAAGCAACAAAATGAGGTGAAGATGGAGAACGAAATTCACGATGGTTCTGCAAGCTGATAGCCTGCTGCGGTACGAGATTCACATGTATCGCTTGCTCTATGCCATGATTTATAATGAATAGCTCCATGTTTGTTTGCCCGTTTTCAGTCATTTGGTCCTTGGATATTTTTGCTGATCTCTTGTAAAATGCAATTATAAGTTGTAAAGTCAAATTTGGTCGCAAGCACCAACTTTATAGAGCTTTTCCATGTGTGATGAAGAGCTTTGAGTGGGAAAATCCCTCTTGAACAAGTGTGCTTTACAAGAGAAGCAATGAAATTATGGTCCACATATATTAATGTAGAGTTCTCTTCCAACATCAAGAAGCAACTTCTCCTCCTGGATATGGAATAATCTAAGGAATAAGTGATAATAAAATAGAATAAATGTTTTTATTGTTTGGATGCTCATGGATAAATTATGTAGGAATATACTAATATGCATCTTATGAACACCACTAGTACTTTTTCCCAGTAATGTGGCATTCTCAGAATTGCATGGGTATTGGGCCATTTACCATCGCTTGGATCAAGGGGCATATAATGTAAAGCACTGATACACGCAGTTTTTTTTTCCAGTCCGTTTTGCAGCGTCATACGCTATGATAATATAGTATATATTACACTATCATATCTCACATTTGGAACGGGAATAAGTTTTATTTCTGAGTATACATTTATCCAAGCATAAGTGAAGATAAATAAAGATAAAGTGATTTTGTGTTTGGTTGTGTTTTGAATTATTTTCGTTGGTAAACGTAAGAATAAATGTTTTGTTATTTGGATAAAATGTGAATAAAGTATGTATAAGGATTTATAAAAGGTGAAAAAATAATGATAGTTGATTTGACATGTGATTTATAAGAGGTGATGACAGTTGATTTGACAGTGGGCTTGCATATTATTTGATTGAAATAACATAGGATAACTTTAATTTTAGGGGTTAGTTGAAATCATATATCACTTTATACCAGTTTATTCTGGCATACTTTATCAGGTGTTATTCGGGAGCTTATTCCCAAAACAAATGGGGGCATAGTGTATGGGTCCTATAATTGTATATGACAATTTTTTTTTCATTTTTTATATTAAAAAAACATTAATGTATCTCAGTATATATTTTATTTCATATAACAACATGTACTTTAAATGATAAGTGTATGATTTAAAAAAAAAAAGGGATAGAATATAATTGAGGCTGTAAAGGGGATTGTGTGTATCTTTTTTCCATAATGTAAAATCCCTTTTTTCCCAGTTATATGGCATTTTCAGAATTGCATCATTCACATTCTTTAGCATGTATAGTCCATCATATATTTCATCACAGTAAGCACCACATAGATACAAATCAAGCCGGGAAGAAAAATTAGCAAAATCTAACTGTGCTACTTACAACACTCAGTCGCTCATCTGGGTACTGTGGATTTGTTAAGTTTTAGATTTTCTAATGCCAAATCCATCCCATTGTGGATCCAAACGATCGGATCGAGTCTTAATTTTGTTGGGGATGAAGTGTGCATAAGGCCTGGACATTCAAATGGTAAAGATGGGATTTTGAAGCATCCGTATACCAGATGCTTTAGTTTGGGGGCTCGCCTTGAGATGAAGTGCAAAATTAATGAAGTATAAAAAGATCCCACAACTCCCGCATCCCACAATCACCATTAATGGGATGATATTCATGATAATTCTCGTAGTCTCCGTTTGGATAGCGGAATTGAATTATTTTGAATAGATAACTATGCCAGTATAGATAACAAATTTACAAGAATAAGATATTTTATGTTTGGTTGGGTTTTTTTTTCTTATTGAAAAATGTATGAATAAAAGTTGAGTTGTTTGGTTGATAAAGAATAAAATATAAATAAAGTGTAAAAAAGTTGATTTAACATGTCTGTCCTTTGATGTATAAAATGTGTTGATAAGTGATTTGATGTGATAAGATGTAAAAAATTGATTTAACATGTGGGCCCATGGGAATAGATAAAGTGAGTATAGCTTATTCTAGGGGTTACTTAAAATTGTTATACTCTCTTATACTCGTTTAAACTGGTTTAGTAATACCAAATTATACCCTGCAAACAAACAACCATTTTTTCTATCCATTCTTATACCACTCTTATACTACCATTATACTAGTTTATTACGTTTACCAAACGGGGGGGGGGGGGGGGGGTTGTTATGGTTTTGTGTTATCGAGCCAGACGAATCCTCTCTTTGATACCAAATAATATATCTCTTGAATCCACAAGATACACCATTGAATCCACAAAAAAAAACATAAAAATTGATAAATTTTATTAATTCAATAGTTCTATAGAAAATGTAGTGACACCTTTTTTATATACCACCATTGCCAAAGATTTATTATGCAAGATAAATGTTTAATAGCATAAATATTGATATATGTTATATGCCACAAATTGAAACTTTTCTAAAATAGTAGAAGACAATCTTAATGATAATTATTGAAACTACTAAATTAAGAAAAGAACATAATAAAAATGCCAATCCTAAATAAAATCACAAAAACCCTAAATTCACTTGTCAACAATAAAAGGTAATTCTTGACTCTAAATGAGGAAACCTACTAAAATGATGAAGTTTCAAAAATCAACTCTTCAGCTCGACATTGAAAAATTTTGAATTTTTTTTATTACTCTACCAAACCTTAGCATCTAGCCCAACATCAAATTGACTGTAAGAGCAATTGTCACAAACATTTGCTTTATGTTATTTGGACATAATATTTAATCTTGGTAACACTACCATGGTACCGTTTTCTCACATGATTCCCCAATATTCGCACATGTAAAAGAGAGAATCAGCTGAACAAATAGACTGCGAAGAACCGTATGATCCATGGTCTTTCTCAATAAAGTGTGCGAATATATGCTGATTGTGTTTTTTTTTTTCTTCTTCTCTTTCAAAAACAGCTTTGAAAAGCTTATACGCCTCTCCTTCATATTCCATCAACTATCAGATGTACATAATCTTTTAAAGTTTAAAAACAAAATCTCATTTACGCACCAATCTCCATATCCCAACCACGAAACACCTGCTGTGTTGTTTCCTCTCTCTACAAAAGAATCAAGAAAGCCCACCACGTGGTTTTGAACAAGGTGTTGTTTTTCAATCTTAATCATGCTATAAATAATGGACACCCTAGAGAATTGTATTATCAAACAAAAGCTTCTATACATAGACACATTCAAATATGGCCACTTCACAAACCAAATATGTAGGGTTGCTCTTGCTTTTCCTCTTCATTATGAGCTCCTTCGCTTTCGCTGTTCGAGCTCGGCCATTGCAAACATTATATGAAGGCAATGGAGGATTCCAAGGCTTCATTGATGTGGGTCTGTCTAAATGGAGTGTTAAGACTAGGGGCCCTAGCCGAGGAGGCAAGGGGCATGCATTCACGACAGAAGATGTATTGGGAGGCATCAAGAACTTTGGACCAAGCCCCGGGAGAGGTCACAACCAAGTAATTAGTGCAACCCATCAGTGACATCGGATCATCTCTGTGATCATCTTATTTTGTAAAATTTATAATTATAATTCTGCACATTGTTGTGGGATTTTTAATGTATTCATTATATAGTCCCATTGCTTGAAGAAGAAAAGCAAGTTTTACTATACGTTATAGTTGTGTATTGATTATAGCAATGAAAGGGTTGATTGAACACATATTATGATTAATTTTTTTTTACAAAGTTCTGGATAGGGCAACATAGGTCTATTTGGAAAATGAGTTTGGACAATTTTTGAATTTGCAGGAAGCTGTTTTTTCCAAATCCATTTCCAAACAGAAAAATTAGGGCCAAAATATGCAAATAGATTTCTGTGAAAAAATATTAACAACCTGAGTTTTTCAGAAGCTCCGGAGATGCTACTTTTCGCTTAAAATCAATTTTACAATTATGTAATCAAACGCAGCTATAATATCAATATAGATTGACAAGTCTACTATTACTAGATCCCAGAATAAATTGTGGGGCACGCCCATAATAACCAGTTCACCATATAGGTAGGGGCTTAAAGCTCTGTTTTGTTCATTTTGTCATCAACATGGTTTGAACTTGGGCATGCCCCCTTAAACGGGGCTGTCCCTTACTACACGGCCCAAGCTGTTGAATATGTAAACTCGACTTACATCATTTGTGTAATTAAAAACAAAAAAGGTCTTCATTCAAGACAACCCAAAATTTAACAAATTTTCCTCTCGTCACACATTTCAAACCCACTTTACAATTTGGAAGAACCATAATGCAATAATCTAAATAATTAGATATTTACATAAATTTTTTTTTTCCTTTTTGGGCAAACTCCTCCTTGGGCCATATATTTACAATAAGAGCATTGATACATACAATCCTTTTTACAGTCTGCTTTGCAGTTTCATATGTTATGATAACGTATCATATACTGCACTATCATAATATATGAGTCTTATCATAGTATATGATCCAATTTTTTTTAATTTTTTTATTATGAAAAAAATACATTAATGTATCTCAGTATATACTTCATTTTATATAACGGCATAAAGTATGAACTTCAAAAGATGAGCGCATGATTTAAAAAAAAAAGAGATGAACTACAATTAAGACTACTATGAGGGTTGTGTGTATCTTTTTCCTTACAATAAATAGTATAGGTTTTACCGTCATCTTAAAACAAGTAAATAATAATATTTTTGTATCCTCCACATCCTGGGCCTGAAGTGGTATTGAAGATGAAGTTATGCTTATTATGGCTCTCACATATCCAAAAAGTCTAATGTATGTGATATATAGGCAATGGTGGGGCAGCATGTTAGCTTCATCATCATTGTCTCCGAGCCAAACCACAGTCTGATTTATATTAAAGTCTAGTTTGTTAAAAAGATAAATATTTAAAATAAATAAGTCTAATTTATGAAGATAAAAATAATGAATATCATTATTTTTATCAATATTTATATTTGGTATTGTATTTTATTATTCTTATTTTTTTTCTTATCCTTAACTTTATATTTGAATTACACGATGTAAAATATGAAATACTTCAATTTTTTTAAAAAAATATCAAATCTACCCTTTTTATTAAAGACGCATTAATATTGTTGGTTTTTGTATTATGAAGTTTTTGGTTTTTGTATTTTTGGGAAGGACAATCATAAATATTGTTAATGTTTTACAAAATAAGATTAACAAATTTGGATAAAGTCTGTTTCACCTTTTACCTATAACAAAATATCTTCATTTTTATCTAAAAATACGGACAATTGTACATTATTTATCCATTTTTTTCCTATGCCATATAAGATAACATGTGATTTAATCCAATTATTTTCTTATCTCAACCTTTTATTTCAATATCAAACTTGGCATAAAAAATAAAGAAATTTTTTTTTATTCCAATGATTACTGATTTGATTGTATTGGCGATTTTGCTATTTTTTTTTGAGGTCCCTCCTCTCACACGTTCATCGGAGTCCTCAGCAATGGTAGCACCTACCAGAAAAAATAAAGCTACACATAAATCTTACTCATTAAATTGTATTTTGAAAATGCAAATATTGTAAAAATTTGAAAGAAGGATTGTTCTTAAAATTTTCTAAAGTTTTTTTACAAACATATAATATAATTATATGGTTATTATGCGTCCTATTGATTATCTTATACAACTTATATAATATTTGACATATAACATAATATGATTTTTTTTTATTTTTTTAAAAATTGTTGTTTTTTTTGTTTCAAAACTCAAAATAGGTAATGTTCGAACCAGTGATATGATGATTTTAGTAAAAATTAATGAAACACTAAAAGTGAAATGAAAAAACGAAAGTAAAAAAAAGTTTTTACTGTGTCCAAAATGCGAATAACACTTATGCCTCCAGTAACGGTCACCTCTCTTTCTCAAAATGGACACTTGTGTTTGTTTCAATTTTTAACACACTGTCTTGTCATCTCCTATAAGTGCTCATAGTAGAATAAAGTGTGTTTAAAAATGACACCGTTTCTAATTATCCAAATGGCCCACACGGCAGCCAGAGTGAAATATATCGTAGCATAATAATATAGTTATTAGGTTGCATTCTGAGGGTGGTTTAAAAAAGGTGATGGTTATTCTTGGAGCCAGTGGCGGCTCCAGAAATTTTCATAGATGGTGTCATTAAAAACATAAATTTTCTAAAAATTTTAAAAAAAATATTCTTATCATATGATTTTTTTATAGTGTCTATGACTTTAATATGGTTGTATAAATGTGCATATTGAAATACCCCACCACTTAAAGGTTGATTTGTTTTTGAGTGCTTATATACTCAATTTATTTTGCAGCTCCATACACTATGATAACGTAGTATACTTATATATTATATTATCATAGTGTTAAGTTCTATCGTAGTGTATAAAACAAAATTTTTTATCATTTTTTAAATAAAAAAAATATACTAATGTATCTCAGTATATACTTCTTCCATATAACTAACTGCATATACTTCAATTGGAGAATATATGATTTTAAAAAAAAATCCCAATGTGAAATGCTATTGAAGTTGCACATATCATTTTTATTTTTATTTTAAATGGCAAATATTCGATTCAATCACTTTTATCAAACAAAACTCAAACCACACATGTTTTCATTTTTATAAAATAAACATTATCTAATAAAGTATATGCTTTGATAAAAAATTTATATTGCTCAATTTCGAGTTGAATGAACCCATTTTTAATAAGTATAAGAACATATTTACTGACGTATATACATCGTCTAACAAGATATATGTTTCACTGGATTTCTAACGATGTATATAGAACTGTAAGAAAAATGAGTGTATTGCGCCCAAAAAAAATTAATGGGGTCTGGTTGTATAAATGGGCATCTTAATATAGTTGTATAAATGAGCCTATTGAATAATTCCACCACCTAATGGTTAATTTATTTTTCAAAAATTTTTAATGGGGTCAATTGACCCCACCTCAACAAAGGTGGTGCCGCCCCTGCTTGGAGCAATAGTAAATTAATTAGTTGATGATTTAATAGAATAAAATCCTCTGTCTATGTCCTGGGAAGATCCACTTTAAGCAAAAATATGCTACAAGTCCTTTCCACCCAATTAAGATTATGATATCTGCAAGACTACTCTTATGACGGCCGGCCTTTTTTGGTCATCTTTTTGTCATATGATTCCTCGATATCCAGACAAATAAGGGAGATAGATTAGCCTGAATAAGTTGAATCTTCGTAGAACTGCATAATCTACCGTCACTCACAATAAAGTAATTAAGCGAATATATGCTGATTGTGTTAGAAAATTAAAACTGCTTTGAAAAGCTTATATGCCTCATGCTCATATTCCATCCACTATTAAAGGTACACAGAGTTAAGCTTTACTAATTGCAATGAAGAACTCATTGTCAAATGTTACCATCTCCACTTCCCAACCACGAAACACCGGCTCTGTTTCCTCCGGCCGGCAACAAAGAATCAAGAAACCCAATCTTAATCAACAACAAGAACTATAAATAACTTCAACATCAACAAAAACTTCTATCCATATTTTCATAAACATGGTTACTTCACAAACCAAGTCCGTAGGGTTTCTCTTGCTTTTCCTCCTGATAAGCTTCTTTGTTTTGACTTCTGAAGCTCGGCCATTGAGAACATTAAATGAAGCCAAGGGAGGAGGAATACAAGGTTTCATTGATATTAGTTTGTCTGTGTGGAGTGTTAAGACCAAGGGGCCTAGCCCAGGAGGCAAGGGACATGGGTCCACGACAGCAGATGTACTGGGAGGGATCAAGAACTTCGGACCAAGGCGAGGTCATGCTCGAGCTAGCTCAACCCACCAATGATATTAAAATTATTTCTAGGTCTTTTAATCTTTGTGCACTTTATGGGATTAGCACATTTGTCATCTTATTTTGAAAATTCTTCTTATTGTTATTATACCACTGTTTGGGTATCTTAAAATCATTCATTAGTGTGACAGTACGCAACTTGCTCGAAGAAGAAATGAACCATTCTTCAGTGAACATTGTTGTGGATTCATTGATTTGAATACATGTATATTAATAAGTGTTGTAATGAAGTTTGATATTGAAAAAATGATATGTCCAGCCTGTGTAGTCACGTCAAACAGGTTTAGACATAGGCGGTTTAAACGTGTTTCACACGTTGTCTTTGTAAAAAAATCCAACGTTTTAAAATCTGATCAAACGTTGGGTTTTAATGCCTTCGATTTTTGGAATGCCAATATCCCCATCACACATTCAAACAGGGAGAGTCGCAACAATTTCTTCGGCCCTTTTTAAAATGCTTTAGCAACAAGAAGTCATGTATACATACACTTGTGATTCTATAACCTACATCCACTAGCATAATTGTGCTTGAAACCTACTTTCATGGTAATATAAATATTAATAGTTGAAAACATGACAATATATCTCTTATTCAATCAATGTCCCATAAACAAAAACAACCTCTTCCATCAAACCTAACAAACATATATATAGCAACAATAATGAATCTCACAACCACAGTGAGAATAAGTTGTGGGATGCAGAGTAGGATTACACTCTTCCGTAGAGAAGTCCTAACAAATTAGGATTTCAACAAATCTCTGAATATTTTAAATTACAAATAAATTTAATTAAATACTAACTAATTCCAAATTTGAAATCAAATTCAATAATTCAAATTTAAATTTAAATTTAAATTCATATTATAAAAATAGAAAAGAAATCATAACAAACTTAAAAATTATTAAAATTGTAAATCAATCATCATCTATTTGGTAGTCCTCAAAATGGATGCTACATCATTCGGTTACTGATGGTTTGCATTAGTAACTTGTGCATTGCCTCGACCAGGGTTCGGTCCAGAGACCTTGATCCATCCTGATGCATGCGTATATGGTAGTGAACTTATGTCCTTGATCTCCGGGGTTGGGTCCTGCGTTCTTAACACCCCATACAGAAAAACAACCAATGAAACCTTCTGCGCGTCCCTCTGCTTCATTGGGCATTCTCATGTTCTGGCTTGACTGTGCAGGATGAAACTGATCATCACAAGGAAAAGAACAAGAAATCCAAGAGACTTGGTTTGTGTGTTAGCCATGTGTAGCTGAATAGGAAGAAATAGTTGATATTGAAGACAAGTTTTAACAAGAATGTCAAATTGTTGTTTGGTGATGATACAAGAGTAGTGCCTGGGGGAGATACATTGCATATAGCTCTTGTAGTATTTGATTAGATTGACTGGGAAATTTGAGATTGGAATAACTAATTAATTAATGTTAATCAAACCCTTGTGGCGGATTAATTAATTAATTCCTTTGTTGCCCGGGTAAATAAATCTGGTCTTTCATGGTTGGGAATTGATGGGTACATGCAATTTAAAACAAGGGTTTGATTCCAATTTGAAAAGTTTTCTATAAATGGTAGAAGAAGAACAAAGACAGCTTTTAAGTGGGAGACTCTAGACTATGAAGTTCTTCAATGTTTCAACTTTTGGATTTGGTTTTTTTAATTTTTTTTTTCTTTGGTTGAAGAAATCACGCAGCCTTATGTTGTGCATCTATGTTGATCAAGTCTAAGTAGAAAAAACATCATATTCAATCCTTTTGTCATGCATGAGTCTCCATGACCTACCTTCACCTAAATGGTTAATTAATTGGTAGGTATAATCAATTCAAATAAGTTTGATGGGAGATGGGGAATCGAGGGATCAGAAGTATGGGAGAAACAAGGATTAATTTGGATCCTCTCTAGTCCTTGAGAGGGCTTTCCAAGGAAAGGGCAGTTGGTGCATGACCTTGATGGAATCAAATGACTTGGTCCGTAGACCTCTTAAGATCTATCTTTAAAAATAACTACATAACTAATTTTTAAAACATTCGGCTTTTAACTCGATATCTTATTTGGTTGCATTCTGGGTTTGGTTTTATAAAGAGGTTACGAGCAATGGTAAATTAATTAAATTAACATAATAAGATCCTGACTTTAAATCATGAGAAGAGCAACTTCATGGTAACAGAGTTTGATATACCCCCATTTGGGCATACACAAAAGTAGTTTGGGGATAGATAAATAAAATATACAATATTTTTGTTTGATTGTGTTTTTAATTATTTTCGATGAGAAATGTAATACTTAAATTTACGTTGTTCAATTTGTCTAATGATAAGTTATGAATAAAATGTGGTAAAAAAATAATATAGATTTATAAATTGTGAAAAATAGATTTGATGTGTGAATCTCATGAATTGTAAGAGGTGACAGTAATTAGACATGCGACCCTGTTTATACGTAGAATCGATTGAGTGGAATAATAAATACCTAGAATACCATTAATAACTTATTCTTTATCTATTATAGCATAACTATACCTACTTATTCTTTGCAAACAAACAAGTTGTTGGGCTTATTCACTTCTATCCCCACCCTTTTCTCTATCTATTCCGCTAATCAAAGAGGAACCAAAGTGACCATTTTGTTATGGGTGCTAAATTGGCTACCCAATCTAACTATTCACTTATATAAAATTGCTCACATGTCAAATTATTTGTCATCACTTTTTACATGTTAAGATCTTTTACATGTTAAGGAACCCACATATCAAATCATTTTCTTTTACATTTGATAAATCTTTGTTTATGTTTAATTCATCTTTTATCCCTAATTTATTCTTAGTCAATAAAAAAATTATCATTTTCAGCAAGAAACAAAAAACACAAACAAACAGAAGATGATTTATTTTGATATAACCACCTATATGTATTAAAATAATTATTTATTCTGAAGTAACTTGTATCTTACCCAAATAGGGTCATAAAGATCAAAACTCATGAATCTAGTCAATCTCAGTTGGATTTGAGTAAATCTCATTCCTTAGCTACCGTTTGAAACGGGAATGAAACTTGGATAAAAGAGAATAAGGGAATAAGCTAGGGATAAAGTATGTCCCTGGTATATGGATAACCTTGGAACGGGGATAAAGGAGATTTATCCAAATAAGTATAAATAAGGATAAAGGATGAATTATTCTTTGGAAACGTAAGAATAAATATTTTGTTGTTTAGGTAAAATGTGAATAAAGTATGGATAAGGATTTATAAAAGGTAAAAAATAGAATAACAGGTGATTTATAAGAGGTGATAGGGATGGGCCCACAAAGTATGATAACTTTTATTCTAGGGGTTGAGAATTCCTATACCACTTTATCAAAACAAACTGAGATTATGGTAAACAAACACCCTCAAATATATGGATTTCATCGGGGGGTTAACCCACGGGGGGTTAGAATTAAAGTTATTCTAGGTTATTGCACCCAAAGAATATGTGGGCCAACTGTCAAATCAACTTTTATCACCTCTTATAAATCACATATCAAATCAACTATCATTTTTTCCACCTTTTATAAATCCTTACGTATACTTTATTCACATTTTATCCAAACAACAACACATTTATTCTTATGTTTACCAATTAGAATAATTCAAAATACAATTAAACACAAAATTAATTTATCCTCATTTATATTGAAATAAATATATACTAAAAATTAAGTCATATTCTCGTTCCAAATGGGCCTAGTGCATTGCATTGATGGAGAAACATTGACAAAAAAAAAAAAAAAAATGTATACGTCCTGAAACCAGGAACTTCAAATATTACAGCTGGAGCATTGTAATATCATTTTCAAACTCGTGTGCAGATAGCCATTTTTTTTCTTTACCATTGAACACTAGGCATACAAGACTAGAAAGTTAAATGACAAGCGAATAAATACAACCCCCTACTATTTCTAAAATTCATGCCACCTCTGAAAACATCTATGTAAATCCAGATAACTCATAAGTTAAACTTTCGTTAACATACGAGAAATATTTTATAAATATTCTGTTTGAGTAACATTTTACAAATAATTTTTAACAATATTGGGGATTATTTGGATTTTTCCCATCATAATTTTATTTGGGCAACAAATATAAATAACTAATTATTTTATTCATGAAACAAATATAAATATCTATATAGTGATACGAGTCGTCTTTTCTTTTTAATAGGAAGGCCCACGAGGGATATATTTCACGGGCGCTGATACTCGCAATCATTTTTGTAACTCATTTTGCAGTCACATACACTAAGATATACTACGTTATTATAGTATATGAGTCTTAACATAATATATGACCCAATTTTTTATTTTTATTTTTTCATATATGGCTGCAATTGAAGTTATGTGTATCTTTTTCCTAAACTTCACACAACTGGACTCAAGGCCCATTGCAACAGCAAACCAGGGAAAACTCCTCGTAGAAGGTGTACACCAAGATTTGAAAATAGGATAACTACTTAAAACAGGTGTATCTCAACCACTCGATCAACAAGTGGTGGTGCATATACTGATATGATCATTTGATTATTGGGATTTTTATTTTTAAGTCCTCATAAACTATATGATTTAGTAATTAATCCTTCACTTCTTCATATTTCGGTTTAAGTCTAAGACTAAAAAAAAAATTAAATAATTTAAGGATAAGTTTATCCGAGGGACTAAAATGATCATATTATTTAAATCTGAGAACTTAAACTGAAATATAAAAAAGTAAAAGATCAATTAATAAATCATATAGTTTATAGGTATCTAAAAATAAAAAACCCTTCATTATTAAATATAGAATTTTTACAAATCTTGTTTGAACTTTCCAGCATCAGAAGACGAATTGTATCCACGTGTTTCATGTTAGCATGGAGTTACTTCCCACTGATATAACCATCCACATGTCATTCACAATATATATTTGCTCTGAAAAAAAAAATATATATTTTAAGTAATATTTCCCTATCTACGTGTCATTCGCACTTCTCATGCATGGAGATGTCCTCCCGGTACCATTCTCAACGGCGGAGTCGGGATTTTTATAAAGGGCTAAATATGACTTGTATAAATATTTTTTAAGGTTATATCATTATTTTTTAAAATCTTTATAGTATATTTAAAAAAATAAAATAAGGACATTCATATAAACTATGTCATTGAATAATTATAAAACAAAATAATTATCTAATTTTACAATAATATATCAAATTTTATGTTGATAATTCACAAAAAATGTCAAAATATTAATCTAATAAACAATACATACATTTAAATTTGACAACGATGAGATTTCGTATTTTGAAAATGTCGAGTGGTAGAGTGTTTCATTTTAGGGAATAAGCATTGTTACACTCAGTTTTTTACAGTCCAAAATACTGTCCTTTATACCTCGTTAGAAATTCGAAAAAATATATACATCGTTAAATATTTTTTTAAACTTACAAAAGAGTTCAATATAATTAACACAAAGTGGAGCGATGTGTATTTTTTTATCAAATTTTTTACTCTTTAGATGATGTTTACTATTTAAAAATAAATAAAAAATGTGTGGTCTAAATTTTGGTTGATAAAAATAACTGGATCTAATATTATTTTTAAAGAATTTCATATGTCGGTAAGGGTCTTCATTAGGCCCGGCCCGCCCGGCCCGGCTCGTTTTCAGGGCGGGCCGGGCTTGGGCCTGGTTATGGGGCCGGGCCCGGCCCGTAGGCCCGCCCGAGCCCGGCCCGTTCGGGTTGGCCCGTAGGCCCGCCCACGGGCCCGTGGAGGATAATCCAATACATTAGTAACGTGTAATTCTTATTTGAATTGTAGTTGAGTTATACAAATTATCAATATTTATGTAGGTGTCAACTTAGGTACATGTAGTTATTCATTTTTGTAAGTAATTAATTCATTTAATATTTTTATTTTGAAAATTCAATAGATATAAATATTTTTTTAACATTATACTTAATATTTTGTATTATTTTAACATTATATACAAATAAACAACGTAAAATAAAAAAATAAAATGTTTTGAATTTGAGCCCGTAGGCTCGCCCGTGGGCCCGAACCCAGGCCCGGCCCGTGAGGCCCGTTCAGGCCCGGGCCCGTGGGCAGGGCCTGGGCTCTGTTTTTTTGCCACGGCCCGGTCCGGCCTGGGCCTGGGCCCAGGGCCGGGCTTGGGCCCTTTTTCAACGGGCCGGGCTGGCCCGGCCCGGCCCGTTTCCGACCCTTATATGTAGGTGAGGTCACGGTCAATGAGTTCAATTAAAATAAATTAATCACAAAAATAAAAATATTTTAATAAGGAAAGAAAAGAACCCTGGAGGGGGGGGGGCTCATGGTGGCTCCGCCACTGATTCCCATGGTCTTGGTCGTTCCCTGTGACGTATGCAGTGGTGGCATGCAGCAATATCTGCTAAAAAGTTTTTGAATACATAGCAATTGTTTTTTCTGCTTCTTTCAATGCAAAAGGTTTTTAAAAAAATTAGTAAATTAAAATTTGGACCGAGAACCATCAATTAATTGAACTAACCAATTTCTACTTTGCAAAATGAAGTTCTGGGATGTTTCTTCTAGTAAAAAAGTAGCCTCCATCAATAGGTTTGAACAGAGGTTTGTTCAATTCAATCTAATGTTTCCTAGTCAATCCAATCAACTATTACAAGAGCTATAAATACTGGATCCCCTAGCCCAATATGTCTCATCAATAATCACTTCTTGGCAAGCAACAACATTCATATACACTCAACCCCTATAATCCTCAACATTATATCCATGGCCACCAAACAATCCAAGTCTCTAGCATTTTGTGTGCTTTTCCTCTTGATGAGCTCCTTCTCTTCCTCTGCCCAAGCACGGCCATTGGTAACATTCAATAATGAAGCCAAGGAAGTCTTAGAGGGTTTCATTGATGGTTTCTCAATACTGGGTGTCAAGAATGCCGGGCCGAGCCCCGGAGGCAAGGGGCATGAGTTCTCCACCGTCGATGCATTGGGAGGGATCAAGAACTCAGGTCCGAGCCCCGGAGGGAAGGGGCATGCGTTCGCCGCTGTCGATGCGTTGGGAGGGATCAAGAACTCCGGTCCCAGCCCTGGTCGTGGTCACGCTCAAGTTATTAGCGCAAATCATCAGTGATATTGGAATTATCATTTTCCATTTTACCTTAATTATTACATTAAATTTATCATATGTATCACATTATTTCATTAATGTGTTCTTTTAATTGAGCTTAGTTATGTAAGTGTTTCGGATAAGTAATTAAATTTGCTACTTATTGTTACTTGAGAGTTGTAGGGATATGTAATTGTCATGTTCATGATATTTGTGATTAATTTCATCTAATGTCGTGTGTGACATTTTATAATTTGGGGAAGTGAAATTGTCATGGTCTAAATTAAAAAATATCATTTTTTTAAAACGTAGTCCCTCGTATGTTTATATTTCCCAGCTCTTTTATTTCTTCCCTGCATATATTATTTTATTTTAGATTTTAAATTTTCAATAGTTACTCATGATAGAAGAAGATATAACATAAATAAATTACCAAATTTTTTTTGCATTTCAGTGCACTAAGCTTGCAATTACAAATTTTTGAATTACACTCCCATTATTATGGATGCAATGATGTTAATTCCACCATAATTTTCCTTAATTAATAATGAGGAACCAATTTTATTCAACCACCTCAGCGTCCCCACCCCCACCCAAAGGCCAAAAAGAAAAGTAAAACGTACAACTGGTGTACCATTCTAGATATTGATATTAATGAATCAAAATGAAGTAAAAGCATTAAATTGTAAATAAAATGATATCCTTTGAATTTATTAGGCAACAACTCTGCAAAAAGATGTGTATAACTCAAGAGAGTTGGATTTATGGGCTTTCTTCCTCAGTTTGTTATAGGTCTGTGTTGAATCATGGCTCACTAGTATTATGAAAATATTAAACAAATCCCATTTAGAACCTTGCTTTATAAAAATAAAATTTATATTTTAATAAATTGTATGAACCCATTTTAAAGAGTATATGAAAATTTTTTAGTAAGGTATATATCTCGTTGGATTACTATTGAGGTATATAGAACTGTATGCAAAAAATGTGTATAACAACACTCTCAGTATTATTGTGGTACATGTCACTATATGTTAGACATTGAAGTCCATTAAGACCCTTTGTACAAAGAAAAAAAAGAAGAAGAAGATATAATATTATAGTCTTTTTTCCATCACCAAATGTAGTTCATATCTGTTCTGATTTTTTAGGGAAATAATATATTCATTCAATAAGATACATATTTTTATAAAGATAAAAAATATAGTCGCGATGTATATAACTAAGACTCAGTACATTAAGTGCATGCTATTAATGGTGTTGCAAAAAAATCACGTGGAACAGCTCTTAAAAGGAAAAGGTATTACATGCATCATTGATGATTAAGAAAAAAATAATTAACTCAAACGATCCACTAAAAACTAGGAACTCATACTGTACCAATCCAAACAATAGTTGACAAAACAAATAAAAGGATATTATTCCTTATTCACTCGTAAGGGAAACACAACAGCATCACAAGTAGCTAGAAACTATATAATTAATTGAATAATTGTAACAATATATTGTTGATTTTGGTGATGATGATCTGATTAATCACTGGTAGATCGAGGTGGCTTAATTGTGACCATGGCCAGGGCTGGGACCAGACTTCTTTATCCCTCCCAGTACATCAACCTCTGCAAACTTATGCCCCTTGCCTCCTGGGTCCTGCCCCGAGCTCTTCACACACAAAATAGACATTCCATCAACAAAACCTCCAAAACCTACCTTAACTTCACCAAACATGTTCAATGGCCGAGCTCTGGCAGAGAAGCAAAATGAGCTCATCAGGAAAGTGAGCGTTAGAAATCCAACAAACTTGGTTTCTGTGGTAGTCATATTATATGAATATATAATGACTTTGTGGAGTTATGAAGGCTAAAAAATGGATGTCTTTGGCTGTGTGAATGTTTGTTTGTATGACATATTAGGGGGTTGGAGAGCCTATATTTATAGTGCTCCCATGTGAATTGATTAGATTGGTATTCTTGGGAAGCCTAGAATTGAACAATAACTTCTGTCTACACAAATGGAGGCTTTTTTTTTATCCCGGAAGGAAACATTATTCTAGTATGTGAAGGTTGAAGGTGGAGATGTTACTGTCAGTATGATTATATATAGTTGACTCTATACTTGATATTGATACATGCACCCAGTCATTCCTATAAATTTTTTTTACAATATTAACTCAGTTTATGTATCACGTCAATATACATGCTATATCAAGGAAAATTAGTACTTTATGTGAAAATATATATTCAAAACGGTCATATTCGAAATAAATTCGGAGCACTTTAAGAACACAAATCTTCAGTTTATCATGGTAAAAAAATAGGTCCCCACTCTGATCCCAATAGCCCCGGGTCCACATTCCACAACCAGCTCCAAGCCATCATTAGTCACTCGTCTCTCTCTCTTTCATCTGTATTTTTTTTATTTAAAATTATTGTGATTTTTGTGCTTTGGTGTTTGTTAGATTAGTAGGTGATCATCTGTTTATTTTTGGTACAGTAATAAGTGGGTTGTGGTTGTTGTGTTTTGATTTTTGTTAGATTTTTTTTTTTGGTTAAGACATCTAAGTCCCTACAAACAAGAAAAAATCTATATAAGTCCCTACTAAAATTGGGATATATGTACGAGTCCCTGAAAACTCATAAAAACTCAATTATCACCCCTGAGTTAAATTTCTATCCAAACTTAACGGAATATTCACAGAATATTCAATCATATAAAATTATATAGACATTGAAGTCACTATAAACAATAATAAAGGCAAATTAGTCCATACAGAATACAAAATTGTCCCTGAAAAACTTTTACATTAAATTGTGTAGACATCGCAATCCGTATAAACAATCATAAAGACAAATTAGTCTATGTAAAAGATAAAATTGCTTCTGAAAGGCTTTTACATTTAATTGGATAGACATTACAGTTCTTATAAACAATCGTAAAAACAAATTGGTCATCGTAAAAGATAAAAATGCCCTTGTGATTTTTACATTTAATTGTGTTTCATGGATTATATTATTTGTTTTTATGATTATTTATAAAAATTGCAATGTCTACACAATTAAATGTAAAAATCTTTCAGGGGCATTTTTATCTTTTATGGAGACCAATTTGTCTTTACGATTGTTTATAAAGACTGTAATGTCTATCCAATTAAATATAAAAGTCTTTCAGGGACAACTTTATCTTTTACAGTGATTAATTTGTCTTTATGATTGTTTATAAGGGACCGCAATGTGTATACAATTTAATGTAAAAAATTTTCAGGGGCAATTTTGTCTTTTGTAGGGACTAATTTATCTTTATGACTGTTTATAGGGACTTCAATGCCTACATAACTATATGTAATAAAATATTTTGTGAATATTCCGTTAAGTTTGGAAAGAAATTTAACTCAGTGATGATAATTGGATTTTTGGGAGTTTTCAGGGGCTCGTACGTCCCAATTTTACTATGGACTTATATGGGTTTTCCCATATTTGTTTGGACTTTTTTTTTTTTTTTTGGCTACTGTTGTGATTTTTTAAGAGAACATATGATTTTTTTAAGGGAAAAATCCAAATAACCCCCCGTAAACTGTCTAAAATACACAAAACCCCCTGACTTTTCCTAAAATCCATGTACTTACATGAAAACATATGTGTAAATCCAAATAACCCTCTAAGTTGAACTTTAATTGACAGATAAAGAATATTATATAAATATTCTATTTTGTTAATCCCGATTGCTTTTTGGTATACTATGTTTTCAATCAAATTTAACAAGACAGATATTTATAGAATAATTTTAATTTGTCAATGAAAATTTAACTCGAGGGGGCTATTTGGATTTACATAGGTGTTTTCACTGGATTTTATGAATTTAGGAAAAATCAGGGTGTTACATGGATTTCAGACAATTTTCAAGGGGTTATTTGAATTTTTCCTTTTTTTAAAGGTGGTTGTATTTTTTCTTTATGACCATGACATCTTAAAAATGCATAATGTAATGTTCTTTTTTTTATGATTATGATGTTGAATTGAATATTTTGATTTATGTTATATATATAAACTGTTTATAGTTTTTTTTAATATTTTTTTCGTATTTGTTTTTGAATAATCCGAATCCAACTTTGAATTTGTGACTATTATGTCATAAATGCAATTAATGAATATTTTCGTTTAGGTCCACCTTTTATATGAAAATTACCTGGTCATGGTCACACATGAAGAACTAGGGCCATTGTAGAACAAGAATGGCTGCTTAATTGAATGAAGATTTTCTTGGACAGTACAAACAGAGAAGTCATGGTGGACAGTGGTGGCAGTGGAACCACTTCAGGCCTTAGACACCTGAAAGTCTGAAACCTCTTTAGTCCTATAATTGAACAGAAGAATATTGAATCGGAAGACAATTCAAGGTCATGTAAACTACGTCATAGGAACGAGATTGATTGATGATCAATATATGTTCATTTACCATGAATCTGGTCGACCTTGACCAGCTTATATAAAATGGGGCATAATGTAACTTATATAAATATTTTTTAAAATTACATCATTATGTTTTTTTAAATTTCAATATCATAGATTAAAAAATGAATGTGTATAAAATAAAATAAAGACATTCACATAAAACATTTCACTGAATAATTTTAAAAGATAATTATCATATTCTAAATTAATATGTCAAATTTTAAATTGAAAATTCACAAAAAAAGATGTTAAAACATAAATCTAATGTTTTATTTTCTTTTTTTTTTATTGGTGGGTTGTTGCTATTTAGGAATTTTATATGTAAGTGTGGCATATGACCTATGAGTCCTAATTAAAAGTGTGCTCTTATACACAATTTTTTTCAGCCCCAATTACAGTCTCATATGTATTGATAGGAAATTAACGGCGCGTATACTCACATTAATAATGTATATGCATTGATAATTCTTTTTTACATTTTATATAGAAGCATCCATATGATCCATTGCAGTATATGCTTTATTTTTTATAAAAACATATATCTTATTAGATAAAATATATTTTAAAAAAATTAAAACACATGTAGATTAGAATTATGACTGAAAATAGAGCTGTGTATGTATGCTCTTTAAAATCGACCTGTTACAAAAAAAAAAGGGATGGGATTGGGGGGGGGGGGGGGGGGGGGGGGGGGGAGGGGGGGGGTGGGGTGGGATGGGATGGGAGCCTCCTGGCCAAGGTGGCTCCGCCACTTGTGGTGGTACCCAAGATTTCTGTTTTGTGGGGTAAAAAAAATTAGAAAATTTTTATACGTAGATTTGAGAAAAATAAAGGAGTTTGAAAGTAAAACAAAATAACTCAGATGAAAAAAACTTTTTAGTTCTTTGGGGTTGAAGACTTTTATCAGGGAATATGTTTGAAAATTATTTTTACTAAGAAACATGTTTCATTGGTAAAAAAGTTTTTTTGGGGCTGAAGACTTAACCAAGGAATATGTTTTACTTGGCACAAATGTACAATTAATGAGAAAATAATAAAAATACCCATCTTTGAATGCTTTTACGATGGACTGCATTTCCTTGGTAAAGAGGCATAATATTCAGTGAAATAATTTCATGCGTAATTAATAATTACAACAAGATGAAGACATTTGCCAAGAAAATATTTTCTTACATACTTCGAATTCAATGGGACCTCGAATATTAGACAGAATTATCCCTTGCACTCATAGCGAAGATCATGACTCAATGAGGACATGTTGTAGATCGTAGTTAAATCGATGAGGATACATGATGGGTATGACTAGACCTTTGGGTATATGTAACAAATTGTGATTAGGTCAAGAAAATAGATCCTACATATTTACCACAACAAAAGAATGAAATGTCGTGGGATTTCACTTAAAACAGAGATTTGATGGGGAATAACACATTTTATCGAGCGTTTGACACTCATAACAAAATGGGACATACATTTGATCAACTAATTGGCATTACCAAACAACAATCCCAAGTCAACTTATGCATTCAACAGGGGAGGGGGTGCTCCATCCACATTTCCAGTTGTTTGAATTTACTGTGTTGCTGACCATGACATAAATGTTGAGTTCGTGGCAGCTGTTTCACATGTAGCTTAAAACAGTTGAAGACCTCTTTCATACTGTCTACCACGAAACAAGGGAATCAAATCTTGTTCTTTTCCCTCGTGCACAGACAACTCCTTTGTCGATTTGCAAAATTCAACCCATTTTGAAAAAATAATACACATGGAATTAATCTATTAATAATTGATCTTAGATGTGACAATAAGTAACAAATTAATTCTTAGCATACATACTTGTTCTAGGAACTTTTCCAAGCAAGGTAGGCACATGGACACTTGCTCAATTAAAATAACATTAATTGAACAAAGTGATACAAATGATAAATTTAATTTATTGTAGTAACATGTAAAGATGATGATCTGATTATCACTCATGGTTAGCATTAACAACTTGAGCGTGACCTAGACCAGGGGCCGGACCAGAGTTCTTGATCCCTCCCAATGTATCAATGGTTGTGAACCCATGCCCCTTGCCTCCAGGGTTCTGCCCGGCGGTCTTCACACCCCATATAGCCAAACCATCAATGAATCCTTCGAAGCATTCATTAGCTTCTTTGTCGAATGTTCTCAATGGACGCGCTCGAGCAGAGGAGGAGAAGGTGCTCATCATGAGGAAGAGCACAAGAAATACTAGGGAGTTGGTTTTTGTAGTGGCCATGTATTAATATTTGAGAATGAAAGGGCAAGTAATTGATGATACATTTGTGGCTGGGGTATCCAGTATTTATAGATCATGTAATGGTTGAATGGATTGACTAGGAAACATGGGATTGAATTCAACTAATCTCTGTTCAAAACCCATTGGAGGCTGCTTTATTACCAGAGGAAACATCTGAGAATTTCATTTTAAGTTAAAATTGTAGGTTCAATTCATTTATGTTTCCCAAATTATAAGTTTATCTAACCTAGTTTATGTAAGAAACATTTCAGTAGATGCCAATGCATACGTCAGTTCAGAAGACTGATGACCATGAATGCATGCATTTTATAATGGACGTCCAAATTTTTAGGTATCAATTAGACTCAACGTTTTTTGTCTGCGTACAGCCGTACAAGATATAGTGCTCAGTGATCTTCAAACGCTTTTGACCACCCATATTGACAAACCAATATCAATGAAAATCTTTATCCCTCTGTTGGTTTCATTGAATGTTCTCAATGGTCAAGCTTGTGAAGGTGCTCATCATGAGAAGGAAAAGTGAGAGAAACACTACTGATATGGTTTGTGAAGTAGCCACATTTTTGTTGTAGATTGTGCTTTTTAAGAAATTGAAAGAAGGAAAAATGGTAGTCTGAAATGTGGAAGTGAGATTAGCTCTGTACTTAGTGAATAGCTACTCCCCCCCCCCCCCCCCCCTAGCTGATATTGGTATTTTACACTTTTCATTGGGTTTGGATAGAGTCTGGTTCTAAACTCGATTAATTGACAGGCATAGGTTGAACCCGAAGAGGCTGGACTTAGAGAGATCGAGGAATTTTTTGAGGGTCCACATTACGACGACGTTACCAGGACTGGTAGTCTGAGATGTGGATTAAAGGTTTTAGGATTGTGAGGATGAAGAGCAAGGACATGAAAACAATGGAAAGGTAAAGTTTTTTTTGTCATTTTTATTGTTCTTCTATAAGAGCTACAATGGCTTCATTTATTTTATTCCTTCTTATCGTCTTGTTTTGAGAGAAATAAATAAAGAGTGAGAAAGTAAAGGGAGAGTAGAAGAAAAAGGTGAGAAATGTTTTGATTTAGTGAGAAAGAGAGAGCTCTGTTTTTTGCACATGGGGGTGGTGGAGACCACACTTTTCTTGTTTGAGTTTTTTTTTATTTCTATTTAAAATGATGAGGTTGAATAAATTGAGTTGAATTTATTGTTTATGTAAAAAAAAACTGTTTTAATATTTTTAAATTTTTATTAGGGGGCATTTGGAACACTGGCTTGGATTATTCTGCCTTTATGTGAAGTCAAAAGTTCTAATAACATTTTCAAATGCTAATGATTAATTTGAATGAAATTCAGTTTTCAGTTATAAATGTTGGGTTGAGTCACAGATGTTTAGTTGGATCATAAAAAAATTTACATAATATTTTGGATTGGGTAAATCGGATCCATAAGATCAAGCTAGGGTGAACCGGGACCCGACCTGTTTTGATTGTCAAGTTCTTCGGATTTGGTCCATATCGGGTCTCAGATCCCAGTTTCTTCACATTGGATATTTTATATCTTTTATCGGGTTGAGTCCGGGTCTAGACCCGGACCCATAGAAATGCCTATCTGGGGATGATAGGTTATAAGGCTTCAACTTTTATTTAGTGTAAATCAAATCCACCTGAAAAGTCTTAAGTACTTAAAAGCCTCAGAATGATTTGGATAGACGGAGAAAAAATCATGTGATTGTATCTTTTCTTAGATATCTTAAAATTTTTATGTCAATAACAAATAACGGAGTGTCAAGATTTGGTCAGTAATTTTTTTTATTAAATAAATATTTTAGAAGATATAAAAAATTATAATTAAATATATATCTCGATACGAAAAGTGGAACATGCTAATTATTGGGTTATATAAAATTGCATTTGAGACCGTAAGAAAAGCAATGTAATATGGGTATGATCCAAAACATGTCATATCAAATAACACATTTCAAAAATACATTTCTGTATCATTTTAAAATTTTTATCTTACATAACACTTTCACATATATTCCAAAAACTGTTATATAACCACCATATCACACACAAATCTGTACAAATAATTTATGTATGGGTATAGTTATAATTTAAAAGTACAAATCTTATCCCACATTTATTCTTAAAAAAAATCACTTTTATGTTTTTTAATATTAAAATAATAGCAAAAAAGAATTAAATAAAAATTATTTATTTTATATAAATTATTATCTATTCTAAATATAGCTACCTTCACACCACACGTCGAGAGGTTGTGTTCCTCCATTTGGAGGAAATCATTATTAATTGATGATACGTGGGTGTCTCTTGTGATTGTTTATAGTTTTTGACTGGAAAGCTTTGACATTTGGCAACCCTTGTTTAAGCCCCACGTGGAAGTTGCCAGGGTAGGAAAACAATAAAAAAAAGGTCAAGACTTGTTTTCATTAGCCTCCAAATTGGAATTTGTTTTTATACCCGTCTCCCAATTTCATTAAATTCAATTCACCTAATGAAATGAAGTTCTTAATTTAATTTTTGAAATTAAATTTAATCAAATCACTTCCAATTAATTCAGGACCATATACTTTCTAAGGTAAAATCATATTTCATTATTGGGTAAATTGTGTTTGGATTAATGTTTTTGAATGGACATAAACACCTTCTGAAATTCAAAAACTTGTATTTATATTTCCTGCTGTTAAATTTTTCTTTAAAATAGGACAAAAATACAATTTTATCATTTTAATTAAATCATTATAGTATTTTCACATTTTAATTAATTATTGTGAGTTAATTCCCACAAAAATACATTCATATGAACTTCAAGAGTTAATTATGTTATTAGTTAATATTTACAAAACATATCTAAAGTTAATTCATTTTTTTGAGATATTTAAGAAATTAATTAAAGAATAAAATAGTAATTTTAAAATATTTTTAATCTATTTTAATGTAAAATTTAATGGTGGGGGGGGGGGGTTTAAATGCAATTTACCCTTCATTATTTTGAAGTGCTATGACATTCTTATAGTTCTAGTCAGACTTTAAATATACATGACAAAATGAAGTTCCTACCTACAGGTCAAAGAATTAGATAATTCAAAGTTTCCAACCTTTTAATGTCACATAAATGTTTAGTTGGTGAGGAAAGTGTATTTTTTTTCAATACCTATGGGTTCTCTTGATTAACAGTGACAAGGAGACCCATTTTTTTTTTAATTATTATTATCTACCGACTTCTCAAAAGAAAAGGAGAGCCTTTTATTTTCACATTGTAGTCTGCCTTGTGTACAAACAACTCCTTTGTTCGTATGCATCAAGTCAGCACTTCATATAATCAACCAATTTATAAAAAAATGATAACTTAATAACACTAATTTATCAATAATTAATCCAGGATAATGTTGTAGAGACATCATGCAATGCCAGGGACAGTCTTCAAATGTTTTAATTTTAATTTTTTTAAAATGATAATATTGTCTAATACTCTAATGAGCTATATATGATTTGATGAAAAATGTATACCGCTCTTTTTCAAATTAAATAGATCTATTTTTTAACAAATATAAAAATTTAATGAGATATACACTTCACTTCATGGGATATATACTGCGTTGAACGAGGTATGTAAGATTATATTTGAGAATGTAAAAATGGTTGTAGCTTATAAATCCATTATTATTGTCCAACAAGTGCTCAATGGACTATGTATCTCTTCTAACCAGGGGGTTGTAGGTACTTTTTAATTTTCTCTTTCAATTCTTCTCATATCACCTTATTCAGAGTTTTACTATGAATTCAAAAGAAAAAAAAATTACGGTAACAATATGTAAATTTTTTTCCAAAAAAGTTAACGTCCAACAAAGGGGGTCCTCCACTGTACGCAAGAAAGAATACCAAAAGTACTCTAGCTATAAATATATTATCATTTTGTCATAAAAAAATCATTTCCAAATATAGAATGAGGTGAGAGGAGAAGAAAGAGAAAAGTAAAGAAAAACAAATAATATTCTCCGCTCTCAGAGACAGGGGCGGAGCCAGGAAATAATTTTAGGGCATGCTTCATAAAAATCACTAAGCAAAATTTTATATAAATAAATTATATTTATAATTAAAATCTACTCTAGGATCTCATAGATATATAAAAAACTATATAAATAAACATTATTGAAGTTGAGCATTACTCATCAAGAAATTAGATTATATGATAACAATGTTATTCTATGTTATAGTTTAAATAATATCAACATAATCTGGCTATAGCCCGGCCCGGCCTACCTGTAGCTCCGCCCTTGGTTAGAGGTGGACTAATGTATGTTGCTTAATATATCTAACACATTCATACCTCTTATTATATTGGGGCTCAGCGGTTCTGTTATGATTTTCGTATGTATTAATTATCTATATTTTGGGTTAATCCGTTGCATAGATCCGCAGTTTCTTAGTGATGTAGTGTTGAGGCGTTATGATCGCGATCATTGAGCATGGGACACGTGCCAGTTATGGCACTTTGTATTATTTTTATAGTTTGTAGGGCATTGTACGCCGGAAGATGTTCGAGTTCCCATGAACTTCATCCACCTCGGTAGCTGACCTTCCCTGTGCCTTTCACTTTTTTTTTAATCTCCTTATATGTTTGTTGTGCTAAACAAGTGTTGAATCAAAATTTGGTTAAATTGATAAACGCCTCCCCTCTTTGAAAGATGCCAAGAGATCAAATTTTAGAGAACATCATTCTTAAAAAAAAAAAAGTGTCAACGTTTATCATGTCATTGCATCTTTGCTCAAAGTTTTTTTTTTTTTTTTGAAAGAGAACGTTTGGGATTCTCTGGTTTCAGTTACTATTCTTTACCTTGAAAAGATCATTAGAAAGAGAATGTTTGAGATTCTTTCTAATCATAGTATACTCGGTTTATAGATTATGATTCAAGATTAAAAAATTCAGACCCTCTAGCCCAAAACCAAATAATAGTACACACCCCCAAAATCATCCAAGGTTGGGAAAATCATCAACTACATTAAATGAAATAAGTCATCACAAAACATATCCCAATTGCATAACCCTACAATTATAAATTTATAAGAAGCAACTAATGAATCAATCTACTAGCATAGTTCCTTGTCCAAGCAAGGCACGCACTTACACAACTATGCTCACTTTAAAGAACTCAATAATTGAATATATAATGCAAATAACAGACTTCATTTAATCTAATATATCACTGATGGTTTGCGCTAATAACTTGGGCATGGCCTTGACCGGGACTCGGACCAGAGTTCTTGATCCCTCCCAATGCATCAATGGTGGTGGATGCATGCCCCTTCCCTCCGGGGCTCAGCCCAGCGCTCTTTACGCCCCACACCGACAACCCATCAATGAAATCTTTGATGCCTTCCATCGCTTCTTCGTCGAATGTTCTCAATGGCCGTGCTTGAACAGAGGAGGAGGAGAAGCTCATCACAAGGAAGAGCATAAGAAATCCTAGAGACTTGGTTTGTGTAGTTGCCATGGATTGATGTTTGCTTGTGAAGGAGTACTTGATGATACAAAGTGTGGGCAGAGGTTATAGTATTTATAGATCTTGTAATTGACTGGGAAACATAGGATTGAATTGAACAATCTCCTGTTCAAACCCAATGAATGCTACTTTGTTGCTAGAGAGGAAACATCCGGGAATTTCATTTTGGGAAGTTGAAATTGGTTCGTTCAATTTATGTATGTAGTTTTTTCAGTCCAATTTTCATACCTTTGAATTGAAAAAAGCAGCAAAAAAATATAGCTATATATTCCACATAGTACAAAGTTCTTGTAGCTGCCACAGCATTGCATATGTCATTGAGAAAGACCAAGACCATGGAATTAAATGTTTTGACACGTGCAACGCAAGTTAAGTTACAATATGTGTACGGAACACTTGATACTAATCTGTCAAAGTTTTTTTATTATTATTAATTTAGGGATTTATTTGAATTTAAATAAAATTTACCGACAGTTACTTGGACTTCCTAAAAACTTGCGGGGATATCAGACAAATTATAAGGGCTTAGATGATTTTTTTTTTCATTTAATAAATGTAAAACAATATAAAGATACCTTCTCAAGAAATATTCCGCACTCACTTTGTCAGGTGAGGTAAAATGGTGTCGCACATACATATTTATTTATATGTGTTTTAAAAATTTTAATTATATATTTGATTAAGAAATATTTTTGTTGACAAAAAATATAATATATTTGACCAAATTAAATAAATATCGTTTTTTTTTTCATTTCCTTAACTTAGAATGGTATAGATCAACTGAGTGTGCTTAGCAAACCGTTGTAGATAGTTTCTGCTTTTCAGTCGATCAAAATGCTCTCAATGGGTTACCAAATGCCTTTGATTAAATGAAAAACAATTAATCCGTGGATTTAGGTCAATTCAAACATTGAAATCTGTGTTTTTTAAAAGCACCCAAAGCATGTTTTGTGGGAAATCGTCCATCTTCAAAGCTAGAGGTGTCTTTCAAATGATCATTTCAGCCCTTATTAAATGGGAATGTTTATTTGGGGAGGACACGGGGCAATAATGTAATCTAACATCTTTCCTTTTTTTAATTGCTGGTTTGTAACAAAAAAAAAAAAATACAGATTTGAAATGGAAAAAAAAGATTCGGTTATGAGCAACAAATATGATTCATGGATTAATAAAAAATAGCCCTAAAAAATACATGGTCCAAAAACATATATAAAGTTATTTTATATGAAAAACTACTTTTCAATGTTGGTTTTCAAATGCACACTTATTAGAATATATAATACATGAGTGTTCATTTAGGTTATCATTTGACCCAAGAAGATATATTCTTCTTGGGCATATTAGAAAAAATTACCATTCCATTGAATCTCTCAGAACTATCGTGGAAAGGAGGAATTCTTATTTCCTTTAAGGATCCGTTTAGATAGAAGCATAAGCTATTATAAGATTTATACATATTCCAGGAATTGTTGACTTTATCAATAGAATGAGAGATTTTGTGTTTGGTTGCATTTTTAATTATTCTCATTAGGAAACGTAATAATAAATATTAGAGTGTTTAGTTGATGAAGAATAAGATGTGAATAAGGTGTAAAAAATGGATTTGACATGTGGGCCACATTGATGTATAAGATGTGATGACAGATGATTTGCTGTGATGACATATAATTTAATAGGTGGGTCCACTTATACCAGTGGAAGAATAACACAATTCTATAGGTGGACTTGGAATACAAATACCAGTTTATTCTCTCAGGTGTTGTTTGACTTGAGGAATAGGGGTGGAATAGGGGAGGAATAGAGCAGAATAAGGCAAAAAAGGTGTTTGGGTAGAGGGAATAAGAGGGTATAGCTATGCGGAATTAGGAGATAATAAGCTAGTATTTGTATTCCAAGTCTACCCATGGAATTGTGTTATTCCTTCACTGATATAAGTGGACCCATCTATCAAATCACATGTCATCACATCAAATCACATGTCATCACTTCTTATACATCAATGGAGCCCATATGTCAAATCAACTTTTTATACCTTATTCACATCTTATTATTCATTAACCAAATACTCCAACCTTTATTATTACGTTTCCCAATGAGAATAACTGAAAACACAATCAAACACAAAATCTCTTATTCCATTGATAAACTCAACAATTCTTGGAATAGTTATAAACCCCAGAATAGCTTATGCCTCTATCTTGGAATTGGTAATAACCTCAACAATTCTGCATAGCTTTACCCCTTATTCCTCCTATTCAAACACCTTTTTTGCCTTATTTTGCTCTATCCCTCCTCTATTCCTCTAGCCAAACAGCCCCTTAGTATATAATAGGATATATATAACTAAGTATATTAGGTTAGAAGAAATCAGGAACGGCACAAATGATTATATGAATGACTGAGCATATCAACCAAATTTATTGACATTTGACTATTAAGTAAGATTACAAATTTTATGTTGTCATTTGGCCTCTACATCCTTATTTTTGATAAATTAATAATCCTCACAGTAAAAAAAAAGAAATACTTAACATGAGTAAGAAAATCATTTTTTTCTTTGCACCAGTGTGTGTGTGTACAGGGGGCCGATGGGGTGCGGTTGTGCGACCGTGCACCCCATACGTCGATCGTGCGATCGCTACTCTTGCGATCGCACAGTCGACGCTTTTAAAAACAAAAAAACAAAAAAAACCTCACAGGATCTCTCTGTCGCTGTCTCTCTCTCGCGCACGCGTTCTCTCTCTCTTTCTCTCACGGGATTTTTCGCTCTCTCTCTCTCGCTCACACATATATTTGGTCAGATCTAACCAAATCGACGACTGTGACCCCATCGACTATGACTCCCGACGACTGCGACCCCATCGATGACCCTCCAACGTCCCCGTTGGCAAACCCCTCCACGTCCCCTGCTGCGACCCCATCGACGATCCCCTCTGCAACCCCATCGACGACCATCCTCCGGTCTTTCCTCTTTTCCTCAAACATTTTTTGAATTTCATCTGTCTGTGAATCTTTGTGAATATTTTTGTATGTGTATGATTTTTGTTGAATTTTATATCCCTGAATATATGTGATTTTCTTACTACAATTTTTTTTGTTGAATGAATTTATGTGTATGTGTTTTTTTTTCCTTTTTTAAAACTTAATTTCATGCAATTCTTGATTCCACAGTTGGTCTACACCAAGTTTTGTTCACATTTGTGATTATTTACCGTTTCAAAGGTGCTGTTATAATCACAAGGTCGATGCACATTTTTATGACATTCAACTCTCATATTATTCCATTAAACATAATCTATCAGTGATGGGCAAAATTGATGATTCCTAGAAATACAGTGGTACAACATGATAAATAGGCTACACATACATGCCTTCCCCTCCACTGATTATCGCTTTTTTTTTATGATATGATCATAATATAACTATCAAAAATACATTACAATGGACTGCATTAAAAAAAAAAATCCTTCAAACACACAAAGGCAACCCATCTCTGGAATCTACAGAAGTTGAGCATCCAAACACCATTTTTCATATAGTTCTCTCCATATTAAATTGGGTAGGTGGAGATTCTTCTTCCTTCTATGAATCTTTTTTGATATTATAGTTGAAATATTTGGTTGATTTTTCGAAGATAGCAACCTCCCCCACATCCTGTCTTTTATCACTACCTTGTTCTGCGTCTCAGTTATTCTCTGCACATAAGGAAAAAAACAATTGTGAATATTTTAAGTTCATTTTCATTCTACAGTGATTTAGTACCATTTCTATGTATGTCGCAGTCGTTGATTTGGTCAGATCTGACCAAATATATGTGTGAGCAAGAGAGAGAGCGAAAGATCCCGTGAGAGAGAGAGACAGCGAGAGAGAGAGAGATTCCGTGAGGTTATTTTTTTTTTGTTTTTTTTTTAAAATAAAAGTCGAGAGATCGCACGGTCGATGTGTGGGACACACAATGAGGTGCAGCCATCAGCCCCCTATATATATATATATCGGGGGGGGGGATGACCAAAAAAAATCTCATTAGAGTGTGAAATACCCAAATCAGTCATTTTTAAAAATTATACCTAAAAAAATTTCATTTCACCGTTTTTAAAACACAAAAGACTAATCTGTCATTAAATAATTAAATCTTTAATATCCATCTTTATTCCATACTAAAAATCTATTTTACTAACAAAACAACAATCTCTCTATACATGATGAAAATCAATCATCTTAGAGATTTTGTTATTATATATCATACTGTGTGTTTCTTATATATATCTTACATGATATTGTTTATCATTTTTTATTATGTATAATTATAATATATAATTTAAATCTGTATTGTGCCCCAATGCAGCAGATGATATTTTAGTATTCTAAATTTTTATTCACATTTTTATTTTTTTGCTATTTACATATTTTTATCATATCATTAATACATATCAATTTTAAAAAAAAACATCAACATTTAATGGAATTTATCACTAAAAATTCAAATTATATTGATATATATTTCACAAAATTCATCGAATCACAAAGAATTTACAATAAGAAAATGTCTGAAATATATTAATAAAACTAAGAGGGTGAAATATTTTAACAAACTTAAGAGATATGGAATTAAAGATTTAATTGCATAAGAGCATATTAGTTTTTTGTAATTCTAAAATTGTAAAATGAGACTTTTTTAGGTATATTTTTAAAAAGTGGCTGATTTGGATATGTCTAACTTTTGGGAGACTTTTTTTACTCATTTTCCCTATTGGGGGACCCGTGGCTGCTTTTAAGGTTAAGTTGGAAATGCTGCATCTGCTTATTTGTCATGACCCTTTATTCCAATAATTGAACTTTCCCTTTTGAGAACGTTCATGTTTTGATAGTGTCTAGTCCCCGACTTCACTTATTCTCCATCAATACGTTTCTCTATAAAGTTCAATATGCACAAATGAATGACAATATTCATCTAACATATCTTAGATCTCCATTAATTTCAAATATCATACAACATGCTGAGCAGAGGGTATTGTTTTATATCAAAAAGTTTCTAATCTACTGCATATAGATTTAAAAGTTCAAATATAAATATTTGTAATTAACTTCCACAAATCTTTAATATTGAATAGCCCCTACACAAACTTCAGAATGAATTAATTGTCATGTTACTCTCTGCTAAAACCTATTTGCAACCATTTATTTCAAAAATAGCTTTCACATAAATGTTGCTTCTTCCAACTAATTTTTCATAATACTTAAAAAAAAAACAATTTTGTTGATTTTTATGATGTAATTAAAAACTATAGTTTAAAAAATTCCATTTGCAGTCTACTATACAAAACTGCTCTTGCAATAATATAATCAATTATACAATTATTTGTTCAAACTGGGGATCCAGTAGCATGACTACAGTTTAAATCAAATTGATGTAATTCAAAAAGCAGGGACGGAAACACGAGTGAAACAAAAATTGTTGGATATTAAAATGATTTAGGTTATAAATTTGAAAAATATTATGTTTAGCAGTATCACTTACTCCAGAAAGGATACTAGGAACTCAGATCTGGAGACTAGGAGCTCAGATATAGAGACATGTTCACTGATCTTATTGCTGCCCACACATTTTTTATGCTTTTTTTTTAATTGAATACCTATACTTCAAAATATTATTACTCATGAAAATGAATGCATCTATCTATTATTACTTTTTTTTTGTAACAAATTTTATATTGAAATAATGGAATATATATCGAGTTAGTTGATTTCATATACAGTATTAGTGACATGACTACTACAAACGAGAGTGCAAAAAGTCTGTCAATGCACACTTGAATTTTAAAGATTTAATCTTGTGTTTGTGTTTTCTATTATTGAATGAATATATGGAAAAACAACTACATTTTTAAATGTAGGTCTCTCATTTTGTGGGTTGACAGTTTCGGATTTTTTATGCTGATTTTCATAATTGTGATTTTGAGTTTCTAGATTTTTTGATAGTTTAGTTTTATAATCTCGCTCTTTGCAAAGTTAAGCTTAAATGGCATTCTTGTATATTTTAAAGATAAGTTATTTCTTTCTTTTTTATTTTTTTATTTTTTTGTGATAGTAAATTGTCAGATTTTTAAGATTTGTTTTCCTAGATATTCTGTTTTTTTTAATGTCTTTATGTATGGAAAAATAAGAAAAAATTAACTTTTGATCTCAGTCATCCATTACTTTGAGATAGTCTTAATTTTTTTTTAATTATCATATTTTTATATCTTTATATTTTTATAAGTTCTCCTCTTTTTACTTTGTCTCTTCACCTCAAACCCTCCCTTGTTCCGATCTCCGCCCCTGTTCAAAAGCATTTGAAAACTCCAAAATATCGACAATCACTTCAAATTTGTAAAATTTTAAGATCATATGTTTTAGTTAACAATCATAGTGAAGTAATAATTGTTATCACCACTTCATGTTCTCGATAAGAAATTTGGCATGTTTGTGGATATTTTTGTGAGCTTCCTAACACACTTATAACATGAATCTCATGTACGGTTGGTAGCAGTTGAAAGTGATTCGGAGGGGCAAAATGAATAACTTGTTTCAACTTTAAAATTCCTTGAATGTCCTCACTTTATTCTTCGTCGGCATCATCATTTTAATTATATCAATCTCTTAGAAGAAAAATGTTATACTCAATTAATTTTACACATATTTTTATTTTTATTTTAAAATCATATACTTTATGATATGTATTTTTATAAAACATGAATTATATATTCTAATTAATTAAACATTTTCTAACAAGATATATAATTCATTATAAAGAATGAAGGAGTCTAATGAGATATATAATACCATATCTGGGATTGTAAAATTAATTGATTATGGTTACATAGCTCTTTTTAGAACTAGTCCTCTTTTCAACAATATTTATGGTAGGCCAACCATTTATAGGTGAAGGTAGACCATGCAAACTCATTGATGTTTAAAGTATTGAATAATGGTGGATCTTTCTGCTTAGATATTTTTTTTTGGCAACCAGATCTTTCTACGTACTTGGTATTCGGTCTCCCACCCTGAAGCATGCAAATATATGCCCATTTGTACCTTTCAGTTATACAAACCATTTCAAATTGGCACCAAATTTTTTTTTTTTTTTAAGAAACGATAGGCCGACGCCTTAATATATTAAGAGCGCAAAATACAACATAAAGATAGGACAGCCAGTGAGTTATTCAAATTGGCACCAAACCCTTCATTAATTGCATTTACCAATTCAATCAATCTCCACATCCAAACCATGTTTACTCAGGCAACCAGTATTTAATTAATAAGCCGCCACATGGGTTTGATTAACATCAATTAGTTATTCAAATCTCAAGTTGCCCAGTCAACCTAATCCACAACTACAAGAGCTATATATATTAAGGGTCATCCCATCCCTCTGTATCAACCAAAAACTTTATTTGATGTACACTTCGTTAAGATTTTAGTCCTCTCAATACCTACCAAAGTTCATCCCTATACACACATACATGGCTACCACACAAAGCAAGTCCCTAGGATTTCTCCTGCTTTTCCTTGTGATGAACACCTTGGCCTTGCCCAGTCAAGCTCGGACACTGAGAATGCCTGATGAAGCCTATGGAGGCTTAGAAGGCTTCTTTGATGGTTTGTCTGTATGGGGTGCTAAGAATGCGGGACCGAGCCCAGGAGGTGGAGGACACAAGTTCACAACCATGGGGGGAATCAAGGTCTCTGGACCGAGCCCTGGTCAAGGCCATGCTCAAGTTATTAGTGCAAACCATCAGTGAACTGATCCTCATGGGGTTTGTTAAGTTCATAGATACTATAGTGGAGTAATAAGTTTTTTATTTTTCATTGCACCTTGATTGATTAAGGGACTTTTGATGTTTGTTCATTCTGAACTTTTTGCTGCCTTGAAAGTTAATTCCAAGCATAATTATGCTGGTGGATGTTGGTTATAGAGCCACATGATTATGTAATACTTGACTATTATTTGCTGAACTTAAACGAAAGGTTTGTCATTTTTCCTATGGGTTGCATATGTGATGTTTTCCTTCTCTATGACTCAGCCAAAAAAAAATTTGGCGTTCTCTCGTATATTGACCATGGTGACTCAATTGAAGGACTCATTTTGCTCAGCAAAATGTTGACATTCGAATCAACCATTAAATGTAACTCATGTATCTCAAAAAACTTAACAGGAGAAAAATATTGTTCAGAGCTTAGGATGTTCCAGCTATGATATGGGCAATTTGGCTTGAACGAAATTAGTGGTCTTTTTTGAGATGGTACTTCTTACGTGAAGAACATTTAGGATGCAATGACTCACTTCATATGGGATTAGAGCCTCTTTACATGGCTGTCAATAGAGTCGCGCTGGTTGATGGTAAATTTATAATACAATAATTGTTGCAATTGACGAGTTCTTTGTAGGACCCTCTCCTGCTATAATCCGCTTGGGTTTGCTTTGTAATTCCGTTTTGATTACTTATATTGATTATTTATATTTGTTTTTTTTAAAAGGAAAATCTTTAATATAATAAAAATCTAGTTTTTGTGGCGTCTAATGTAATGATTTTGAAATAAAATGGAAATAGAAAATTGTTGCACTTATTCATTCCTATGCTCACTTTTGGACTACCAAATACCAACAACTTTTGCGTCTTTTTTGGAAGGTATATACGTCTAATGAAATCTGAGCTTTTGAGAGAAAATGTAGTTTAATTACAATATATAGAATGAGTGAGTTGAATACTTGTTTTCTTATATTCTCTTTAATAAAGTACACTCGCATAACGTAGTATATACTCTATTAAAGATTTTGTGTACAATATTAGAACTATAGGATTGGCCAAGTGTATCAGCACCACCTAATTAATAGTCGTAACTAGTATTATTGAATTATGTTCATGTACCTGCCTAGTCTATTTACCTTATGACTCAAAACTAGTGAAGTCATTTTGAGTTGTTGATTTAGTAATTCCAATATCAGCTAGAGGTTGTTCATTATTTACTGTTATGAACAAGTGAATAAAACCATTCATTTATATTAATGCGTAAGTTAGAAATTCATGTAAAGAACCCTTATAAAATAAACAATGATACAACCAAAATTAATAAATAAAAGACTTCACCTATTTTTTCTAAGATCTTTTATGCCCTGTTTGGATAGGGTATTAGTGGTGGTATAACATGGAATAGCTTGATATAAGTCAAATTTGTGCATTTGGCTGGATGGTATAGCCAGGTATCTGGAAGCCAAAATAAGGTGGAATACATGAGTATCCGGATTCCACCGTCCCCATGGTATTAACTTATTCCAATCATAATAATAAGTGGGCCCCACGTGTTTCTTTTCCTTTTCATTTCTTACCCGTTTGCTTGCATTTATTAATTTGTGATGGATTGCAGAGGGAGGTTCGGTCTGTTTAGATTGCAGAGGGCGACGGTGCGCCGGTTGAGGGTTGAGGTGATGGTGGTTGAACTATTCGTGGTGGTTCTTGGGGGTGGTGGTAGTGTCCGTGATGGTGGAGATGGTGGTTCGTGAGGTCGCAGTGGTTTGATGGTTGTGGTGGTGGTGAGGTCGTTGGTGGAGGTGGCGGGTGTTCAATACACTGGTGGAGCCGTGGAGGAGGGGGGTCTGTTCATGGTAGATATATGGTGAGTCACATGTGGTGGTGGATGAGTCTGGTGACTGAACAGTGCAAATGGAAGGTGGTGGTGGTGGTGACAGGTGAATAGTAATTGAAAGGGTAAAAATGTGATTTTAATTCAACCAAACAACAAAACTTATTATTATATTTTTCAACTAAAATAACTGAAAACAAAATCAAATAGAAAATCACTTATTCCATTGATAATTATTTATTTCTAGAATATATAAATTTTATAATAACTTATGTCTTCATCCAAAGATGCATTTAAAATTTTTCTAAGTTGTAGGTACTTTTTTTTCACTACGATGGATGGACCATTTTTTCTATGTTGGGATCTTTTTATCAGGTATAACCGTTTTATTTTTTATTTTTTAATGGAATGATATGTTGAGTCTGTAGGTATGGACTTCAATTTTATTTCAAACTAAAACAAAATATATTCAAATCAATAAATATGTAGTATGCATTATATTTCTTTTTAACGTTTAAACTATGGTTTAATATTTTTATTATTATTATTTTGTTTTTCTTGTCCTTTTGGGATTCTTGAACCTCTTGCTCATCAATTCCTTTCACGTGATGTGGGATTCTACCAACTCCTCTTGTATATATAGTTATAATCGCAACCACGTGAAGGGTGCGTTTGGTTGCGCGATTGCAAAACTGATTCTGCAGGAATCTGCGATTGCAAACCTGATTCCGCAGGAAGCTCACTTTCTCAGCTTTTTGAAATCGCAGCTTTTGGGCACTATTTGCCTGCAATCGCTGGGTTTAAAACTGCGATTACAAAACTGTTTGGTTGCGCGATTGTAAACGTAGCTTCCTGTAATCGCAATCGCAGCGCAATCGCGGAACCAAACGCACCCGAAATCTGACTCCAAATTCGATTTCACCTGGTCAAGGTCTAATGGCAGAACTCTGGCAAGGCTCTCCTTTCAATTCAGGTATTTTATTATATGCCTCAGTCCAACTTGTCTTCCCTGTTTCCTTGGTTCAACACAAAATTTTGTTCTACATTGTGACCTCATCTATACGGATTAGCTGGCATGGTGTTGTTACTATCACTAGTTCATTCAAGCAACCATTCTTGGTCTAACCATGGCACTTGTTCATGTGACTTCAGCAACGACCAGGTCATTTATTTTTATAAAGCTAGATTGGGCCACAATTCACATTGCATTTATGGCATGATCACTACCCAAAGATTCATGGTGGGGCTACCAGTGGTTTCAAGGCCGATCAATTTTCCACGATTGCCCAAAAAAAAAAAAAAACAAAGAGAAAATGTTTCCATTAAATTAAATAAGGTTTATTACACTCAGTTATTTTTTGTAGTTCAAAATACAGTTTTATGTCTTGTTAGCCTTCTTTACTTATTGTATCGAGATATATATCTAACTAGAATTTTTTTTATTATAAAAGATAGTATTCAATTAATTAAAGTTTATACTTTACATTTTATAAAAGTGTATATATATTTTATTAAACGAGATACATATTTTTTAAATAAAATAAAAACACGTGAGGTCTGTATTTTAAATAGTAAAATGTAACATTTCCTGAACTAAATTTATTTCACATTAAAATACATGCTACTTTTTTTTTTGAAAAAATAATAACCCTATAAAAAGGACTAGATTTAATTTTATGGTTGATTAGTCATGTTTTCTTTAATCAATGTGTTACAACGACCTTCCAAATTGCACTGGAAACGTCATTTTATTTTCTTTTAAACATCTCCGCTTTCCAACCGTCAAGCACATGACCGTTTCCTCGTGCCAAAGTAGTCACCATATTTGTTTGAACAAAGGTTGGTTTATTAAATTAGTCAATTCACTTTGGAGTACTATGAATATAGACTCTCTCTGTAGCCACCCCATGCATCATCAAACACGTCTGCACATAAACAACGTTAACACAACCACAGAAACCCAATTTTTTAGCCAACAGCTCCACAAATTCAGTCACACACATTAATTATATACATGGCTACCACAGAAACCAAGTTTGTAGGATTTCTAATGCTGACTCTCCTGATGAGCTCATTATGCTTCTCTGCCAGAGCTCGGTCATTGAACATGTTTGGTGAAGTTAAGGTAGGTTTTGTTCATGAAATGTCTCTGTTGGGTGTGAAGAGCTTAGGGCAGGACTCAAGAGGCAAGGGGCATAAGTACAAGGCTGCTGATGTATTGGCAGGGATATAGAAATCTGGTCCCAGCCATGGCAATGGTCACAATTAAGCTAAGCCAGCTCGATCTACCAGTGATATTGTTACAATGAATATGTCGTTTATACTTAGTTAAGTTTGTGTTGTGTTATGTCTTCCTATGGTTAAAGGAATAATTCCTCGTGTCTTTTTTGTCAATCTATTGTTTTGTTTAGGAGAGTATTACTGCAGTGGATCTGTCGATTTGTTATTTTTCGTTGTTTCACAAGAGTCGTTGATGGCGTGTAATATACATAGTTGCCTAATAAATTCAGAAGGTATTGTTTTATTTTCCATTTCGTGCTTCTATTTAAATTCAAATTTCATTATGTATCGTACAGAATAATTGTTCATGTTGTTTTATTTTATTTTTATTTTTTTGGGGGGTGTGAAGTGTCACAAATTTATACAGCATTTCCAAGAGCATGCTTATGCTTAGGCACGTGGTGGATCACGGCGTTGCTAAAGCAGTCCACTAAATAAGATGGAGCGTTCATACACTCATACACTACACTGTGATAAATGATAATACAATATATATATCACGCACGTTACCATTGTATATATAGTATAAATTTTTTCAATTTTTCAAAAAGAAAAAAAAAAACTTATTATATTCACCACTTTTGCAAATCGAGTTTTGGTTTAGTCAGTAATCACCTCTCCTCCTTTGAAAAAGGTCAATTGATTAAATCCTGGGAAGTATCATTCTTTAAAAAAAAAAATTCACCTCTTTAAATATATTTGTTTACTTGACAGTGTCTGACTGGATTGAAAATTTTCACCACTAAGCACGCAATCAATTGATCATAATTTAAATTAGTGTAAAGTTATAAAAAAACAATGTATTCACATCATGATATGTGATAAAGCTACTAGAAATATGTAGTGCTTGTTTTGGTAACATAAGATATCAGGATAGATAATTATTCCAGCATAAACAATTCATAAGTCATTTTTCATTTTATTGTGATTTTAGTTATTTTCATTAAAAAATATAATAACAATATTTTGTCGTTTGATTGAACATGGAATGAGTTGTAGATAAAGGTGAATAAAATGTGGATGAAGATGTATAAAAAGTAAAAAATTGATTTGATATATAATTAAGCTTTTTTTATACAAGTGGAATAAATTGGATGGAATAACACAATTTTATGAAGACTTGAAATATCAATACCAGCTTATTCTCAGTTGTTCTATAATAGATATACTCACATATTTCTTATAAATAAACAATTTTTTTTTATTCTCCCATATTCCTCCTTTGTTCCTCCATCCAAATGAAGGCATAAGAATTCTATTGGATAAAAAGCGGTATGAAGTTTTTTTTTCTTGACAAACTTTTATTATTATTTATTTCACCGAATCCATACTCGAATCTAGGATTCCCTCAATAAAGAGAAGAAAACTCATTAATACAGTCAGATTTGAAATGGAGAACTTCGACTAGTGGACGATGTTCATCAATTCTACCGAATTGAATCTGACAATGTGTTGAATGTTTGACAGACAGCACATAACGTGAGTCCTTGTCAGTTGTCACAGTAGACAAGTACGTGGAGACTAATTCAGGCCTCAGAATTTGGGTTGTAACTTCATTCAACAATATTTCAGTCTTTCCCAGTGACGTATAAGATGGTGGCAACAACATCTGATGAAATATTTCTTAAACCATGCTTCTAATTTCAATTCAAAAAAGGTGAGAAGATCCTCATTTTGATTGAGCTCACCAATTTTAACTTGCCAAACATCAAATTCCGCGATGTTTCCTCTAATAGTAAAAGAGCCTCCAACGTGTTAATTAATTTGAACAATGGTTTATTAATTCAATCTAGCTGATCAACCACTAGAGCTATAAATACTGGGTACCCCCAGACACATCAATTACTCCATAGCAAGCAAAAGCATTCCATATTAGGAAGTCCTATAACATGGCAACTACACAAACCAAGTCTCTAGTACTACTTCTTGTGTTTTGTCTCATGATGAGCTCCTTCTCCTTCTCTGCTAAAGCTCGGCCATTGAAATCATTCAATGAAGTGAAGGAAGGATTGGGAGTTTTTATTGATGGCTTGTCTGTATGGGGCATTAAGAGTGCCGGACCGAACCCGGGAGGGAAGGGCCATATGTTCACAACAGTTGATGTGGTGGGATGGATCAAGAATTCTGGACCAAGTCCTGGTAATGGCCACCAAGCCCAAGTTAGCTCAAACGGCCACTGATAATGAATGGATCATTGTCATCACCATCTTCTTATATATTCATTAATACCATATTTACTTTGTTGTTTCCATTATCTTATAGTCATTGTTGCTTTGAAGAAGGAATAATCCATTTGTATTTTATTTATTTAGTTCGTTATTAAGTTTAATTTCCTAGGATGGCGCATGTTGGCTTTTTGATGTATTAAATATTTCTTTGGCTTAATGTTTGGGGAAGCTCAAACATTAACATGTCGAGTGATTCAGTGCGGGAATGCGGGAAACGACGTCGGTCGTTTAATCGCAGGTCCATCGCATCCAACGGTTGATGTGAATCGCACCCGACCGTCCGATGCGATGGACCCGTGATCGACGACCCCTGATCGCTTCCCGCATTCCCACACTGAATCATTTCCCCATTAATATATATATATATATATATATTAAAGTAATTCTAGGACACTGTGTTTACGTTATATAATTTTAAATGTAATCGATGGTTACTTGTGATATTTTAAAGAGCATCAACTTTCCAATTCCATTAGAGCATTCCAAATGGAGATCTCTAAAATGGAGTCTAAAAAAATATTAAAAAATTTAAAAAGTGAGTTTAGAGTCTCACTATTCATTTATCAACTCCAACCACAATCTCTATTTTCATCTCTATTATATTTTTATATATTATTTTTTTTATAAAAGTTCAATTTATAATATCCCTCTTATTTTTAATGTAATACACATAATTGAGAAATAATAAGAAATTTAAAATCGATAAAAGTTAATATTATCAGTTCGGACCAGGTGATCAATAAGCTTATCGATTATTCCAAAATTCTATATCTGAAAAATCTGTATTCATATCCTATTAAAATATCTCTATCCAAAAAATGTTTCGATCCATATCAAGGAGGATTAGAAAATAAATAATTTAGCGATTCATTTATTTCAAGATGGATCTAGATACTTTTATTTTGTGTTGTTGTGTTTTGTTGTGTCTTTTTATATATATTTTCATGTACTATCTTTTGTTGTGTTGTATTTTTTTATTAGAATAAATAATATTTTAATACATAAGCGCAAATAATAATCAATAGAGTCAAATAAATTAATTTTAATGTTAAGGAAAAATAAAAAAATATTATTAAATAATTTTTCTAAAATATATGTTAAACATATTCAATATTAGACTCATTTGAATCATATCAACGACATATATCCAATGATACTAATTTTATATAAATTAAAACTATATACATAAAGTTATCATACTTTTAAAAAATAAAATGGTTTGACCAAGTCAAACCTCCATATTTGGATGCTCATGAAGTGAGGAGCTGTTTTATCACCCACCGTGCTCCATTTTAGAGAAAAGGAGCACGCGCCATTGGAGATGCTCTTATCAAGTCTTAAATATGGAACATGATTTCTACAAATTCCAAGTCCCCAGCATTTCTTGTGCTTTTCATACCATGATCACCTCCTTCGCGTTCTCTGTTGGAGCTCGGCCATTGATAACGTTCAATGAAGCCGGGGGAGGCTTAGAAATTTTCATTAACAATGATCTGCCTATACCTGTATTGGACGTTATTAATTAAGATCGAATGAGGGGGTAAGCCCCGGTGGCAAGGGAAGAAGTTCAAACAATGATGTAAGTAAGCATGTCAATTATCAGAAAAAATATTTGTATCCGATCAGAATACGTATCTGAAAATACAGAAAATATCCGATATCCGAAAATCGGTATTCGTATCCGAACCAAATTATTCGTATCTGAAAATTTTTAAGATCAGATCGGATATAGCATGTATCCGATCCGAACAATATCTGAATCTGAATTGTTATTTTATTTATATATATTAGGATTAGTTTCAACCGTTAAATAAAAATCTAATGGCTCATGATATAGGGCAAAACACAAAACCAATTAAGACTTAACAACCCCTCGGTCCCTCGCCGTTTCATCTCTTACCAAAAACAAAGAAACCCACTCAAATCAATCTTCTTCTCACAATCTGACCCAAGAAATCACCAATCACGGATCATCTTCTCACTATCTCACCCACCAAAAAAAAAAAAAACCAAAGCACCAACAAATCACAAATCACCAACTAGTCCATGTTGGATACTTGTTTAATTATGTTATGATTTATGTTTCTATGTCTTTGTTGGATACTTGTTTAACTATATTAAGATTTATGTTTTTATGTCTTTGGTGCATATCTATTTAACCATATTAGGACTTAAGATTTTATAAATTCTTTGTATTTTAATCTGGTTCGGATATTTCGGATATTATCCGAATCCGTATTTGAATTTTCGGATCGGATACATATGTGTTTTGGAATATCATCGGATATCAGATACGGATATTTTTTCAAATATTCAGTTCGGATACGGATACGAATGTGGGTCTATCCGATCTGTATCCGTCCGATTGATAGGCTTAGATGTAAGTGAGGGATTAAGAACTCCGGACCTGAGCCCCGGTCATGGCCACCAATGATTAATGACCGACCATTAACTTTATTATTACTATACTAAGTTTGTTGTTTATGGTACTACCTTATTCATTAATGAGTTCCTTAAAGCATAGGTATTGCAGTTCCCACCTTGCTTTAATATTAATTCAAATTTCAAATCATTCTTTTGCCTGCTTGTTCATTGACGATTTTTTTGAACTAATTTAGCTAGCACAGTTACGCTAGTGGATTGATTAATTAGTCAGTTATCGATAGTACTCCAAAATGTAATGCTTGATTTCTTATTCGTATCTTAATTAATTGACAGGGTATCTGTACATGGATTGAATATGTGAAGTCTGCATTTCGATACAGGCCGCCAAAAAAAAAAAATTTGTTTACACAAACATAACTGCTGCACACTGAACATTTATGAATTATCTGTGACAGGCTATCTATAGTACTCCCAATTTCAGGCCTATTTGTAACAATCTTTAATTTCGTATTAAAGGTTTACAGTTCCATTAAAAAAAACATTTATGAATCATCAGAATAAGAAAAAACCTTTCTATTTCAAGAAAAGATCTATCTATATATAGAAAGGTCAAAACTGAATTTGTCACACTAAGAAATTGAGCACATATTTTATCCAAGCTAAGATTTCAGGCGGGCTCATTCCATGTTTGGATTCGGTATGGGTACGGATATGGATTAAATAAATAAAATATTTTTTGGAACGTTTGAAATTCGCAACAGCTATAACATATAAATTTTAAACATTGGGATTGATATATGGCTGAATTAGTCATGGGTAAGGATATGGATTTTAAACATTTGAAAACAACATTACCACGACTCCGAACTTGACCCTCCTAGTCCATCTCTTCTTAATTTTTTTAGTCTCTATTTAGTATAATAATAGCATTATTTTTCAACAACTTCCACGGGAGTGGGTAAAACGTGAAAGGGATACATTTTTTGTTGTTAAAAATTAAAAATTATAAAGTCCAAAACTAGGAGCTTTGAGGGAGTGCATCTGTGCATGGTCGTTTGTTTCCCAGTAACCCATGCACTTTCGGCAACTAATAAGATTTGCTTTACTTTTTCCAGACAACCAGCTGGAATAACTTTCCTAATTATTCTATCATATCATATTTATGCATATATATATTACCTTTATAAAGGTGTGTTGATTCAATTTCCAAATCGGAGACTCATCATTACCCAAGCCATGACGTTTTTCGCTCCCTCAATATTCACATGGAATTTGAATAAGGGCTTTTCAATGTTTATAATTCTCTGGTGATCAGATAATTATAATCAACTACTAGAGGTGCTATAAATACTGATTTCCCCAAGAGCCATCCATAATAAGCAACGCAATTAATTTACGCTTAAAAACCCTTAAGCCTCTCACCCACACAAATTTATTAAACATGGTTGCTTCACATGCTAGGTCTCTTATTCCTTCTCCTTAGCTCCCTCGTCGTCTCTGCTCGAGCTCGACCGTTGAAGGTGCTTAATGAAGATATTGGAGGCTTAGAAGGTCTCATTGATTGTAATTCGATATTTGGTGTTAAGAGCTCCGGGCAGGACCCCGGAGGCAAGAGACATGCCTTCACAACTCTCGATGCACTCGGACATAACAAGATTTCTAACCCGAGCTACGGAGGCAACGGGAACATGTTAATGCCCCCCTATGCGTTAGGAGGGATCATGACCAGCGGTCCGAGTCACGGTGGACAAGGCCATGGTTAAATTATCATAACCTAACAGTGTTATCATCATAGTTATGATTCATTAATGTGGTTTATCGTATAATGATTGTTTTGATATCATTCTATATTATTCATGTTTTTATTTTGTTAATCAAATGGTGGACCTTTGATCTACCCAAAAAAAAAAATTGGTGGACCTTTGAACCTGATTGCAAATTAGAGTCAACCATTGAATTATGGATGCAAGCTTGTTAAATATTTTGGTTCTGATTTTCAGGGGAGCATGATCTGATAAGCGTACATACATAATATTTGTTAACTACGGGCGTATATTGACTATTGAGATCCACGAATTCTTTTTTCTAATATGCATTATTGTAATACTGTAATATATGTTGGGATTCTTAACAATTTTATTTGTGTGAAATAAATAATACTAATCGCGGAATAATATATGTGATGCCCGAATCAATCACCAATGCAATCAGAAAAATATAAAAACATGCAAACCACAAGAAAACACTCAATTTAACGTGGTTCGGCGTAAGCCTACATCCACGGGCACTCCAGCAACAATCCACTATAGCAAATTATAATTTGAATAATGTATCTCAAGTTTTGCCCAAAACTTGAGGAATATAAGATGAAAGAGAGATACATAGTTACATCAATGAAACTCTAATAATCTTTCAAACAATATGGAACACAACATCGATGTAGATTGGAATCCATGGAGGAACCTGAAGAAGGAACAACTCTTATTCTATTTCTCTCTTCTTCTCTCTCTCCTCTCTCTCGCTCTCGACTGTTGCCGCACTGACTACACGCTGCAAACCTCTGTCTTTCTTTCCTGACCGTGTATTGCTATGAAAGGAATCCTAGAAAGACATTGAGGCCCCGTTTGGTTTGTGTCATTTTTTTTAGTGGAATTACTTTACGAGAATCAGTTTATCATGAATTATTCTATCAGGAATCCTGATTCCTTTAGACTGTTTGGTTCGCTAGTGGATTTCTTGAATAATCATTTTCAAGTGTTTGGTTCATACATGAAAAATGATAATGAATTTGATTTATATGTCTAAAATACCCTTCCTATTATTTATATAATTGTAAAATTTATTATTTTATCTATATCACAATAATAAAAAAAGAATAAATATTTTATAAATATTTAATGAATGCAAATAAATAAAATAGCCAATTATGTTATTAAACATATAATAATAGTAATATTTCTAAATTAGTTGAATACTATGAATTCCCTAAAAACTAAATAACCAATTTTATTAGTTATGATTCAGAGATATTGCTTTAGGCCTAAACTCACATCACACATCACATATTATACCAATTATAATAATATATAAACTCATCTACAAAAATAAAAAATAAATTTAAAAATATAAATAAATATCTAATACATACTTAAGATTTTTCACATCATATATAAAAAAAAATTTGTTAAAAAAATCAAAATGACTATATAAACACATTACATCGGTGGTGAGAAAAAAGAAGAAGAGAGACTATTTATTTTAAAAGGGATACATAATAATTTTATTAATTTGTAAATGACATAATGGTAATCTAATTTAGGATTCCTGCTAGAATTTGATATTACGCCACAAATAATGTGAATCTGATTCACTTTTTTTCCACATATATGGATTTTAATTCCAAGGGGGACCACAATTAACATTAAGATTATCACCAATCAAAAACTGAATTTTATACATATGGAATCAAATTTTATTCCAGAATGACATGAATCAAACAGGGCCTAAATACCCTCCCCACATCAACTTATTCACGTGCATGAAACGGTCCATGCATGGGCCCACCAATGGGCTTCAAGCCCACAAACTCAACAATATACATTATTCTTAGTATAATATCCTCTGGGTGATTCATAATAGAATATTTCTGGGCTTTGGTTATTGTGGTATCCCCCAAATTGATCCAATGCCACACAACTTGCAACCAATGTTTTAAAAATTGAACCGTTTATAAAATAAGAACTATAAAGATCACCGGTTTAAACATCGAGTTCATTGGAAAAATAAATATATTAATTTCTGTTATTGAATAACAAAATTTATCAAAAAAATATAAATTAATATTTTTTAAGATTCTAATCAAAATCATGGCATGGCTTTTATTTATAAAATAAATTTTTTTTTGTTAAATTTAATATTTTAACAAGTTCATCATAATTTTTATAAATAAAGAATATGATAGTTTGATCAACCTATAACCAGTTTTCTCAAAAATTGTCAGTTGAGGGCAGCTAATTGTTTTTTATCGATTTTTTATATCATCAGGTTGAGATGATAAACCGAATTAGAATTCAAAACGTGTGAAAGTTTATTTGGTTCAACTGGTTGGGTCTGGTCAGATTTTATAACATTTTTTACAATCCTAAAAAATATAACATGTCATCAATGGCGCATAGTTTTTTTTTTATTAGAAAGAGTGAAATTGGTTAAAAAGGAGTGAGGGACATTCTCATTTGGTATTCAATCATTCTAGCAATCAGATCCTCATCTTTTCTTAATTGAGTATACATATACTAAATAAGATTAGTATATATTAAGTTAGAAAAATACAAAATAGTGTGCATTTAATTTATTATGATATATGTTTAATTTTCTATAAAGCCTTATTCTTCATAAGGGTCATCAAAAGACTCGAGGCCCGAAAACTCGGCCTGGGACAATTCACGGGCCGGGCCAGCCCAATTTGGCCCATACGGGCTGGCCCGTAGGCCAGCTAACAGGCCCGGCCGTTGAGGGCCCAATATTTAAAAAAAATGGGGGCAAGTGTCCCATTTTAGTTTGTTTGAAAATGGGGGGACCCCCCCCCCCCCTAAATAAGGGGGACAAATGTCCCCTTTATTAATAAATCAATAATGAAATAATGATTCATATGCTTATAAGCCCCATTTTACACGCTCCATAAGATGATACAAGTATTAATACATATTTTATTATTTATGTCTTTTTCAATAATTACTCCTCATAATCAAGGAGTTGGTTACAATGGCTGATGTGTCATGATTTTTTGAATTTGTATGTAAGATCAAATCACATGATTTATAATACTTAATAATCTTCTCTCTTTTGCTTTATAATGTATATAAAAAAAAATATGATCTATCTGTCTATCCATCTACGGCTTCTTTTTCTTTTATACCTAAAATAAATTTTGTATTTGGTTCACATTCTTTATTTGCATTTGTTATAATTTTTTATTATTGAATTTGATGCTAAATGTTAAATTCAATAACTCATGTACAACATTATTTTAAAAAACACAGAACCAGATCAAAAGATTGTTTTGGAGGTTTTTCAAGCATTGATTTGTTTCTTAGAGGAATGAAAGTTTTTCAAGCATTAATTATTTTTTAGAGGATTGGAGGTTTTTCAAACATTGATTTGTTTTTCGGAAGACTTTTCAGCCTACAATCAGATCGAAAATCAAAATTGAACGATTAGATGTCGTTTCCAATGTTTGTCAATTCAGGTGCTGCCTTTTATTTTTTATTTGTTTTGCACTTGTTACAATTTTTTTATTGAATTTGATGCCAGATGTTAAATTCAACAACCTTAAATCTGTGGCATTTGAATATTAAATTATTTAACAATTATATCTGAAAGTTAGTTATATTGTGGAATGTAACTCACTTTTAATTGCTTTATATAAACGAAGTGAGTTAAATTTACAAATGTAACTGACTTCTAATGTAATTTATTGTTAAAATTAAGTTACATTTTATAAATGTAACTGGATTTTATTCCGAACTCTAATTTTATACTGTGATTTGTGTTTCATTTATGCATTCATTAAAAAATTCAAAAATACTTTGTTTGATTATTAGAATTGAAAAATTACAAATTAACAACAGTGTTTAAAAAACATTGATTATTCTTTATCGCCATCATTTTCTGGTTGAATGAGAGGCCGCAAACAAAAATTTGGTCTTTTTTGGTGTTTTGGTGTTTTTGATGAAATAGATTTTTTGAATGATTTCGTTTGTCAGTTTTTATTAGAAAACCTACAGGATTTGAATTTTGGTTCTATTTTCATAAATATAATTAATGGCTTTTTTTATTGGGTTTTTAAAAAATAGGTTTCTTGAAATGAATTGACTATGTTGATATGTTATTTGAAAAAGGTGGAGATGAATTTAATGAGAGAGAAATCGTGGGTTTTAAATGAGAATAATATTTTATTTTGCTTTTTTAACATTTTTTTAAAAGTTAAACAAACAATCAATAAGAGAATAACACTTCATTGACTTATGAATAGTGCCTAAATAGTAAATCCTATATAGCAAGACTCTTAATAAATAGAAGGGATAGATGTCCCCCCATTATAAAAGGGGGCCTAAGGTGGGCCCCCCTTCAGACTTAATGGGGGGGGGGGGGGGGGGGGGACACTTGTCCCCCAGTGGAAAAAGAGGATCCACCATCGGCCCCTACATTAATGGGGGGAGGGTGGCCCCATTAGAAAAGGAGGCCCAAGGTAGGACCCTACATTAATGGGCGGAGGGGCATCCGCTCTCCCGTCCTTTTCAAATTTAACTTTTCTTTTTTAAAAAAAACACAGGCTCGTAGCCAGACGCGTAAGCTCGAAAATTGAGCACAACCCGTAAGGCCCGTTCAGGCCCGAGCCCGTGGGTGGGCCGCAGGCTTGATTTTTTCCTCGCGGGCCAGCCCGGCCCGGGCCCGCTGACCAAAAAGGCACGTGGGCCAGGCTTGAACCTGTTTTTCATGCGCCGGGCCGGGCTGGCAGCAGGCCCAGCCCATTGCCTAATTCTTCATAGTGATATATATTTTTAAAAAGTATTAAAAACATGTGGAGAAATGCAAAAGAGTGGGAAAGATTGTCCTAACATTTTCCTTCTCATTTCTTCACACGGGCTTTCTCACACTTTTTAGATTGGAAAATGTTAGATTCACATTCATTTTTAAAGTATAAAATTAGCGTAAACCACATGTTATGTCTTTATTTTTTTTTAAATAGTGAAAATCATCTAACGATTTATATATTATAATGAAAAATGTATATCGTTCATTTTTTAATTGAATGAACTCATTTTTAATAAATGTAAAAAAACATGTATATACATCGTCTAACAATGCATATGTCACTGGATTTCAAACGATGCAATAAGTCCGTATTTTAAACGATAAAAATGATTAAGTATAACCGCACATTTTTACATTTCGATCCCCCTCCTGTTTTTCAACTTCCCTGATAAAAGCACAACAAATCCCTCCATGGGAGAAGGGACGGTGTGAAATGGATGGATTTTATGTAGTCGAAAAAAGAAAAAGTTCCCAAACATGAAACTTTGAAGAAGTGCACATATGTCTCAAGATGACGCGTGTAGTGGCTCCGGTAATTAACATTTGCTACACTTTTTTGAGACAACCAAACTTAAACAGCTTTCCTTTAATAGCTTTCCTAATTATTCTACCTTCTTTATTTATATGTATGTACTACTTTTTTACCAAGGTGTGTAAAACTTCCAAATTGGATCATAACCAAAACCATGACATTTTCTCCCTCAATTTTCACATGGATTTTGAACAAAGGGTGTTTCAAAGTTAATTTTTCTAGTCAATGACTGGAATCAAACACAAGGGGAGCTATAAATACAGGTTTCCCCAAGAGCCAAGCAACACAATTTACTCTTGAAAACCCTTTAAACCTCTCACACACACAAGTAATTTGTTAAACATGGCTACAACTCTAGCAAAGCCTCTTGGATTTCTTATGCTCTTCCTTCTCCTTGGCTTCCTAGTTGTCTCTGCTCGAGCTCGACCGTTGAACGCGTTTAATGAAAACAACGGATGCTTAGAAGGTGTCATTGATTGTTTTTCAGTATTTGGTGTTAAGAGCTCAGGACAGGATCCAAGAGGCAAGGGACATGTGTTCACAACTTTCGATGCACTGGGACATACCAAGATTTCTGACTCAAGGTTCGGAGACAAGGGGAGCACATTTACAACTGTAGATCCATTGGGAGGGATCACTGGTGGAAATGGCCATGCATGACTAAATTAGCAAAACCCAACAACAGTGATGACACTGATAATCGTAGAGTCGTAGGAGTGCTCCGGTCAAATATCTTATCTATCGGGAGGTCCAAGGTCCTCGCAACTTTTTTTTTCTTGTATTTTACTTTATTCTATTTCTGTTCATCTCATCTATCATCCAAACATTATCTATTTGGTTATTTTTTATAAATAGATATGCCTACAATTTATCTCAAAAAAAAAAAAAAAACCACTAATCATCATATTTCAACGATCAGTTTACATTTATTATGTATTTGATATTTTAACATTGTACAAACCATTAACACATTGTTGATATAGTTAACAACGTACATGGATAATATGAGTCTTTAACAGTGTACATAGAGTTAATAGTACGCATAAGACTCAAACACAATATTTATATTATGTTTCATACTTACAAGAAGATGTGCGAATTTGACAGTGTACATGAAGTTAAGAGTATATAAGAGTGTTTTTTATTTTTTTTTTCCTTTTTTTTTTTTGGTAGCAAGAGTGTATTGTTTCTTGCTCACAAGCGCATGTGAAATATTAGCATATCATACATAGTGTTATACACATGATATATAAGTTCATAAAGTACATGTAATTAAGAGTGTACATGCATGTCATACAAGGCATAGCTACTTAAACATTGTACACAGTTAAAGGGAGTCTCCATACGGGAAGGATGTATGAAGAATGCAATCCTCTAAAACATATATTCGATAGCCTTTTGACCTTGACAGAACAAAAACTGAATATTAAAATTTACATGTGGGATGTAAAGTCAAAGTGACTTGATCAACACTTCAACAAAGATTTTTGTACCAACCATACACAAGAAAATAGCACACTGCACGTAGATTTCAATGAAATTACATGTTTAATTAAATGAAACATGTATAAGAAACTTAAAATTGGTTCACTTCCTCTATATATCATTGAATTGTGTGTCCAATTAGTTTAAGTTGTTTCTTATTGAAATCAATTTTATGTTCCCAATGACTCTTCGGCACTTGATCCAATTTCCCCTCCCCAATATCATTTTTATGTTCAACTACACTCGCACATGATCCACAATATATTAATCTCTCAACAATGATGTTAGAGAGAGAGTCTTGCATACGGCCCATGACCAGTATATCCGCGTATGATTTGATGTTTTAAAATTATAAACTTCATCTAATGAAATATATGTTTTGATGAAAATGTTCATATATCACTACATATAACGAATTGAATTGATCTATTTTTAACAAATGTAAAAAATAATAATAATAATAATAAGTTATATATATATCATGTAAGAAAATATATACATATTGTGTTTTTTTTTTTTTTTGGTAGTAGCCCAGTGGGCCGAGGACACCCTATTCCAAGGGGTCGGACGGGGATCGAACCCCGGATACACCGCCCAAAGGCGGGTACACTCACCACCTCGGCGAACGAGGAGAGGTGTTATATACATATTTGTTGGGACTAAGTTAAACAACCATGGTTTCAGACATAGATTACAAGTAACTCGAGAGGTCTTTCTTCATTACATATATTGAAGACTATATACTTTCACATCAATTGTCAAAGAGCAGGATGACCAATGCAACAATGAAACTGACCATAGATGATATCAGTCAGGCATAGATTCTATGAGGTATGATCAGTCTCTAACAAAAGTTGACTTGCTATGAGAGACTAAACATACCAAATAATGGAATCCATCCTAATTAGCCATCCAATCCAAATCAGAACTACCATAAAAAAGAGTCATACACAATTGTCACACAAATTAATCTAACAAACACAAATCTCTGTCCTTGCTTAATAAGTAATCCATATATACCGTGATCAATCAAACCGCGATATCTTGTCGGATGTGCCTTAGCACCACTGGAATAACAGTCCCCGGCGAGCTAAGCTGTGGGAGATGCCCCTCCGACGCCATGATCTCTACGATCGACTCGCCCCCAAGGTGCCTCTGTAGGTACTCAGATACCACGACGGGCACGGCCAGGTCCTTGCTGCTCTGCAGGATGTGGCACGGCACGGTGACCATCCCCAGGATCTCCCTCAGGTCGCTCTGGAATATAGTCTGGGCCACGCTGAGGGCGATGTCCGGGCGGATGTTGAAGAGGGTCCGGCTGAACTCCTGGACCGTCACTGAGTCCATGTCGGATCCGAGCGCTGTTAGGGCTTTTCGGATCTTGGGATGCAATCAATCAAAGGAAAAACAAACAAATCGAAATCAAAGACACAAAATTTACGTGGTTCGGCAATGCTTGCCTACGTCCACGGAGCACACCAGAGATCAATCCACTATTTCTGAGAAGTCAAATACACCGAAGATGAAAACCCTAGAACCTAATGAAAAATATGAGATGTCCTTTTATACTGACATCTCATTAAGGGTAAAAAAGTCAATACACGAAAGACACCCCAAAAAAATTTTCTTGGGGCGCTGCCCCCAGACCCCGCGAGCTGACTGGGCAGCTCGATCCCCGCGAGCTCAGCGGGGAGCTCAACCCCCGTCCGCCCCTGCGTAGCGCCAACAATCCTCTGCGCACATCATCAGGCTCCACAATATATAACAAGCGCCAGTGGCGCGAACCCCGTGGCCCACGCCTTGTAGTTCGATCTCATCGCCTCGAACAGCTGGTCCAGGTCCTCCTGCTCGAACCCGCCGTAGTAGTCCACGTCGTTCAGGTATCTATAGAAAGGAATCGATTCCAACCAATAACAAAACTATCTACAGAAAGGAGTCTATTCTAGCCAAAAACAGAACACCATATTCATTCTAATTGTGGGTTCCATTAATTATTGATTTTGGAATCAAATTGTAATTGCCATAAATAGAAAGCACCCTTTTGGTCTAATTATACTAATTGTAATAGACATATATTCTAACTCAAATAGCGTTTGGAAACCCATTGGACAATGGGATAAGGTTTAGAGAAAACGTGTCTTAATCTACGTGGGAAAAATTCATCAATTTGTTAGAATTTACTGTTTTCATTTTCATTTTGTCAAAATTAGGATAAACATGGGATAAATATTATTTTAGAACAAAAAAATTATTTCATTTTAAATTAAGAAAATTGTCGTTATTTTATCATGATTATTTTTTCAACAAATGGGATAATATGTTGAAAACACCTACGTAATCCCTTCAGTTAAATTTTCATCAACAGATTAGAATTATTTTGCGACTATTCTGTCTGGTTGTCCTTGATTGAAAATATAGTATACCAAAAACTCATATAATGTGTTAAAAATGTTGAAAATTTTTTGTTCATAATGATTTTACTCTTCCAGATAGATTATAAACTCAATCCAGAAAAGTAAAATCGTTATTTACAAAAGATTTTTCACTAACACATTATTACATTATTATAGAGGGGTTTTGGTATACTGTGTCTTCAGTCAGGTTATCAAAATGGAATATTTCTCATCTGTTAACATAAATTTAATTCAAAAGATCATTTAGATTTACATAGGTGTTTTCAGGTATTATATGGATTTCAGCCCGTTTACATGGGGTTATTTGGATTTTTTCCATGTTATTAACGGTTGACACTAGAAAGTGACCTTTTCATGAATCCAATAAAAAAGTATATTAAATGATAAGCTATTTTTTTAAAAAAAGTGAAAAAAATCTGCAATTTAGATCCATTTCCAAATATTATCTTAAAATACAGTGATAATTTGGGCGTTTGACATTGGTTCTTGCAAAAACACTATCCAACAGACCCAACCCTCCTTCAAATTTAAGCAAAAATCATGATGATTTAAACATAATTGAACATCAAAGAATCCCTCCCACTCAATTAGATTCCAATACCCAAATTGCACAACAAGAATCACATATAAAAAAAATAAAAATTAAATTTTTTACCCCACCTGGGAGAGGCGGCGATCATGACGATCTTGGAGAACAAATCAGGCCTGGGGACGGAAGCGAGCGCGCCAACGAGGGCAGAAACCGAGTGCCCAACGAAGATGCAGGTCCTGATTTGGAGCTCCTCGAGGAGTGCGAGGAGGTCGTACGCGTACCCTTCCAGGGTCGCGTACCGGTCGAAGTCGAAGTAGTCCGGGTTAGTGGTTCCGGCCCCCATGTTGTCGAAGAGGACGACCCGGAACTCGTCCACCAGGTGGGGCACCAGGTGCTTCCACACAGACTGGTCCGTCCCGAACCCGTGCGCGAGGACTATGGTTTGCTGCTCGCCCGAGCCCAGGATTCGGACGTTGTGAGCCTCCTCGACTATGCCCATTGAGGGGATCTGGTGGAGAGGATCTGATACAAGTGTGAATGCTTTTGTGAAGGGGACCGAGATCGAGGGGGAGGTTTTAGACCACATATATAGAGGTGATGATGTGGCCAAGTTGACCGACCACTCAATCATTCATGTTTCTTTTCCGCTCTCGGCCGACTTTTTTTTTTTTTTTTTTTAGATTTTTTTTTTGGCATTTATGTCCTCTTACAGATCAATTTTTAGAATTATTTATTTTATATCTATGATAACAAAATACGCTTGTAATATTTAAAGGGATTTTTAATTTTAAGTCTCCGTAAACTATAGTATTTAGCGATCGATCTTTCACTTCTTCATATTTAGGTTTTAATCCCTACATTTAAATGATAATTTAGAAATTCTAAATAGGTCCCTCCCAGGAATTAAAAAGCAAACTAAATAATTTAAGAATAGATCTCTTTCAGGGACTAAAAAGGAACATATCATTTAAATATAGAGACTGAAAGTTAAATATGAAAAAGTGAGGAATCGATAGCTAAATCCTATAGTTTATGAGGACTTAAAACTAAAAATCTCATATTTAAAAGCAGTAAAAAAAATACCCCTCCATTGGTCACTATTTGAAACATACAATGAACCCAGTCAATTTAGAAGGGTAATTCCGGAAAAAAAAATCACTTGACTCCTTGTTCCTATCCTGTTTGCTTATGTATTCACCCTCATCTCCATCCATATTTCTTTTGTGAGGTTTCAGACTACTTATAACTGCTTATTTGGTTATAAATAGTCTATAGTTTCTTTAAAAATTATCATTCACAAAAATGAATTTTAGAAAGGACATATATATATAATAATAATAACAATAATAACTAGAGTGAACCCATGGCATGTATGTGGTTTTAAAGTCATGTATTTAGTTCAAGGTTCAATGTATGAAGATGTTTTAAATTTTTTTATAGTATTTAGAAAATAGGTGAAGAATGTAAACCATGAAATAAATTCACAATTCATTGTAAGGAAAGTATTGTTTTAGGTTAATAAATTTAATATTATAAATATTATATATCTAGTTAAATATGCATATTTCGATGATGGAAGTAGTTTTTAGTATAAATTAAAATGTATAATAAAATTTAAATATAAATTAATATAAAATAAATATATAATGAACAATTAACACACCTTATGGAAATTTCTAAGATGGTTCTTAATTAAGTATAATTAATTCAATATATACTAAATAAATCCACAACCATTAAAATTATCTAATAATGAATTGGATTATTATGTTTTCTTATTAATTATTATGTATAGTTAATCATGTCATACTTTATTCTATGCTGGGGGGGGTCTCTATTACCACCCGTCAGAAATTCATCCCACCCCTAAATATTAATAAATACATATTTCAGATGTTTTTATAAAAAGTTAAACACCTTAATCATCGTGTTGCTGCAACACTGTTGCAACTCCCAAAAAAAAAAATTTAAACTCCACCCCTTGCTATCCCACCTTTATCTCTTCCAAATGGAAACCCCACCCCCTAAATCACCAAATGAAAACCCCACCCCCTCATCAAACATAACCTCTCTCTCGTGGTCGTTCATCTTTGCCGTCGATCGACGGATTTTTGACGTTTGTTAAACTCACCATCACGAACCGGCAGCCACCCACCATCAGCGACAGTTGTGAATGTCCAACACACACATTGATGAGTCATTTTATAGATGACATTGGGAAAAAAAATTTACATCTTGTATAGTTTTTAATTTTTTATAATTTGTATAGATAAGATACATGTGTGGTCTATCAATCCTTTATAGATAAAAGTATTAATCCTTTGTTGATTGTATTCATGCAACTTGTTTACAAGTTCCTAAATTGAGACATTTACTATCAAACATGTCAAAAAAGGTCAAAACCCATTTTGTATGTGAGTAGTTCGATAGAGCTATTGTCAAAGTAATATATACGGATTCGACCGTCTATTTGTCAAACTTGTTTACACATGTTTAACAGTCGATTTGTCGAACCAGGTCAAAAGATACTTGTAAATATAGTCTGGGCCACGCTGAGGGCGATGTCCGGGCGGATGTTGAAGAGGGTCCGGCTGAACTCTTGGACCGCCACTAAGTCCATGTCGGATCCGAGCGCCAGTGGCGCAAACCCCGTGGCCCACGCCTTGTAGTTCGATCTCATCGCCTCGAACAGCTGGTCCAGGTCCTCCTGCTCGAACCCGCCGTAGTAGTCCACGTCGTTCAGGTATCTATAGAAAGGAATCGATTCAAACCAATAACAAAACTATCTACAGAAAGGAGTCTATTCTAGCCAAAAACAGAACACCATGTCATTCTAATTGTGGGTTCCATTAATTATTGATTTTGGAATCAAATTGTAATTGCCAGAAATAGAAAGCACCCTTTTGGTCTAATTATACTAATTGTAATAGACATATATTCTAACTCAAATAGCGTTTGGAAACCCATTAGACAATGGGATAAGGTTTAGAGAAAACGTGTCTTAATCTACGGGGTAAAAATTCATCAATTTGTTAGAATTTACTGTTTTCATTTTCATTTTGTCAAAATTAGGATAAACATGGGATAAATATTATTTTAGAACAAAAAAATTATTTCATTTTAAATTAAGAAAATTGTCGTTATTTTATCATGATTATTTTTTCAACAAATGGGATAATATGTTGAAAACACCTACGTAATCCCTTTAGTTAAATTTTCGTCAACAGATTAGGATTATTTTGCGACTATTCTGTCCGGTTGTCCTTGATTGAAAACATAGTATACCAAAAACTCATATAATGTGTTAAAAATGTTGAAAATCTTTTGTTCATAATGATTTTACTCTTCCAGACTCAATCCAGAAAAGTAAAATCGTCATTTACAAAAGATTTTTCGCTAACACATTATTACATTATTATAGAGGGGTTTTGGTATACTGTGTATTCAGTTAGGTTATCAAAATGAAATATTTCTCATCTGTTAACATAAATTTAACTCAAGAGATCATTTAGATTTACATAGGTGTTTTCAGGTATTATATGGATTACAACCAGTTTACATGGGGTTATTTGGATTTTTTCCAGGTTATTAACGGTTGACACTAGAAAGTGACCTTTTCATGAATCCAATAAAAAAGTATATTAAATGATAAGCTTTTTTTTTTAAAAAAAAAACAGAGTGAAAAAAATCTGCAATTTAGATCCATTTCCAAATATTATCTAAAAATACAGTGATAATTTGGGCGTTTGACATTGGTTCTTGCAAAAACACTATCCAACAGACCCAACCCTCCTTCAAATTTAAGCCAAAATCATGATGATTTAAACATAATTGAACATCAAAGAATCCCTCCCACTCAATTAGATTCCAATACCCAAATTGCACAACAAGAATCACATATAAAAAAAATAAAAATTAAATTTTTTACCCCACCTGGGAGAGGCGGCGATCATGACGATCTTGGAGAACAAATCAGGCCTGGGGACGGAAGCGAGCGCGCCAACGAGGGCAGAAACCGAGTGCCCAACGAAGATGCAGGTCCTGATTTGGAGCTCCTCGAGGAGTGCGAGGAGGTCGTACGCGTACCCTTCCAGGGTCGCGTACCGGTCGAAGTCGAAGTAGTCCGGGTTAGTGGTTCCGGCCCCCATGTTGTCGAAGAGGACGACCCGGAACTCGTCCACCAGGTGGGGCACCAGGTGCTTCCACACAGACTGGTCCGTCCCGAACCCGTGCGCGAGGACTATGGTTTGCTGCTCGCCCGAGCCCAGGATTCGGACGTTGTGAGCCTCCTCGACTATGCCCATTGAGGGGATCTGGTGGAGAGGATCTGATACAAGTGTGAATGCTTTTTGAAGGGGACCGAGATCGAGGGGGAGGTTTTAGACCACATATATAGAGGTGATGATGTGGCCAAGTTGACCGACCACTCAATCATTCATGTTTCTTTTCCGCTCTCGGCCGACTTTTTTTTTTTTTTTTTAGATTTTTTTTTTGGCATTTATGTCCTCTTACAGATCATTTTTTAGAATTATTTATTTTATATCTGTGATAACAAAATATGCTTGTAATATTTAAAGGGATTTTTAATTTTAAGTCTAGTAAACTATAGTATTTAGCGATTGATCTTTCACTTCTTCATATTTAGGTTTTAATCCCTACATTTAAATGATAATTTAGAAATTCTAAATAGGTCCCTCCCAGGAATTAAAAAGCAAACTAAATAATTTAAGAATAGATCTCTTTCAGGGACTAAAAAGGAACATATCATTTAAATGTAGAGACTGGAACTTAAATATGAAAAAGTGAGGAATCGATAGCTAAATCCTATAGTTTATGGGGACTTAAAACTAAAAATCTCATATTTAAAAGCAGTAAAAAAAATACCCCTCCATTGGTCACTATTTGAAACATACAATGAACCCAGTCAATTTAGAAGGGTAATTCCGGGAAAAAAAATCACTTGACTCCTTGTTCCTATCCTGTTTGCTTATGTATTCACCCTCATCTCCATCCATATTTCTTTTGTGAGGTTTCAGACTACTTATAACTGCTTATTTGGTTATAAATAGTCTATAGTTTCTTTAAAAATTATCATTCACAAAAATGAATTTTAGAAAGGACATATATATATATATAATAATAATAACAATAATAACTAGAGTGAACCCATGGCATGTATGTGGTTTTAAAGTCATGTATTTAGTTCAAGGTTCAATGTATGAAGATGTTTTAAATTTTTTTATAGTATTTAGAAAATAGGTGAAGAATGTAAACCATGAAATAAATTCACAATTCATTGTAAGGAAAGTATTGTTTTAGGTTAATAAATTTAATATTATAAATATTATATATCTAGTTAAATATGCATATTTCGATGATGGAAGTAGTTTTTAGTATAAATTAAAATGTATAATAAAATTTAAATATAAATTAATATAAAATAAATATATAATGAACAATTAACACACCTTATGGAAATTTCTAAGATGGTTCTTAATTAAGTATAATTAATTCAATATATACTAAATAAATCCACAACCATTAAAATTATCTAATAATGAATTGGATTATTATGTTTTCTTATTAATTATTATGTATAGTTAATCATGTCATACTTTATTCTATGCTGGGGGGGGGGGGTTCTCTATTACCACCCGTCAGAAATTCATCCCACCCCTAAATATTAATAAATACATATTTCAGATGTTTTTATAAAAAGTTAAACACCTTAATCATCGTGTTGCTGCAACACTGTTGCAACTCCCAAAAAAAAAAAATTTAAACTCCACCCCTTGCTATCCCACCTTTATCTCTTCCAAATGGAAACCCCACCCCCTAAATCACCAAATGAAAACCCCACCCCCTCATCAAACATAACCTCTCTCTCGTGGTCGTTCATCTTTGCCGTCGATCGACGGATTTTTGACGTTTGTTAAACTCACCATCACGAACCGGCAGCCACCCACCATCAGCGACAGTTGTGAATGTCCAACACACACATTGATGAGTCATTTTATAGATGACATTGGGAAAAAAAATTTACATCTTGTATAGTTTTTAATTTTTTATAATTTGTATAGATAAGATACATGTGTGATAAGATACATGTGTGGTCTATCAATCCTTTATAGATAAAAGTATTAATCCTTTGTTGATTGTATTCATGCAACTTGTTTACAAGTTCCTAAATTGAGACATTTACTATCAAACATGTCAAAAAAGGTCAAAACCCATTTTGTATGTGAGTAGTTCGATAGAGCTATTGTCAAAGTAATATATACGGATTCGACCGTCTATTTGTCAAACTTGTTTACACATGTTTAACAGTCGATTTGTCGAACCAGGTCAAAAGATACTTGTAAATATTCATTCATTAGTTGAACAAAAACCATCATATTAGATAACCAACTAAAATTATAAATCATTCACAATCAAAATAATCTTTCTCAGTGAACATTTTGAATATAAAACTTGATACTATTAAAAAAATTTATTATCCTCTTTTAATGAGACTTCTCATTTGTGTCCCAAGTCAATGATTTTTCACAAATATAAGAAAAAATATCATTTACATGCAAAAATTAAATTTTGTATGGGCATGAGAGAAAGGAAACAAATAAAAATTATACATGAGAGGCCAATAAAAATCATAAAAAATACCCCAACTATAAAACACTTAGGGCTAGTTTGACAAATGGATAAGTAGGTGGGAGGACAATTTATACATGTTTGATATAAAAAAATAATCAGAATAAATTGCAGATAGTTATCCCAATTTTGAAATGAAAATGAGGATATTTTGGTCCACCTCCGTTTGGGTTAACAGTGGTGGGCGTCCGCGGGGTGTCAACATCGGGGGGGGGGGGGGGGTTGGTGATGGACGAAGCGGTGTTTTCAAAAGGCAGCGAAGCGAACACGGGTTAGAATAACGAAAATGCGAATATGATAAGTTCTTTTTATGTGTTCAACACAAATGTAAAAAATGTGTTTGCCTGCGCGTACGCGTCTACTGGCTACCTGCAACTCCATTGCAACCAAAACACTATTCCAAACAAGCCTTTAGAAAAAAAAGACTAATATTAAACTTTAAAAAAAAAAAAACTAAAGCGGTAGACTTGCTGCTTCTTAATATTAATAAAAAGAGTAGAAGTCAAGAGAGCAAAAAAAAAGATTTAACAGGATTTAAAAAACCGAGATGGAGGAGAATAACAGGACTAACTGTTGAGTATTTGAAAAAAGAATTAAGCTTTAAATGGGTTCTGAATTTTTTTTTGGTACACTGATTTCTTTTTTTTGATAAACCGAGATTTATAGGAGAGAGAAAATAGAGAAATTTGAAATTTTATGTTACATGAGAACTAAATAGTGATAACTCTTTTGTCCCACTTCTGTTCTTTATATTATTGTTTCATGGTTTGAATTGGGTGAATTTAAATAATAAAAAATTCAAGGGAGGTTAAGCTTAAGACACCCCGTTCCCCCAACCCCAACCACACCCACACCGTAACACTAAGTCCGCTAGTAAAATATCTATATTGTCCTTTGTAAATTGCTCGAAATTTATATAACCTCCTTATTTTCTTAAAGTTCATATAATCCCCTCAAAACATTCATGTGAATCTAAATAGCGATCACTGAGTAAAATTTTTATTGACAAATGAGGAATATTGTGCAAATACTCTGTCTAGTTAACCATGACGAAAGCATAGTAAACCAAAAACCCCTTATAACATGTTAAAAATGTGAAATCATTCGTAAATGACGATATAACTCCTCCTGATAGGATTTTATAATCTATTCAAAAATATAAAATCGTCATTTACAGATAATTTTTCACATTTTTAAGAAATTATAGGGGGATCTGGTATATTGTGTTTTTAGTTAGAAATTACTAAACGGAATATTCATATATTATCTTTCATCTGTCAATGAAAATTTAACTCCGCGGGTTATTTGGATTTATATAGGAATTGTCAAGTGGGTATATGAATTTCAAAAAAAGTCAAGGGTTATTTGGAATTCAAATAATTTACAAGGAGTTATTTGAATTTTTTTTCCATGATATATATTGTGATATCACATTATTTTTACGGTTAGATTTCTCTTTTTTTTATCACAGATCGGCTGCAAAATGTTCAAAATCTATGTGTTTGGTGCTGATGACACTACCAGGTGCAGCCGCTAATCCTGACTCCACAATAAAGATTGATCTAGGATGTGTTTGGTTGCGCAATTGTACAGCTTTTGCAATAGCAGGAAGCTACTTCTACCATCGTACAACAAAACAATTTTACTGTAACATATTCATGCATACAGATTCCAGATAAATAGTGTTCAAAAATTATGATTTTTAAAATTCGAGAATGATAAACTTTCTAGAGAATCAGTTTTGCAATCGCGCAATAAAACCCACCCCAATTTTTCTACTTGGATTCACTGTCTATTATTATTCTTTTTGTATAAGGGAGTTTTGTCTTGATTTTATTTGATTAGATGTACCTTATTTTTTAGCGTTGTCTTATTCATATAATGAGGACCGCCACGGCGCCACCGTATTCATAAATAATAATAAATAAATAAATGATTGTGGGCCCTGTACAACCAAAATGTGGTCCCATTGTCCAACTTGGGGAACTCACGTGCCACATGTCCGTTTCATTTTATATTTTATTTTATTTTTTTTAAGTGGAGTGGGGTTTGTTTTGTTTTGTGAGAGATAAGATTGGGATCAATACAATTTAAAGTATAGATAATAAATATTTTTATTATTTTAAAATTATATATTTCATCTAATAAATATATATTTTTATAAAAAATAAATATATACTCCAATGAATTACAAATATAAATTTTTTATCAAAGTATATATCTCGATATTATACAATGAGTAAAAGAGACTAATGAAATACAAAGGACCGTAAAAAAATTGAGCGTAATAGGAATTTATGTATTAAAAAAAAGAGCCTTCTAGCTATCTTTAAAATATATAAAATATAGTAATTAGTACTTAATATATTGATAAAAATATAAATTATGTGAAAATTTAAGAAAAAATTACAATGCTAAAAATTCAAAACATTTGGAATCACCAAAAAAATATATTTCAATTGGATATGCTCTAAAACAATGCTTTGGAACCTTCTCTAGGTTGGTAAAAATAGGTCTCAATTGGACTTGGTCAGCTTTTTGAAAATCATATATCTAATTTATTAGGTATGTTTTTTATAAAAAGATAAATATTAAGTATAATGAATTTAGTGATATCATTTATAAAAAAAATATAAAAAAAGGATACATTTGGATCACAAAAATGACTTATGAGTCTAGAAGAGCTTGTAAGTTGGAGTTGAACAAGGGCCCATGGAATGGATGTGTGGTACCCGTTCGATCATGGAATCGAAGGGTCCATGAATATATGTAAGATCAAAGTGCTTTTGGAACGGAGTCTTACTCGTTTGAATTTTGCTCTGGAATATCATAATAGATGAGCTGGGGTTTTTTTTTTGTGTTAGATTTTTTTAAAAAGGTAGATCTTGCTATCGTCATTTTCATTATTAAAAGTGGGCTACAAGCTTGAATTGAGGATGAGAGGATACAGAAAAATAAATAAGAAAAAAGACAATCGTGGCACAGGAACAAAAAGCGCGAGGGTTTGAATAATTAGTAGGTGTGATATCTATCAATTACTCCAAGAGACTCCCCCCACGCAATTCTATGTCACTACAAAGTGATGTCCAAATGGCCTCTATCGAGAGAAATCCCCCTAACTCCTACAATCTCTCGTCCCCACTCAGTGATAGAGATAGACCATCTCTCACGCATTTTCCACATAGACCCGCGAGCTCTTGAAAATCATCTCGTTCCTTGTTCTTTATATCTCCCACGTGTTATGGAAAAATGACTTTTTTGGTGCTAGTTAGGCTGATCATTTTGAATCCCGTGCTGTGGAAAAATGATTTTTCTTTTTTCATTTGTTTTTTAATCCTAAAATAGATTTATCTACATTTTCATATCAAAGAAGAAAGAAAGAAAAAGAGTAGATCCCATGTCCGTCCAACTAAACATTGATTACATCCAAGGGCAGTTCACATATCGTTATGTGCTAGTTGAAATTTGAAAATGACATCCACATTGACCTTGGCTTCTCTTGTAAAGGTTTAAGGCTCAGATTCATTTAGGTCCTCGTTTTTGGATTCAGATTCTTTGTTTGTGTTTGTTTTTGCTTGAATCAAATCAGACGGTTCTCATTTTAACAAATGAATGAGACTGAATGAATCAATTTTATTTATTGGATTTTTGAAAGATCCATTCCCCTCATTTGGCCAGTTTAGCTTAATCTATTCGATGATAACCCAAGATATCTGGTCACTTATACTTCATATGTATGTATTCATATAACCCTGTTTGCAGTACCAATGCAATGTCCTAACTAAAAAATGCCTTTTCCACCAAAAAGCAAATAAAAAGTAAAAAACTAAACACAGATTACAACTGAGTGCAGTTCATTGAGTAGTTGAAAGGTTCTCATATCTTTAAAATAAAATTCTTCATCTTATCATGTGAGTTGTCTTTATCTTCATTAACATTCAGCATAGCGGCGCGCGTCTTCCAGTCAATTGTTCTGGCGGGTACTTACAATTTGGCACCTGAGGAACGCTATCTTGTTTTGTGGGCGATAGAGTGTATTGGAAAACATGTAAGAGGTATTCTGTTAGTGTTCACGATTGGGGACGGCTCTTAACAAGTGCAAGAGAGGTGTCTTAAAATGGTGGACGCCTAGTCATTACGGGGGCGGTTACACCCACACCTTATTACGAGAAACTCACCCCATTTTCTCACCCACCCCATTCATTTTTTACCAATAACTAAATTCACCCCTAGATATATAAGTGAAATCTGCCAGTGCAAAAGCCACCCCAACCATTTCAAGACTTTAGTTTTCTCTCTCTTTGTTCATCTTCCTCAGTCCCTCCTCCTCCCCCACGGCCGTTCTCCTTCCCGGCCCTCCCTGTCGTCGTTGCCGTGTCTTCAGCCGTCATTCTCAGCCCCCGTGCCCCCATCCGATCTCCGGCAAGAACACCCACCGTGGCTTGGTAGGTATACACATTCCTCCTCTTCTTCTTCATGTTCTTCTCCGGTGAAGATTATGTATTGATTGATTTTTTCATGTTTTAACCCAAATTATGTATGATTTTCAAGTGTGGGTGTGCAATTGCTACTAAATGAGATGTATTTTGCAAACCCTAGTTGTGAATTTTTTTTGCTTGGTAATGTAACCCTAGATTTTATTAGAGGTTCTGACTCTAAAGAAGATAGTCCCTCTTGGGTTGATGTTCTTTTGCATCCTCTTCAACTATACAATCCTCAGAGACACGAAGGATGTGTTGGTGGTGACCGCGAATGGGAGCAGCACAGAAATCATACCCTTCTTGAAGACTTGGGTGAATCTTCCGATGGCGGTCGGGTTCATGTTGTTGTACACAAAGCTTTCTAATGTCCTCTCCAAGGAGGCCCTGTTTTACACTGTGATTGTCCCATTCATCGCCTTTTTCAGGGCCTTTGGTTTCTTGTCGTACCCGCTTAGCGGGGTCATTCATCCGACTTCCCTCGCCCGACAGGCTTTTGGGCGCACTCGGTCCGAGCTTCCTTGGGCCGGTGGCGATACTGAGGATTTGGAGCTTCTGCCTCTTCTATGTGATGGCTGAATTGTGGGGGAGTGTGGTTATATATGTGCTCTTTTGGGGGGTTGCTAATCAGGTGAACTTTTTTTTATATATTCTTATTGTGGATTGATTTCTGATTGAGCATATGTGATAATTTGGCTGTTTAAAATGGCTATTCAATTGTAAGTATTTTATGTTTGAGGGTCTTGATTCTTATTTTCTATGTTCGGCGTCAGTTGCTAGCTTTTGAATGCTATTACAAATCAATCTTTGCTTTTTAAAACATTTTATGGGGTTGGTTTGTTTTATTTCTGGCTTGGTTTTAGTACTCTTCATCAGTCATTCTATAATCAAATTTTCTAATCTAAGTTGTTTATATATCTGCTAAAGCATGCATGTCTATAGGTGTGCCATGCGCGCACACATGAATGCTGCATATGCTCTTATTCAGAACCAGTTTAGAGGACGTGTCTCGTTTTCTCGGTCAATTTGATTTCTTCAATGTTAGATATGCTAGTATATGTTTTTTGTTGTATTGATTGTGTGTATGGCTTGTTGATGATTCTTTGTATCTGTTCATATTCTTGCTTTGTTTACTCCTTCATGTTTACTTCATGTAAACACGATTATCTACTATCTTTACTCTTCTCCTCACACAATAAAATTAATTTTTGTTGTGGTTTTTCTTATAGTTGGAGTTTTTTTTGTCCTTGATTGTGTTGAGTTTGAAGATTATTGTTGATTTTGTCAGTGTAGAATCTTGGCATGCCATTTTAACATATCCCCAACACATGCATGATTCTGTTTCCACTCCTCCATTCAAAATTGTTCAGAGTTTTTGTGTTAAAATGAGAGTATACAAACATATTCTCTTTTCTTTCAAGGGTTGGATCATTTTTTTGATTTATTGTCAGTGTCTCTCGGTCATCTGGGTGCATCATTGTTGTAATTACAAATTTTATACTATTTCTGTTTGTGATTAATAACTACAATAGAAGTTTTGTTTATATATGACCTTCAACTTTTTTTCGCAGCGTATTACAACTGTGGTTCAATATATTGAACGTTTTATCGGTAGGGGATCCACCATCACACTGGAGCATAGAGCCATTCAAGACGGGATCCATTTCTTTGGTGTGCCTATACTACATATCTTTGTCAATCTAGGGCCAATATTGAATGTATCTTTGTATGCCTTTTTTTGTGTGGCAGTCTACATGGGTTGGAAAGATTAGTTACTTGTATTCAAGACCATAACTGTCTTTATATTGGAGATGTGTTCATTCTGAAATTTAATTTAAATTTGTGTTTTCATTTTTGAATGTGTTGATGTGCCTACAGGAGGTTTGTTTGTGCTTCAGTGATGGTATCTCATCTCTACACATTACATGGGTAGTAGGTTTTATTTTTATTTTATTTTTTGTTTTAGTGGTTAGCCAAATAAATACTTGGGAATTTAAATGTGATAGTTTCTGGTCGAACGTCTGTCAGCAGGTGAGGTTCTGGAAAGGTTCGACAGGTTTCAGTCGAACCAGTGGTGCAATGGTCGACTGGAATAAGTCGACCTGGGAATTTACACACGACAGTTTCTGGTCGAACAGGTTCGACATGCCCTAGTCGAACAGGTGGTTCAATGATCGACTAGAACGGATCGACTTGGGAGTTTAAAATTGACATTTTCTGCTTGAACTTTGGTCAGTAGGGGCCAATAGGTCCTGGAACTCGTTCGACAGGTTTCAGTCGAACCAGTGTTGCAATGGTCGACTGGAATGGGTCGACCTAGGAGTTTACACACGACAATTTCTGGTCAAACATGTTCGACATGTCCTAGTCGAACAGGTGGTCAAATGATCGACTAGAATGGGTCAATACATAGAAATTTATGGGGTTAAAAGTCTACAGGGTAGAATTTGTTACAATGGGGTGGGATAGGTGGGGGTGGGTTTCACCCATTTCAAAAGAACAATAAAATGACTGTTTAATGTTTAATTTGGTGTGGGTTTTTCATTGTGAGGTGTGGGTATATCCGCCCCCGGGAATATTTTGGCGCAGTCCTCAGTTAAATACATCTTCTAACTAGAATATCGCCATCGAGTCTCTTTATTTTTCTGTGTTTGTTTCACCTTTTTACTTTTCTTTTCCTCTATATGTTTGTTTGTTTGTTTCCCCTCACCTCTACATATTTACTTTTCTTTTCTGTGTTTGTTAATGAAATTGTGATAGTAATATCTATATTTATCATTAAAAAAACATTCATATTTCTTTATTATCACTCTTTTTGGTGAGTATTTCATCATCGTTATTTTTCAAAGAAAAATCTTAGTCCTAATTTCATCACTGTGCACCCCCATCTGTAGTCCACACTGTATTTTTTTTAATATAATACACTATCATATTGAAATATACATTATTATATGAAATGAAGTATATACTAAGATACAATAATATATTATTTTTTTACAAAAAATAAAAAAAAATATGTCATACATTATGATGATATTCCATACATTATGATAACGCAATATATATATTCATTACAAAAAAAAAAGCTTTTACTGATGGCCAAAGCCGTCGCTATTATAACATATGAGGTTGCAAATGGATTAAGTATGTAAGCACTCTAAGATGAATGATATTCATAGCACGTGCATGAGAATCCTTTATTGGGGTTTCTTCTAAATGCATAAACAATAGCAACATGGACAGAGAACTAAATAAAAAAAATAGGATTTCATGTTTTGATTTTGGTTAAGTCGGTAAACACCTCTCACCTCTATGAAAGAGGTCAAGAAATCAAATCCGAGATAATATCATTTTTCAAAAAAAAGACATAGTAACAATAGGCATTGATGGCCGGCCTGTTGAGGCCTGTGGGCCTACTTGGCCAGCAAGCCCGAGCTGGGCCGACCCGCGGCCAAAAAAGAGGGCCCAGGCCTGAACGGGCTTGACGGGCCGGGGCCGGGCTTCGGGCGGACCTACGAGCCTAAATTTTAAACATCTTATTTCTTTTTATTTTTTAATTTCAAGTTGTTTATTTGTATATAATATGAAAATAACACATAAAAATATTAAATAAATTAATTATTTAAAAAATTAAATAATTACATGTACCTAACTAAGTTGACACATACATAAATGTCAATAATTTATATAATTTAACTACAATTCAAATAAAAATTACATAAAATTATATGTGACTCATTTATTAGATTGCCCTCATGGGCCTACAGGCCGGGTACTCGGACAGGACCGTGGACCAAGTCCGGGCCCCAAAATCAGGCCCGAGCCCGGCCCACGAATGGATCCAAGCTGTGTTTTGGCCCTACGAGCCCGGGCCGAGCAGGTCGGGCTTTCAGGACTCGGGTTTTTGGGGGACCCTTAACTTCTTAAGTAACAGTGGTGAGAGAAGGTATCACTGCATCTCTATTTAATAGTAGATTGTTGTCCTGGATTTTTTATATATATTGTTTTGGGTGTGCCCCCCTTTTTGTCCTCTCCTTCTTGTGAAGTTTTTCCATGTAAATTTAATTTTTTTTTATTTCTGAAGATAAACAGTGGGCACCGCCCTTCTATTAAAGAGGAAATAGCCCAAAAGAGATTATATAAACCAGGCCATGCAACGATAATATGTAGAAAAATCTAATGTTGCCTTATGGCTTATTATTTTCTAGTTGAGAAACCATGTTTGACCAAATCATTTTGGATGGAACGTATATATATATTTTCATAATAGTTAAAAAGGGAAGGGAAAGAGAAAGTATGCAATCTTAATCATTGGTTCATTCATTGAAACCCTAATTCCCTACTAACTTGAGTGTCAAAGCCCCCTTAATCGGTACCACAAGGTGTCAAGAGGTTCTCAAGTGCAGATTCTATTGTCGGGAAATCAGATCACCATTCAAAGGAGGAGTTCTGCCGCAACTCTATTGGTTGAAGGGATCATACACCTTCAGTAGTAATTATTTATTTCACAAAGATAAAATTATAAGTGATCCCACCAATTGATATCAAAATGTTCAGGAATCCAACCTTTTTTAGTTAAGTTATTAAACGTTTTTTGCATTATTCTCTTATTAAACGTTTTTTGCATTATTCTCATTGAGCCATTTCTACACTACTCAATTGTGGCATTTGACTTTCGACGACACAATATTTTGTGTTTGAACATTAGCCCTTCTGCACTCACCCAGTGTTGAGCTGTTTATTATTATGATATCAGGTACAAATGCTAAGGTTAGTATCCTTTAAAATCTGAGAGAATTCTAAGAGATCCTAGAGTGAATAAAGAACATCAACTCTAGCTGCTTGTGTAGTAATCACATAATTTCAAAGCCTTCAAGAATCTGCAGATAACTAAAAGTTGAACAATGTGAAGATCCTTTTAAGTGAATGAATGAAACCACTATTTAATCTCCTCTGACTAAAGAAGCAGAGGTAAACATTCTTAAAGTCCCTTCATGTAATATAATCTGATGCAAACTGGGAAGTTCTATTAGTAAATATAACAGCAAGTAGAACCATGGAAGATATTCAATACAAACTGGCATTATTTTAGCCAGATTATTTTCTCCTCAAAAATTCTTGATCTCATTATTTTAGAGCCATTTCTAAAACCAAGGAACTCATTTTCATCACCAGAAATGCCATTTATCAAAAGAAAGTGAAGAAAAAACCAAATGAAAATCAAGCAGGTCATGCCTTTTCATAATGAAATGATAAAAGAAGGGGATAATTTTTTGGCTGATACAAACTATCAACATTCCACTCACCATGTCTAATTTATGTACAACACCGCTCCCGTGTTCCTCTCATCATTCCAAAAAAACATCTCCACTTCCTGTTAGATGGATGCTCTGTACATCCATTCCCTCGTACACATCACCAGGTATGTATAGGCTATAGAAATATTTTATGAACAAAAGTCAGGGTTTGTACTAAATACTGATGATTTTCAACCTCTTGAACGGAGAGTGTCCTCAGCTTCGACTGAATTAAGAGAGAAGATATCAACGGGAGCACTTGTGCAGTCAAAGCTGCTTAACTTGTTAAATCTAGAGGACCGCTGCTGGTGATCAAGAAATATCACAATAACTGTAATGTCATCATGAAAATGACGTCTTATCCCCTTCTCTATTCTCTTTATGTCATCATATCTCATCTCCCTTTTCTTTGCAGCTTCATGTAGAGCAGCTCTCACTAGCCGCTTTGCTATTCCCTGCAAAAAATCCAATTTAGATAATACTTGTTAATCCTTCGTTTGTTTCAAGAATATGAGTGGATAAAATGGGAATAACTCGATCCTAAAAAAAATGTTTGTTTATTATGAATAAACTGATATAATTATGTCTAAATAAATTATAACCCTAAGAACTAAACCTGGGAAAGGGTTAACTATTTTCTATTCCTACTCATCCATCTAAATTAATAATTACAAACTAATAAGACAAACACAAACAAAACAAAAAAATTAATACTTCTCTATAAGTGTATAACTATTATTATATCTGGATAAACCCACAAACCAAACAGGGGGTAACAGTACCAAGCTGCATATTCATTTATTTTCAGATTGAAAAAATCAGTGGAGGTGATGAGACTTACAGCTCTTGGGTGTTTGAATACGATCTCCACGGCCGCTTGGTCACTTAATTGCTCCCAAAGACCATCTGATGCGAATATAATGAATAAATCCTGCTGCCTAAGCTTCCGGCTACGGATTGATGGTTCAGCAGTCATAACCGCTCTTTTTAAAGGGACTGGAGCAATGAACTGCTGAAATAGTGGATCCCTACTAAACTCAGGTTTCTTTAGATAGACATCTCCAATCGACCTTGACACCTAGCAAAAGTCAGCACCAGGTTCAATAACTCCATTAACAAAAATGCACATTCACAATATTTCATATAGAAATCATACATAAATCTTAATGAGAGATACCAAAAGATTGCATGCTTTAATTGCTCTATATTTGTCAGGATGATAAAAATGAGAAGACAGAAAACCAAACTGATCCGCAGTACGAGAACCAGTAATTCTTCATTTTCAGCTTGCCAATCATTGGACAGTTAAGCATGCATTCGGCAAATACACCTGTCTGAAGTCTGAACCAAAAAGGGTACCCAGAGTAATTTTTCCTAATTCAAACGCCCAATCTCACAATTGTTTTATCATACAAGTACTGATTCCTCAATCAAATAGTTATGATGCTAAGCCAAATGCTATTAAAAATCATATGTAGGCCATCACTCGGCTTTGGTCCTACGTAAATTTGAATACCTACTGACATGGAAACCAATGAGACCAAGAAAATTTAATAAACTGGTTCAGCAACATTATTTAAGTGACTTGTCGTAGGAAATTAACCTAGTGTAATTGCATGACTTCACATATGACTTTGCCAGTCATTCTAACTGTTAATTGCATGCCAATCCAACAAAAACATTGTTTTAGTTTTTTTAGTGCTAAGTTAAGGAGCAAACTAGCCTACATTTTGCAATAATATATTGGGGGAAAACCCACAAATGAGTGTCCATAACACTCCACAGAATCCCTGCTGGCACAGTATACAGCGCCCATTGACTTATCCATCAAGTAAAGGTCCTATACTCTGAGACTCTATAGTTCAGTTGAATGTTGACTGAACTAAAGATATATATAACTGCTACAGAAAAAGAAAGCCCGAAATGAGTGAAGGCAATTACCACCCTCTTCTAGTAGAGAGCCAAAATACCCTATAATATTAAAAAATTGTATGAGCGCCAACTAATGATGGTTCAGATAAAGCTCTAACTTCTGTGATCTCTGATAGTCATAACTCAACTTGTACAAATAGTAATCACGTAGGTTTCTGAGAATTTGTAGAAACTCTAAAAAGTAGTTTGACCGATAACCTTCTAAACTGTTCATGTACTAGTAAATATCTCAATAGTCAATTTTCTTCAAAAAAAATTCTATAGTCAATCAAAAGAAAAGAGGTATTTCCACCAAAAGCATCACATAATCAGAATAACATGAACATCAGACTCTATCTAAATAATTGACGGGCTCCAGTTGATCTATAGGCTTTATAATATATCAGATATTTGTCTAATTTGGGGTAAATTTTTATTACAATTTTATAACAAGTTAAGAATGGCCTGTACAGCAACAAGCTTTATATATAAACCGGCTCTTCCAAGTTTCAGTTATCAAAAGATTCCATAAACTGAGGCAGACCGAAGTTATTCTATTGCTTTTTAACAATAATCTGAATTGTAACAATCCCATTAAAAACATTTATATATTTTCTGCGTCCATCTAAAGTTAGGCCAATTCAACATGAATCCTTCCAATAAAAAAAATCAAGAGAAGGAACAAATCTTGAATCCAATAAATATAAGTTTGAGCAAAGTAATAGGTACTTCATGAGTGGGTCAGAGTTAAGAGTGGCTTGACTATAAAAAAACTGAATCAATCGCTAGCACCCCTATATAAATTAAATTTTATAATCTATAACATTATATTCACTACTACCCCACATATATAGCTTACACACCCAGTTTGCTAGTTACAACCTTATAGCATCCAATCCCACTTGACATGTTCTGGGAGAAGTCAAATAGAAGTAAAGCAAACAGTGGACCTCAGATCTCATCCAGATTAGTATGATCAAAGTAAGGGACTATGATCAATGACCCTTTAATAACATTCTCCTCACTTCTCAACTCCCAGACCAGATAATAAATAAAAAAAGAACCTACCGGTCAAAATTAAACCATATCTCCATTCACATAAGTGAAAGAAGCTCTCAATATTCCTTCTCCATCAGCTAATCCGCTGATAAAAAAATTTCACTGCATTACAAAACAAATATATAATTCATGACAAAGGCAACCATACGAACTAAACAAGCATAGGTCAAGTGAAAAAAAAAATGCCATAGCAAGCACAACGAGACATGATGATTTTGAAGAACATTAACTACAAGCAACAATGCCAAACCACTATGCAACCAAACCTGTTAAACAGCATGCAGCCTAAACATTCAATTAAATAGGCCCAACCAAAGACTAGATAAGAACGAGTTACTCAAAATATATATTTCCAAGTACCTGGATGATTCCCTTGATGCGCCAGACGCCACGTGTGTATACGACGATGTGGGAGTCATCCGGGTGAAGATCCACAAGTTCTTTCCTGACCTCCTCTGCTGCGACATTATGGTCTGTCGACATCCTCTCTGCTACAACCTTCATCTCCAAATCCCCACCACTACCACCTCTTCCTTCGCCCTTCCTTCCAAGCACCGCCCTTGAGTCCCCCAAATTGGCAACATATAACATATCCCCAGTAATCGCCCCAACCAAACAACACGACCCCACTGATGCAATCTGCGGCTTCGCAGTCCATGACCTCTTCACTAAATGCAAGAACTCCTCCTCCGTTGCATCGAATGCCTTCTTTATTACCTCCGGGGACAACCCACCTTGCTCCATCACAAACTCTGAAGAAAACACAAAAACATGACATCCAAAAGCGTATGTCCTAAAACAGCTAATTAAAAAAACCATAATAATCTATAACACGAACTGAAATATTAATAATAATAATTAAAAAAAAAACTGAAAATCAAATCCTTCAAAAATTCCACAAGACACAATTCCCACACCCCCCCTAAAAATCACATCTTTACCAAACTATCATGAACCCACAAAGACCCACATCCAAATCCCCCCTAAATAACATAAGTTTGCCAAAACTATCGAGAATCCACAATACCCGACATCCAAATACCCCTAAAAATTAAATCGTCAACGAAAACCATCAACAACCCACAAGACCTAACATCCAAATCCCCCAAAAATCTCATCTTCAACAAAAACAATCAACAAGATGAACAAAAACTTTAAAACCCATATAAAAAACAGATTAAAAAGCGGGCTTTTGAAAGACTGACTGTGAAGGTGGGGGAAGAGCCGCGAATTGACGAAGCGAGAGGCCTCGGGACCGCCATGACCATCGTAGACGCCGACGAAGGTCGCAAAGGGTGAGGAGATGACCTGACCCTGGTCTTCTAAAGCCGAATTGGCCTGAACAACCGCGATCGAGAAATCCCCCGACGAGTGGGGCTTCAGATCCATGTGCCACATCAACGCATCGCTCCGGAGCTTCCCGAAGCACCTCTCCAGGGGTCGATAGCACGATCGCAACATCATAGAAAGGAATCTAGGGTTCTACGATTTTTGAAGGGTTTTCCTTTTCAAAGGCGATAATTTCAAAACGATTCAAATTGGTCTGTCTGAACGAAACGCATTCGAGGAGAAGCTTTTGTAATGACGATAGGAAGGAAAGTCGCGTCGTTTGCGCGTTTAAGAAGACGAGCGACCGAGAGCAACTACGCGTTAATTCTAATTTTCCATTTTTTATTCTTTTTTTTTCTAATTTTTTTTTTAATATTTGTATAAATTTCTATTTTAGGGAAATCACTGGGAACTTCTGTTCAGAAGCATTACATATATTAATGGAAGTTTCAATTTTGTGACCAACCAACGACGGCGTAGCACCCATGTTGAAATCCTAATATATATTAATTAATATTTTATTGAAAGGGGTTGTAATTTAATTTAAATTTTATTTTATATCTTTTAAATTTATTCTTACCTTTGTGATTGTTAAGGTTTTACAATTCGAACAGTTAATTGAATATGAAAAATAAATAGGTTAATAATCACTAGTTAAATCATTGGATTAATCAGATTTGAACTGTAACTTATTGTAATGTAAATATATTAAAGTATTATTGTTAATTTGTTAAATAAATAATTTTTTAATCAATATTAAATATTTAAAAAAAGCGGATAATTATCAAATCTTAAATCATAATGCTTTTTTAAAACTTTTATTTAACATCATAACATAATTTATTACGTCAGATTTAAATTTTTATTAGATTCAAAATTTTAACAAATAATTCATTGTAATCAATTTTTTTTATTTTATATCGCAATGACTTTTGTGACTAACCTTACAATCAAGTTGGGAATGTTACATTCACATGTTTATCCTTCTTTTAAATAATTGCTAACAAACATGCGTAGTATCTTATACATTTTTTCTATAAGTCTTTCTCATTGAGACAAGTTTTTCTACGGCCATAGAATTTATGGAGTCCTCAACAATCCTTTTTGTTGGCTTTCCTACATTGAGCCCTTGAATAATTCCCATTCTATCGCTATTTAATGACTATTGATTGGTTTTTTTTTTTTTTGTTCTTCCTACTACATTTTTTAACATTTATTATGGTTATTTTAATCATGTTTTTAAAAGGACTGTGATATTATTAATTAGGGTTTTTTATTTTTAACTTCTCACAAACCATCATATTAAGTGATCGATCCCTCACTTCTTCTTATTTGGGTTTTACTCTCCAGATTTAAAGAATAACTTCTTTTTTACTCCCTATTAGGGATTAAAAAGAAAATTAAATAATTTACAGATAGGTCCCTCTCAGAGAGTAAAATGAATTATCCTTTAAATCTAGAGAGTAAAACCCAAATATGAAGAAATGGGGGATCGATCACTAAATATGATGATTTTTTTGGAGTTAAAAATAAAAAACCCTATTAATTACAATCTCAGTTTTTTAAAACCGCGATCATTATAAAGTTTATGATCACAATTTATAGTACACCGTAATCTTTTGGATAACAAAAATCATGGTTTATGAAAAACATATGATCGTTTAATAGATAATTTATCACGATTGTACCCTCAGATATCATGGTTTAAAATCGTGATTATTGATAATATAAAAAATTGTAATAGTGTTAGCTTGTAGATTCTATTCTAAACATTCTATTATAAAACTTCGTTCGGTTTTATTTACCCAAAAAAGTTATGTAGCAAGCATTTGTACATATACTGGTTGTTATTTATGCAATATGTGCTTACAAAAAAATATTCGTTCAATTTTTCAAAACTAAAACTTGAAATTGCACTATGAAAATAAACGTGAGAATCTAGAAAGTGCTCTCATACACTCAATCAATTTTGAAACCAATGTTACAGTTGCCATAACAATATCGCACTTTGTTAAATAGTCAAACATGGACTGAAAACAAGTACTCTATTACATAAAATATAAAAAAACATGCATACAATTAGGGCTGGTAAATGAACCAAGTCGGCTCGGTTTGAGCTCGTTCATGCTCGTTCATTTAGACAAATGAGCGAGCATGAACAAGTTTTAAAGCTCGGTTAGGCTGGGGACCTGGATCGAGCTTCATTTTATGTTCAAATTCGACTCGTTTGTGTTATTAAAACTTAGTTGAAGCTTGACTAAACTCCTTTATAAAATTAGAATATTAAATTAATACAAAGTTATGCTCGTTTAAGCTCATGAACTTGGCTTATTTAGGTTAAAATTTTATTTTCAATCCCTAAAAACCCTAAAATGAAGAAGAACGCTAGGCTCGTTGAGGCTCGTGAGCTCGGCTCGGCTCGGCTCGACTCGTTTATAAATGAGCCGAGCTTGAACATGTCAAAGCTCGGCTCGTTCGGCTCGTTTACCACCCCTACATACAATTCAACTAATATGTACATTTATAAACTTCATATGCCCAACACTAAGTCCCCGTAAATTATAGGATTTAGCTATCGATCCCTCACTTATTCATATTTAGATTTTAACCCCTACATTTAAATAATGTGTTCCTTTTTAGTCCCTGAGAGGGATATATTCATAAATTATTTAGTTTACTTTTTAGTCTTTAGGAGGGGCCTATTCCTAAATTATAATTTAAATGTAAGGACTAAAATCTAAATATGAAAAAGTGAGGAATCGATTGCTTTATCATATAATTTACGAAGACTTAAAACTAAAAATCTCAAAATAAAAATGTGCGGCCCATAAAAAGATTGTATAAATAATTGAGCCCAAAACATTCCATCTAGACTAGGAAATACAGCAACGAACATGTAAGAATCTCAAAGTCATTGATGTCATTTTCTCGCTTCCCATATGTTTTCTTAAAAAATGGCACTATGCCGGTCCGACATCAAACAATGAAAGGGTTCTTTTGCATTGTTTGAAAGTGATATTTTTGGGAATTCTATGAGAATCTGCACTCTGTTTTGTGGCAAAATTACTTTCAATTTTTCATTATTATTCTACATGTCCCTCCACTATTTTACAATATGCGGTTATATATTCTTACATATCCTTTTGACATATGTTATTCATTCATATGTGCAAGTTAGTTAACGGTACACATGAGATAGTAATTGTATGGCTCAAACTAAGGCTCATCCGTGAAGCTCTACACGACGGCGGCCCACGATCCGTTTAAGGCCGACCCACAACCCATTTCGGGAAGGCCCACGACCCGGATCCTCTACCATAATGGATCAGACCCATCGATCCATCAAAATCTCAATCAAGTCAAACTTGTCATGATCCCCTAAAATGCCCTAAAATGCCTGGGGATGGGACTTATGACTAAATCAACCCTTGAATTTTGACAGATCTGGGTTATGGGTAATGTCAATCTTTGTTAAATCAGATTGATGATCATGACTTGGGATCCCATCTGATTCACCAGGATATGATCTTCAGATCCTAAGAACACTATAAAAAGAGAACTACATATGACTTGATCCCCAGAGATAAATAGAGGGGTACGTAGGCATCCTAGAAAATATCTCAAGTTTAGTCCAAAAAACATTTTTCCACCACATCTTAAAGAGAGGGAAGCCGGCCGAGAGAAGAAAGAGACCGAAATAGCGGAGCAGACGGATTTTAGCAACCCAAATCCGAATAGTCAATTTCTGGCACTCCAAATAATGTACAATGTTGAGATAATGATGTACAAAGTTTATATGAACAAAGTGATAAATGAAAATAGAGTGTATAGCGATGTACAAATGATATTCAATGGAGTAAATAACATAAAAAGGAATTTTGATATTCATTTAAGGGACCTAATTAAAAAAGAATTTGAAAAAATACTTTCAGTTGAGCTTGCTTAAATATGCGACTGCGACTACTTTTACATCATATATACAATTTAGACTTAATGGTAACTATCCAAAAGCTATCTTGAACCCTCTCATTATATTTGTAACGCATGTATTATATTTGTAACGGTTTTTAAATGCATCACATGTGTATGATGTGCGCTCATATATAAACATTAGATATCCACCTTTGATAAGCAATGTGGGACTAAACCATGAGCTTTAACTTGTTCGACTAAATGTATGAGAATGAGTGCCGAAGGAGCCGAGTAGTAGAACTTTTTTTTTTGGAATTTAGTAAGAAGCTGAAACAATCAACAAAATTTTGAATGTTTGAATTTTGTTATATATCTATGTTTGTGTTATTGGGTAAGTGAAAAATTACTTTGATAAGGATTCATATTAGTTGTTTGTTGCACCTTTGTGTGGTTTTGTTATTTTAGCAAGTTTTGATGACCCTTAAGATTTGCTTCTAGGTGTGACAGTTGTTTATCCTTAATTTGCAAAGCGTGGAAACTATCTTTGTGTCAAATGTTTAGGGGAGATTATTAGGAGTTCGACTTCAGGAGATCAGTAAGATATTATTTGTCAATAAATATTTTTACCAAGGAAAAAATTTCCTCGGTAAAGAGTATTTCTTTCAATAAAGTTTTTACCAAGGAAAGAAAATTATATTTCCCTCCATGGAAGGTTTACTTCAATAAAATGTTCTACCAAGGAAAATAGTTCCTTGGTAAAAGATTACCAAGTAGAATATTGCCTTGGTAAATTAAAGAGTGGCTGGGAAAAAAATATTTTGACATTTACCAACTAATGCAATTGGTTTAGCAAGGAAATGATTTATTTCTACCGATGAAATATTTCCTTGGTGAAGGTTTTTCCAAGGATAATATATGTCCTTTGAAAATCTTTACCAAAAAAATTATAATCCCCTAGATGAAATTTTTTTTTTGAAAAAAAATGAAATTGGTGGATCTGCCACTTCTTTGATTATCCTAGATGAAAAATTTTAATGACAAGATAGCTGTGATGAAGCTACCAGTGAAACTTTTTAAGGCTCATATGTTTACTAAGTAAATTGCTACTTTTATGAAGAAAAATTTTCACGACTAAGAAAATGTTTCTTATAGTAATGAAATGAGACTGAAATTGGATCGAGCTGAGAGAAGGATTGTGTGCAACACATTAATCCTCATCTAATATGTATATGTTTTTACAAAAGTAAAGTATATAATGCAATGAATTATATTGCATTGACAATCAAAAACTTCTAAAGAGTTGTTTATGTATCTCGTTAATGGGAATATATATATAGTGATATGGTGCGGCATGTGTGAACTGCGTATATACATTTTTTATCAAGGAATATGCGTCAATAAATATATCATATCAGCTCATTAAAGTATATACCTCACTGCATTATATGTTTTATTTATCAACGCATATATCTTAATAAGAGATGTTTATACGTGGTTCTTACGAACTGCATATTATATCATTTCAATATATATATACATATATATATAGCACTAACGAGGTAAATAAAACAAGATTAAAACTAAAAAAAGGATGGTGTGAAAGAGAAAAATTCATAGCACCCTCATTCATACACACAAATGTATATCTATAATTTTTTGTGGTATTAAAAGTAAAGTTAGAAATAAGTTGGTCAATCGGACGGATACAAATATCAGATATATTAATATTCATATCCCAACATTCAGATTCGAATTTCTTCAGATACAGATCGAATATATATATTTTTTGGACAATTAACATGTTTAAATATTAATATTAAATTAAATAATCAAATGATATATTAGAGAGATATTAAAATTAAAATTGAGATTTTAAAGTGTATTTTTTAAAAAATATCTTACATTGAAAATTTAATAGTAATATGATATATCATAATTATGATTAATCAAACAAGATAACAAATACGAACAATATCTAATTTAAATATATATAATTTCATAATATATGTCAGATACACTGATATCCATATCTGCACACGGGATTTTTAAATATCGGATATATATGACTTTTCATATACATATTTAAATTTTTTTTTCAGATAGTTGACAAACTTATTTAGAAATAGAGTTTCAATTGTTTTTTTTTTAAAGGTGGTTAGAAATAGAGTTGGATGTAATATAATACAGTGAGATGAATGTTTTGATTGGTGAAACGTCACAGTCACCGTCTGATTGGTGGCCGACAGCACCAACGGCGGCACGCACCGGGAGAATGTGCCACTCCATTCATCAAAGCCGCCCCTCTTATCAGCTTTTCTTCACTACCTCATCAAACCTAAATATATTATCCAAATATTTTTTTAATTTAAAGCTTTGTGCGAATATTATCCACCTTTTTCCATTAGTGCGAAACCATGAATGCTTTTTCACAGGTCAAAGGTTGTTAGTTTCTTCAGAGTTGGGGCAACTGTTTTTTTTTTTTTTTTGTACTCATTTGTAAAGTTTTTCCACATTTTAATGTTTAATTGAAATTTGACTGGACCGCAAGACATGGTGAGGTCTTCAGTCTTCCCTACCCTTTTTGGATTTTGTTTCTTTTCTTTGTATTCTTTTCTTCGCAGTCACTCTCACCCTTTTCAAGATTGGATTGCTTGTATTAGGAAGTTACAGAGAAACCATGCATATATAAATATATTAAAGAGTGTCATAAGTTGAGTATTTCCTTTTAAACTTGTTTATTAGTGCAATTTGAAAGGCTATAAAAGCAATTTTTCATGAATTGTTAATGTCTGGTCACCGACTGGTTGATTAGGTCGGACTGATTTTGGATTATTATATCAATAATTACTTGCACTCTTCCTAATTAAGTTTCATAATATATAAAGGTTGGTTAGGTTTGGCATGGTTTGTAGCAATAGTTTGTCTTGATACAAGTCAGTAATTAAGGGTGGCTAATCTAGCATACAAAACATGACTTGGGCTGTAAAATTTTTTATTTTTAGTTGTATTCTTATATATTACTCAAGTTGTATATCTAGCAGTATAAATTTGAACAATATATGTCAAGAATGCTTACAACCTATGATACGCTGTCATCAACACATATTTGAATTTCAAATGAATAGCGGATGTGTAGCTGTTGTGCATATCCTAAACTGCAATGATTTGTTTATAAATGTTTGATGTGTTGATCATGACTAGGAACCCTTAACAATATCCACAATGAAGTAATATTTCATGCCCACAAACGTATATTTAAAAGCTACTTTATTCGGGTTATGTATAGAAATTCGCATTGATACCTACGAATAATCTAATTTTCATTTAAATGTGTGCTTTGAAAAAAAAATATCAATGTATCTTATTCTCTCTAATAATGTAGATGCACATTAAGGTCATGATATCAGAATATGATATCTTCGATGACCCAATAATCCAAAGTCAAAATACTTGCATGTCTTGCAGGACAGCTAAATTAATAGTATTGTTTGTTTGTTTTTCTTGTCTCATTAAGAGCATGAGCTGTATTGTTTTCCCTTTCAGGTAGAGTGGAATAGACATATAACGTATCCATAAAAATGGTGCCCAAGTAGGTTGAGTATAAATGTATATATAATACACAACATTTTTATATTCTTTTTATATTTGAATAATCTACATGCGACAATAATCTACATTTATAATTTTAAATGCCCAATAATCTACATGTGACAATTGTGAAGATATCATATATTAATAATGACTTGACATCGTTTTGGTGGTTTCAATGGCCCCAAAACATGAATGAATCTATACCAGGCGCCGTCTAGGTCCATGCACATTGAGGCCATAAATAAATAAATAAATAATATGTATTTTTAAATATCTGAATATATCTTGTGTATCCATTAATATTAACGTTATAAACAATCCTTTTTCATCCTCGTATGCTTTCAGCGTCTATTTTAATTTTTACAAAATTATCTACATCATCTAATGAAATATATATACTTATAATTATATAAATAATGAAATATATTTTATTCCAATGAATTGTATATTTTTATGTATAAAAATTATAAAAAAATTATTAACGGGGAATATTAGTGAATGCAAGTATATGGAAATAGAAACGGAGATTTAAATAGGATTGTGTGCAACATCGCTCATTTGTCAACTATTTTCCTGTGTGAATTCACATGGAGATCAATTTTAGGTGCAGTTTAAAGCCTTGTTAACCTGACTATTTTTAGGACTTACACTATCACTTTAATAGCTTCTTCTGTTTTAGATTTTGTAACGTTGAATCATTATAACTATTACTGGTAGTGGAAACGTGCGAGGCGGAAAATGAGTGGGTTGGTTGGAATTTGAAGACATGTAATATAATTCTATGAAAGTTCATAATAAAGCTCCTCCTATTTACAATACACATTTTAATATCAAACAACACTATTAAGTACAATTAAAAGTTACTTTTAGAAATGTTTAATTTTCTTTTCTGAGGATTATGGGGAAGCAACGGATCAGTCTGATCTCCTATCATCACTCATTTTCTGAAAAATGCTGACCAAGTAGTTTGGAAAAGCATTACAAAAGTTGGCTGAAAAATTAGCTGACCAGTTCATGAGCTCTCAAAACACACTTTTCACCAACCAAAAAGGAAATAAATGCTGATAGACAGACTAAAACTATTGCAAATAACAGTAAACAAGTTATTGTTTCAATTTTGGATGTACCATATAGATCAATATAAGGGATCAACTTAATTAAATAGCATATATTACTTCACAATTTAATTCCCAAATAGTGTGGAACACACTCAGAAACGGTCCTTCAACCGTTTATACACTACAATATCTCAATGTGACAGTATATATTATATTATCATATTAGATAACATTAATTTTTTTTTTCAATATAAAACTAGTATAACTCAATGTATACTCCACATTTAATAGCAGTATGTACTTAAATGATTGATTGTATATTTTCTCAAAAAATCGATGAGGCCGCAGATGGGACTCAACAATGGGCTAGAGATATCATTTTCATAATTTTATAGTTTTGTCTTCAGACTATCAAGTAAGGCAATACAAGGAAAGTAGCACACAATTAATAGTAAAATCATTGTTTTTGTGTTGTTGGTAATGTCGGTATAAAATAATTGTCATGTAATGTCCAGTAAAAAATCAACAATATGTAAATGTCAAAGTATTTCTTAGGATAAGTGAAGATGAAGATTATAAACTACATAGCAAAGCAGCCAAAGCTCCTCAACGACAATTAGGGCTGGTAAACGAACCAAGTCGCTCGGGCTCGGCTCAGTTTGAGCTCGTTCAAACTCGTTCATTTAGACAAATGAGCAAGTTTGAACAAGTTTTAAAGCTCGGTTAGGCTCAGGACCTGTATCGAGCTTCATTTTATGTTGAAATTCGACCCGTTTGTGTTATTAAAACTTAGTTGAAGTTTGACTAAACTCCTTTATAAAATCAGAATATTAAATTAATACAAAGTTATGCTTGTTTAAGCTCATGAACTTGGTGTTGGGAAGGCCATAGTGGAAGCCACCAATAAACCCGAGATCGAACACAAGAACGAAACATCACATCACATCACATCACACGAAGAAGACAAGATATACGTGGTTCAGCCTAGGCCTACATCCACGGGACAAAAACAGAGAATCCACTTTGATAGTTGAGATACATTAAAAGACTCACAAACTCTCTCAAGGAGTTACCCTCTCTTAGAACCCTCTCAACCTTCCCTTAGGATCTCTACATTGTATTATGCCTTGTCATGCCATAAAACCCTAGAAGATATTTATAGAGATAAATAACTTTTTCCCCAAGTAATCTCCCAATTAACAAACAAATATTGTTTCCATTAATTAGGAGATATTCACTTTCCTAATTAACAAACAAATATTGTTCCCATTAATTAGGAGATATTCACTCTCCTAATTAACAAACAAATATTGTTTCCTATTTTAGGAGATTCACTTTAAATATTAATTAAGATCAAATCTTAAATAATATTCTACTCATTAGGTGGTCAACCTAATATGGTTTCATCATGACCATCCGATGTGATACACTGGATCGAGACATAATCCCAACAAATCTCCACCTTGGCTCATATCCGGTACGCTCGGACTTCCACGAACCCCTTAGAAGATTTTCGTTGATGTCTCCACCTTGCTCCATGTCATCCTTGAAAAATGACCACGCGAGCAACCATGCACCTCCACCTGCGATCAAGTGGTCTTCAACTTCCTTCGACTTCCTTGAGCTTCACCAGTCTTCAAGTCTCCATCACGAGTCTTTTTGTGCACTAGACCCGCTCCGCAGAACTCCACCTTGAATGGATTTTAATAATTTCTTCCTTCGGACGTTTGCACCGCCCAATTTTGTTGGATCCATAAGCCTGTGCTTGCCTTATCATGGATCAACCCTTGAGTCAGACTCAGTAATCGCACATCCTCAAGTCAATGCCATGACTTGATTTCACATGTACCACGCTCCTCGTGGATTTCTAAAGAAGATCTGGATCTTACCTCCACCTTGAACATGCCATACCGCGCTCGCGAGATGACTTGACTCTCTCTTTTAACCGAACCACATGGGGCCGCTCCTCCCATACCCGATTCAGAACGCCTTAAATCGTGTTGCACTGTTCCATCTTCTTCTGTACGAACTCTGCACCCACGCTTCACGTGATTCGCCCACATGCCTCCGTATGTCACTACGAACTTTGCACCTCGAGCGTCTCTGCACGTCTGCTTCTCGGTGGATCTTGGACCCGCAACAAATTGGTATCATCATCGCACACCTGAATAGATGTGCCGCTTCCACCACCGAGAGCTCCATGCAACCTTGCATGATTTTTTTTTTCTCCTTCTTCGCGTGAAACCATGTACGACACACCATTATTGGAATTTCCAACAATACATTCGTCGATGGTATGAATTCATCGACTCGTGTCGTCATTGATCCTCGTTCTTCAATTCTCGTCCTCCCAGGTCAAAACCTGGAGCTCTGGTACCACTGTTGGGAAGGTGAATCGCGGAAGCCACCAATAAACCCGAGATCGAACACAAGAACGAAACATCACATCACACGAAGAAGACAAGATATACGTGGTTCAGCCTAGGCCTACATCCACGGGGCAAAAACAGAGAATCCACTTTGATAGTTGAGATACATTAAGAGACTCACAAACTCTCTCAAGGAGTTACCCTCTCTTAGAACTCTCTCAACCTTCCCTTAGGATCTCTACATTGTATTATGACTTGTCATGCCATGAAACCCTAGAAGATATTTATAAAGATAAATATCTTTTTCCCGAAGTAATCTCCCAATTAACAAACAAATATTGTTTCCATTAATTAGGCGATATTCACTTTCCTAATTAACAAACAAATATTGTTCCCATTAATTAGGAGATATTCACTCTCCTAATTAACAAACAAATATTGTTTCCTATTTTAGGAGATTCACTTTAAATATTAATTAAGATGAAATCTTAAATAATATTATACTCATTAGGTGTTCAACCTAATATGGTTTCATCATGACCATCCGATGTGATACACCGGATCGAGACATAATCCCAACACTTGACTCATTTAGGTTAAAATTTTGTTTTCAATCCCTAAAAACCCTAAAATGAAGAAGAACGCTAGGCTCGTTGAGGCTCGTGAGCTCGACTCGGTTCAGTTCAGCTTGACTCGTTTATAAACGAGCCGAGCTTGAACATGTCAAATCTCGGCTCGTTCGACTCGTTTACCACCCTAATGACAATACTCGGTTATTAGCTCTTTCACACACTTACACATAAATCACACGCTTAATCTTTAATTAACTTTTCAGTATCTTTGACCTCGTATTTTTCAAATGTACAATTTCTCTAACAATTACTATATATATCAATATTATTATCACCATTAATATCAGAACTTCACATCTTAATAATCAACGGAAAGAATTAACATAAAAGGGTTCTTCACAAAAATGAGGACTGGATTGCTTCCTGTCCCCTTTCTTTTCTTTTCTTTTTCTATTTTTTAAAGAAAAATATAGATTTTTATAACTTATAAATTTTTTTTTATTTATTTTTAAGTTCTTATAAATTATTTTTAAGATGTCTCACTTCTTCATATTACAGTTTAGGTCTTTAGATTTAAAGGATACGCTCCTTTTTAGTCTCTCATAAACAATTTAGTTATGAGTCTTTTCCATGAACTAATAAGTAGCATACTCTTTAAATCTAGGGATTTAAATTATAATATGAAAAGTGATGAATTGATCACTAAATCACATATTTTATTGGAACTAAAAAATAAAAATTTCAAAAAAAAATGTATAACTGTATACATTGCTAACTCATATACTTATCTTTTTAGTTGTACATTGATATATCAATCATCCATATTAACACAACCAGTTTTTTTTTATCTTTTCTTTCAATTTATCTCTGTAATGAGGTCAGGGACGGACCCACAAAAAGTAGTTAAGCCCTTCCATTCATTTAATACATTTTGTATTAATACTAGTGTTTCTTTTACAATCATTTGATTATTTGATATATAACAGTTGAAACTTGTGCTATTTTTTTATATCTTCGACGTGATTTTTAAAATTAATTATGATAGCATTTTTATTATTAAAATTTATATTTAAATTATCCATTTTTAAAACATAATATAAAGATATTTTTCAGGAAATTTGTACATGAGATTTTTTTAGTATTAATGGTTCTTTAAATTTTCAGAAATTTGACAACACATGTTTTTTAATATTTATAAATTTTCCATATTAGTTGTTTCTCTCATATTTTAATAGTATTGTTTCACATATAATAATTTTAAGTGGAAATTAATTACTGATCCTCTGGAACCCTTGAATTATTTATAAGTCTCTAAAACATCAGAACTTATTTTAGGTTCCCATATTAGTTTGGATATTATTTGTAGGTCCTTCCATCCAATAAGAATTATGTTTTACTTTTTTTCATTTTTGCTCATGCCTTCATCTTTTATTTGTGTCCCTTCTCTCTCTCATCCACACAAATAGAGGTGTATAACGGGACGGGCTGGCCCGGCACGGCCCGTGGCACGGCACGGGCCGTGCCGTGGGCCGGCCCGTTTGAGTGCCGACGCGGGCTGGGCCTGCCCCCCCCCGGCCCGCGTGCCGTTTCCGGCACGGCCCGCTAGGCCCGCCGTTCCGGAATGGCATGGCCCGCTAGGCCCGCGGCACGGTTTGTGCCGCGGGCCCCACCTCCATCCAACGGCTAGTCCAACTAGTTTAATTTTTTGAAAGGTGAGTTGCAAGTGATTGATAGTTTTAATAGGTGCCAACCTAGTTGGGATGTATTAAAAACTATAGTGATGCAATTATCACTCACCTTTTATGTTATATTGATTTTTTGTATTTATCAATGTATTTTTTAAGAATTGTATAATTCATTTTTATTCATCAATGTACTATTTGTGAATTTTTTATTCATTTTATCATTTATTTAATTAATGTTCAATTGTTCATGTACTCAAAAATTCAATATTCAATCAAATAAATACTTGTATTCTTGATTCCTTTTAGTTTTCAATTTTTATGAATAATTTATGTGTATTTCTTTTATTTTTTTAACTTAAATCAACTAGTAAATTAAACATGGAATTAAATATTGAACTTTAAAAAAATTAAAAAAAATGAGTATATAAGCGGGCCGGCCCGTTGGCCCATCAATGGGCCCGGCCCGTTTGGCCCGCCGGGCTGGCACGGCACGGCACGGCACGTTGGCCCACCGGGCTGGCACGGAGGGCCGTGTTGGGCCGGCCCCCTGTGGCCCGTGCTGTGCCGGCACGGCACGGTAACATTAAACGGGTCGTGCCGTGCCGGCCCGTTAGCCCGTTGGCCCGGTTGGCTAGCGGGCCGGGCCGGCCAGTTTTACACCTCTACACACAAACAACAACCCCTCCCCCCCTCAGTGTAGCCTCTCATCACCCCCTCCCTCTCATGACTCTCCCTCCTGTCAGTTCCTCCCTTTTGTCTTAACAATGTGTTCAAACCTGTTAACAATGTACACAGTTGGTGAAGGGAAGGGATAAAAATAAAAATTAGCGGTGGATTTAACTGCAATTACTCAAAAGAACATAAAAATAATATACAATGAGATCTGGGGACCTAAAAATAAGCACAGATGTTCTAGAGATCTAAAAATAATTCAAAGATTTCCTGAAAGACACATAATTAATTTCCCCAATTTTTAGTGTTTTTAAAACACGAAAATTTGCCGAAGACAAACATGCATAACAAATTAACTTTTTAAAATTATTTCCTGATGTTGTATATTTTTGTTGGAAATTAATTTCATACAAATGAGACAATGCATAATTACGGAAATTTATGTATATTTGAGTAAATTTTTTTAAGTATCCCTCCACTAAATAAGATGTCGAATAAAATTGGTGGACACCATTTAAAAAAAAAATTGGTAAAAAACCCATTAAAGAAATGAAAAAACTACAAACCCTAACGTGAAGGTGTTTTGGTACATTAAAGAAATGGATGGATCTAAAAAAAAAGAGATTGAAAAACAATACTTGAAATTGTCTTCCCAAAAAAATTACAACATCTTAACCATTAAAAATTAATTTGAAAGAAATAATACATAAAAGAGATCTTCTTATCTATCATAACAAAAAAAAAAAATTAAAATACATATGATTGTTTCTCCAATAAAAATCAAAAGTTGTCCAAGCTTCCAATGACTCCCATCCCCAAAGGGTCTAATTATGACATTAAATGGGGTGATAATGATTGTTGAAACTTAATTTCATACTAATGACACATTACATATTTATATTTTTCCCTTCATATTTTAATTAAAAATTTTAAAGTCCCTTTAAAGAAAATTTTGGATTCACCCCTGCATGTACAGAAAATTTATCTTTAAGAAAAGTTGTGATATGACATAAATTTTTCTGATCCATGAAATTCCAACCCATCTTAATGGAGCTTCTTTATCTGAAGACTATTGAAACGAAAATGTCCGGGAAGACATTGAAGTTTCAATGCTCAATTTTTTTTATTTATTTTTTTTATCGTGATTGTATTAGTACTGCACCATTGTCAAAGGAGCTTTATAGGATATCAAAGGAGCTTTATAGGATTGAGTGAAAAAAATTAACAAAGCAAACAAAGATGCGCTTTTTGTCAACTAGGCTAACTTTGCAGAGGATTCTTTCTTATTTTCACTTTATCTGAAGCTAAGCTCTCAAATACATGATTTGCAACTTATTAAACATGATAATAAATGGATAAGTCTTTTGCATGTAAATTCAGTGTTTAAGATTTACCAACCGCATTACAAGTCGGAAAAAATAATTGAGAAATTTATATATTCTAGATCAAGAAAATCTTCTTAGAATCAATGTCATCTGACTTCAACTATATATGTCTTTGAATTTCTAAAATTATAAAATGAGATTTTTTTTGTATAATTTTAAAAAGTTGCTGATTTTGGTATTTTTAATTTTTAAGAGATTTTTTTTATCATTTTCCTTAAAAATTACATAAGTGTATGTAATATGTTAATCTTTTTAGTTTTCAAAATTGTGAATTGAGACATTTTTTTGTATAATTTTAAAAAATGACTGATTTAGATATTTCTAACTTTTTTTAAAAAAATTGGGTATTTTCCCAATTATTAAACTATAAAAAAACCCATTTACCAAACAAGACTTTTGGATGATGTTATATAAAAGCTGAAAATAGGATCAACAGTAGAAAATATTTTCTAAATTTTTCACAATTTTATAATTTTCATTTTCAATTCTTTGTTAGCGAGTTGATCCCTGATGAGAGAAAAAAAAAAGTAAAAAACTTACAAGGAAGGTGGATTAGGATGAGATAACGTATGATTACTTGGCCACTGTAAATGTATTTTTAACATGATTGTTACATAAGGTAGTAGAGTCTACCACTAGTGGAAGACCGGCCAATATAGGCCCGGAGCCATTGTGGGTCAAGAGCCCACGAGAGCAAGCCCATCGGGGCTTTTTTAACATTTTTTTTATTTTTGGATGTCGTTATACTCATTCTCTTTACAATCTAAAATGCAGTCTTATATGCCTTGTTAGAAATCTAATAAAACATATATCTCGTTAAAAAAAATGTATATACATCATTGAATATTTTCTTACACTTACTAAAAATGAGTTTATTCAACTCGAAATGAAGCGATATACAGTATTTATTAAAGCATATAACTCATTAGATAATGTTTACCAATTTAAAAAAAAGTAAAAACATGTGTAATTTGAGTTTTGGACAGTAAAATGACTATAAAAATGATTGAATCTAATATTTTTCTTTTTTTTTATCGTGGTTACTCAGCCTTCAGGAAATAAAAATCTTCTTATAATTTTTTTAAAATTTCTTTATATTCATTCAAATATATATGTTTTTTTATATATAAATATAAATTAACAATGATATATACAATATTTGGAAAAATTAAAAAGGGTATGTACTGCGTTTAGGGTTGGAAAGGGGGCTCACATTTCCCTTTTTATTTTATTTATTTATTTATATGGTGAATTTTATTATCTTTTTGATGAAATTGGATCATGTGTTGCTGTAACACTGTCCTGAATGGGTTAAATTGGATCATCTTTTTTATGAAATTGGATCATGTGTTCCTTGGATGAACTGGTGAGACCTTGGACCATCTGTATTTATACCCATCCAGCCCGCAGACCGACAATGATTGTGTCACCTGGAAGGAAAATATATGCTGTTCATTTTGCAATTTTCAATCATGTAATAATTATTTTTATTTTTTTTGAAGGTGTTCGCTTGTTTAATAAAATATATATATTTATAAAAAATAAAATATATCATTGAAAGAACTGAATGTGTACTTTTTAAAATTCCCAACGTAGTATATATTAGCTAATATATATATATATATATATATATATATATATATATATATATATACACGACCGCGATGAGGTGCGGCGGCCGCACCGTGCGGCAGCCGTCCGATCGCGAGTCCATCGCATCCAACGGTCGACGTGAATCGCACCCGACCGTCCGATGTGATGGACCCGTGATCGACGGCCCGTGGTCGACGCCGCACCGTGCGGCCGCCGCACCTAATCGGCCCCTATATATATATATATATATATATATATATATATATATATATATATATATATATATATATATAGAGTCGTGATATTATACGGTCGTGCGGTCGCGATTCACGGGCCGTCGATCACGGGTCCATCGCATCGGACGGTCGGGTGCGATTCACGTCGACCGTTGGATGCGATGGACCCGCGATCGGACAACGCACGTCGAATCCGCACGACCGCACCGACCGCATATTATCGGAATATATATATATATATATAGAGTCGTGATATTATACGGTCGTGCGGTCGTGCGGTCGCGATTCACGGGCCGTCGATCACGGGTCCATCGCATCGGACGGTCGAGTGCGATTCACGTCGACCGTTGGATGCGATGGACCCGAACCCAACCCGATCAGACGACGCACGTCGAATCCGCATGACCGCACCGATTTTCAACCGCATATTATCGGAAATATATATATATATCAACCCCATATATATATATATATATATATATATAAACGGCCATATATATATATATATATATATATTAAAAAGGTTCAATAAGTGTAGAATACAATAATAGCGACACATAAATGACTGAGCATCCTACTAGCTAGTAATCTTCAACATTTTGATGCAGGACGGTTACAAGAGCAAAATTCAACCATTGTTGGGGAAGGAAAATTAAAAAAAAAAACGAATAAACAATTAATGTGTCAAAAATTTAGATTTCCATGTGATCAATAGAATCATATTCACCTTGATTTTTCATGATTATGAATCTATTTTGAGAGTTTTAATCATATATAATTTATTACATAATATTTATTTACCAAGTTAGGATGATTTTAAAAAAAATTGAAGATATTTAGCAGTGTTTTTTTTATTATTGAATTTCAATGGCCCTATATTAGGAATCCAATTTTGTGTTTTTCTATTTAATTTTCCTTAGGTTTTTCTTGTTATGTAAATCATAACACCCTATTAAATATGTAAGGGTTTGTGCAAATCAATCAATCAATCAATAAAATTTGATTATTACATTGAAAATGTGTGGGAGGCAGCGAAAGGCTTCATCAAAGAATGAGGGTGCTTTATTGCAGGTGCCAAGAGGGTGCTTCATCAAAGAATGGGTGATCTCCAACATGGAGTGACCTAGTGTTTTCTCATGCTGAGTAAATTGATTTTCTACTCTGTTGAATTCCCCACTATGTTTGTTTACTTTTTTTCGTTGTTGTTTCAATGATCTTTATGTATTCTATATTTCTATTCTCCTTTTTTTCAGACTACTGTAACTTTGATAGTTTTTATAAAACTAGGGTAGCAAAATGGAAAAAGATTTTTTTTATTTTTTATTAAAGGTAGGCATGAACCTTAGTTATATTAATTAAGGCAAAACATGTCCAAAACCAGTAAAACGGGTAGATGAGGGGTCTACCAAGAAAGATACAAAATCTATAGAAAAAGATTTCTTAGTTTGTCCTTCTTACCAAACTAAAACATCAAAACCATGATTGTCTTTCTCAAAATTTGATTGGTCATGATCGGATTGACATAGCAATTCAAATAAAACCATCACACACTTTTCATATTTACAGGTACATTAGTTGGATTTTGCATGTTTAAAATATAATTAATAGATGTGGAAAAATAAAGTTTCATTTGTCATTTGATTCTCCAAGTCCTAAAGGTACCCAAAGCCACCCCCACACATTGAAATTTCAATGACACTCTTATAGTGGGGAACCAGAAGGGGCCACCAAACAAAAATGGGTATGCAGAAAGAAGAGCACCCTCAGACCCTAAACAACAAAAAAAAAGGTTTCAACATCCTTTAGTGCTCTCTATCTCTCTGTAGTAGTGGATGCGAGAATCTGCTTTCACAAGTCAACTTTTGCATATTGAAAGAGTTAAGAAACAATGATTCAAATTTGTTGTTTGAAATGAAAAGGCATTCAACGCTTCATTCATCAGATATCTTATCACTAAGTGATGGCATGTGATGAGTCATTTTCATATATGGTTTCATGTTCAAACTTGGATTTCATTACAGATGCACGGCTCTGCATGATGTGGGGGACCACTTCATTGTCGCATTCCTATCAAGATCAAAAACATTAACCACTAATCATGTAAAATATCATTTCATTCTATAAAGGCTGCTAGAGCAGCTAATATATATAATGCATAAATGGAATAATTTAGATTTTAGAATGTCAATTCTGAAATTAGCTATATATCAACTACCCACCCAAAAAAGCATACCAGGTTTGGCACTTAACTTTTTTTTATTGGTATTGAAATATTATGTATTAAATATATACTTACATAAATGTATAGTATGATTTAAAAATATATAAGATCAATAATCTTATTGTTTGCTTAAGTTGAATGCTTGCATTTATACCTTTCCATCACACATGTTGATTTTAGTTCAATTGATTGCCTTTCACTCAATTGAATATAACGTCTGTTTAAAGTGGCATTAATGTTTGATAATATTTATTCAAGAATTAAATAAGTAAAAATATATTGTGAAGGACTGCTTCCATATTTGAATGAAAATTTAAATTAGACAACACAAGCCCCACCATTTGGCTTTGAAACTGTAGTACTGGTATGATGGTTAAGTGGGATGCAGAATGGCCACTAGGAAGCTCTAAAGTACAAGATGTGGGGTGGGGTGGGGTGGTGGTATAGTGGTAAATGAGACGTCCATGTCATGGGGGACCCTTCATCAAGCCTTGCTAATTGAAAGATTTGTGTGAAAAAAAGTCCTTAGATTGGTTTAATGGGTCTTTGTTATATTATGAAGGGGCAATGACTACTCTAAAGATAATGTTGAGTACAACTATAAATGCAGTCCTCACATATTTTAATTTTTTTTAAATAAAAAACATCATATAATGATTTATATGTTTTGATGAAAAATGTATATCGTTTCATTTGTAATTGAATAATCGATCTAATTTTTAGCAAAAATAAAAAAGAGTAAAGAAATATATATCTCATCCAAGGAAATATATACCTCAACTAGACTGCATTTGGGATTACAAAAAGTGATGCATTGGTCAAAATGATGCTCCTAATCTATAGGAGCGACATCTACCGAAAGCATTGACAAAATGATAAAGTTAGTTATATGATATGAATTTAAATTGATTGGTGGATAAATAATTTCTGTTTTTTTCCCTTTTGTATGAAGTCAATATGAGTGGTGAACTTTGACTTGTAATGCAGCTTTCTTAGATTCAACACATTGGATCCAAATGGTGGATATGAAGAATGAAGTCCTGCAATCTTTCAGTTGTCCCTGCACGCTTGGCCTGGTTCGACTCCGGTCGATAGCAAGATTCTTTTTTATTAGCTTTGGATGATAATGATATGTTCTGGATACAGATATTTTCTATGGAAAAAAAAAACTTCATTTAACCCTAAAAAAGAAAGAAATTCCGGTCTTCATTTTTTTAAAATATATATATATTGTGGAACTCTTTAGTTGTATGTTGTAAGGTGTTGTTGCTATGTTCATGGTGCACCAAAAAAAGAACAATGTTTTCTTTATAGCCGATCTGGCCACAACAGTTTAAAGATTGAACACAAGGGCTCACTTCATTATAATCACAGCAAACATAAACACCAATTATAAGAGGGTTCCAACAACCTCTTTAAAAAGAGTATTAACCTAGTGACCCAATATTTGATGAAATTAATGATCGTCATCCTCACATGAATGTCAGGATGATTTACAAAATCTATTTATAGAACAGAGAATCCCAATAGAATCTCAACAAATCTCTACATAATTCAAATCACAATTAAATCGTAACTAAATCCAAATTCGATATTTAAATTTAGATCTTGAAATGAAAAGAAATCCTAAGAAACCCAAAAATTATTAAAAATAATAAAAATAACTTTCAACCGTAGATTTGACCTCTAAAAAGATTGCTCCAAAATTTGTCGTAATGACAAAACCACTACTCCTGTAGAGCTCGTCGATACGAACATGTGGATATATTGAATTAATGATTCTGATCTACGGTTTAAAAGTTATGCCCTTCCGAAATTACAGTGTTCCTAAACTATCATAATTTCTTCTTTCTTTTTTAGTTTATTGATCTTTTGGCTCCATATAATATGTGGCTATGATATTTATATCACTATCACTCTTAGAAGATTTATTTTCCTTTGAATTATATATGTTACATATAACCTGATCACATTGCAGCCTCTCATGCAGTCTTCACATGTTTTGATTTTTTTAAAATGTAATTTTGTACAACCAAGAATGTAAATTCGTAAAACTAATGTGTCTCAATTGATTATATAATTCCAGTTATAACAAAAATAAAAACTTACATATTTTTTTCTAACAAAACATAAACCATTATTAAAACCATGAGGACGTGGTATAAAAATAAGGATTACATATAACAAGGCTAATTCTTTTATTTCTAGTCTATGTCAACTCAGGATTACCAAATTGCGCTATTAACTCTTCTTTAATTTCTAATAGTGGATGACCATTCGACAGAAATAGATAAACAAAACATAGAGATGCGTGAAAGTTATTGATGACCTGATTAAATTAACTCAAACTTTCACAGCAGATGAGGATCACTTGTTTCATGGTTCCCTTTATCAGCTTTTGTCTCCCTAGCTCATAACCCCAACACGAGTACATGAGTCCCTTTTTATTCCTGAATGCATGCGCTTCTCCCTTGCCTTAAAAGAAGCAGCAATTCCTTCACAATTCAGACACATAAGTTAATATATGACTCTCATGTCTCACAGCCCACAGTGCTTGATCATAATTGCCCTGCCAGACCTCTGTTAAAGTGGGCACAACCATCCAAAATCATTCATACCACAAATCATGAGGAATCAAATTTGTGAAATGGGTGAAACTTGGCTGCTTTTTATCAAGAAATAAATCACTAGTACATTTTCACATTTTGTTTGTATGTTATAAAGATTTGGGTTTGAATTATTCTTTGCCCTCCCCTAATATTAACTTTGTTATGATCTTTCATGCCCTTTTTTATTTTTTTGATTGGTTTAAATTTTTTTTTTGGTATCTTTCATGCTCTTTAGTTTGTCATATCACGCTTTTAGTGAAATAAAAAGAGTGACCAATGATTTCCATTCCCCCTTTCAATCATAACTTTGTGAATTTCATTATCAAAATACACATGGTCTTGTTTTTACATAAATTTTAAATAAACTCCAGAGTCCAGAACAATCAATTCATGAAAAATGGTATTGTCACCCAATGTGATATTTTTATATTGTCACACATAAGAATTACCTGTGTTTATCACAGAATCAGTTACAGTTATCAATCCTTCAAATGCCAAACATGTCCATACACTAATAATTAAATTAAAAGAGAGAGGAAAAGAAAAAGAAAAAAGAAATGCAACTTCTTTTTTTCATGTTCATCATGCCTGTCTTTCCAGCACACCACAATAAAGACTCAGGCACCCATCATGTGCTCCAAAGCCACCATTTCATCTTTAATTGAATACAAAGTCAGTAAGAATCACAAGAAGTGAAGGGGGAAAAAAGGCATGCAACCACAAATCCAAAAAACACAAAAACAAAAGATGATAATTAAAACAACAAGAAACAAAAGAATTACAAGATGATTAAAACTCTTGATGATGGACTCCGGCGATCGAAAGCTCCCTGAGCCATTCGAACGTTCGACTCCGTGATACGCTCTCCCTCCCTTTCATTTCCATCCCCCACCACCACCATCTCTTCCGTTCTTGCTCATCCGAGAAGGAACAACTATGTCCACCGCAACGTCCAACGAGCACCTGCAACTCCCAAACAAGGACTTCCTTCCCTTCTTCTTCTTCTTCTTCGTCTCCTCCTCCTCCAATTCAACACCCTTCACTAGCAGTCCATGTGTTGAATCACAATCACTCTTCCTCGCATAAGTGTAACTACTATTACTACTAACACTCAGTCTCCGTGACCTAAGACTCTGCACCTCCATCTCCGGCGTCTTCACCAACCCAAGCCTAAACAAACCCCACCCTCCACCGCTCGATCGATGGTGGTGATTGACTGAAGACCTAATCTGAGGCTTCGGGCTCGGGTGGGTGTAGAACTTGTTGACATTTCGACGATGTTGCGACGAAACGCTCGACATATGAGTGTTGATTGAGTTGCTGCTGCTTGAACTGTTGCTGCTATTGCTTCTTGTTTGGTAGATGTGGTCCATGGATTCTGACCTCGACCAGTACCCGCTCGAGTCCCGGTCGGAGCACGCAGAGGGCCTCAATGGGAGGAGCTGACCTTGGAAGAACACGTCATCGGCGGCACACATTTGATCTTCTTTTTTCTCTAAGAACAAGCCATTCCCCCACACGCGGAATTCAAAGTCTTCTTCTTCGATCTTCGCATGAGGAGACCGCGCTTTCTCGGGGTGGTTGGTCTCTCCGGCGACCAGTGGGAGGTCTGAGAGGGAGAGGGTGTCGTCGTCTTCGACGGATTTGTTGTGGGAAGGTTTCCCCATTGGGAGGTTGGTGTTGGAATTGGAGAGGAGAGGTATGGGTAGGACTTATAGTGGGGAGAGAGATGGTGGAGAGGAGACAAATGGAGGGAGACTGAACAGAATAGGTGAATTAGGGTTTTAAAAGAAGGTAAAATTGGTGGAGAGGAAAAAAAATCTTTTGCAGGCTTCCCAATCATGATTGTGAGTTTTGCTTTATATACCAAGGCCGGCCATCATTTATGAAAATTTTAATTAATTGGCATGGGTCATGGAATCCTTAATTTGTTTTTTTGTTCATTAGGTCTACTATTATTATATGTTGGTTTTGAATTCTAAGTGAGACATGTAGGGAAGGAAACAAAGATGACCTAAGATTTAGAAAGATATTTTTTTATGATATGAAACTTAACTTGATAAGGTTAGAAAATTAATCTTGAGTGTACATATAATCACTTACAAATCATCTGATAAAATTAAAAGATTTAAAGTCAAATATTTATGGAGAATAAACTCCCGGCTCTAACCAAAAATCAATTCTATATATGAGTGTTTGTGGCAGATTTTTCCTTTGCATTGATTGTAGAAAAAGTGTTTGACGTGTTGTTTAGGGGAAGAGTTGGAATATTTGATTCATTTTAAGGCAACTTGTTGATTTTTGGTTGGTTGTTGGTTCATATAGATAGGGATTGGATTTGACAAGTCTGGTGACCATGCTGTTAAGCTTTCTTTATTTTGATATTGATGATATAGTGATAGGTGGATACTCTGTATTTGAAATGTTATACATTCATGTGTACATACATGAACCTCATGTTTTTTTTTTCTCAAAATATCCCCCCATCAAAAATATGTTAAAAAATCAACAAGGGTATGAGTTCTTAGTGCTTGGATTTTGGTAGCTGATTAGTATGGTACAAGTTCAAGCATAATTGTCCTCGTTACATGGATCCAAATTAAGCAATCTATAGAGGGATCCATACAATGTGAAGTACAGGATAGCAATTTGTTTCCTTCTATGTATTGACTAATTGATCATCACTAGGATTAATTATGTTAATGTGAAAATTATTGATGTGTTATTTGTGTTGATTTAAATTCTCAAATTCTTTTATCCAGAGGGATTCAATTCATAGATTGTGGCCATAGGGATCTAATACTTTGGTTGGATTTTTTTGAACAATTAACAAAAGAACACCATATAAAAAACATCTAAAAAAATGTTTTCATATAAAAAATTTAGTCAAACAAACATATATGAAAAGTTCATCATACCCAATTTTAATAGAACGAGTTTGATCTCCTAAATATTAATCAAACAAAATCCATCTCAACTGAATAAAGATGTCCAATGCGAATAGTTTTATGTGTAAAACTGACCTAGCTCATCGATCTCATATATATATAAAAAAGAAAGCACGATGAAGTGCGATTTAATGCTAATAATTCTTAGATACACTCACATAAGTATGTATTAAAATGAAGTTATGAATCGAGCACAAAATGTAACAAATGGTTAAAAATCAAGTATTCCAAAGTTAAAATGCAATTAAATATAATGTAACTAAATTTCAAAGCTCGCACGTCATGTTATATATTTGGCTTTTCTTGTCGTTACAATTGATGAAGTAACTTTATACTTATCAAATAATATTACACAATGATTAGAAACAATTATGTAGTTTCTAAAAATATTTAAAAGGATTTGAAAATTAGGATTCTAAAGCGATCTAAATAGGATGAAATATCCATCCCGACATTTAGGACGAGTACAAAAATTAATTTTTTTATCAGATTTAGATTTAATTAAACCCGTCGGTGGGATTCTAATTTATGGAGCTAAAGCAATCGGACGTCACTCTGTGGAAATTGGTTTTGACAGGGTTCAAACTGCAATTTTGTCGATACATCTATATTACAGATAGTTATTGGACTCCAGATTCAAATTGTACTTCAATTGGGTCACATTTGACCAAGTCAATTACATTTCTTACTGCGTAACTTATAATTAAAATAGAAGTCTAATTACCTATTGAGTTAGTCAATTAGACTAGATGAGCAGTGAATTAATTACAATAATAGAGGCATGAGGTTAAAATGAACCTTTAATTTCAATTTCATTACAGAAAGAGTGCAACAAATTAAACTGACAAAGCAACTTCATAAAGTAATACATTAACAGAAAAGGTCTCTGGGTGAATCATAGATGTCAGACGTCCCAGGAATACCTAGGCCCACCTTGTACTATAAATTTCAAGAAAGCTCAAACATGTGGTTTCCATTATGAATTCATTTTTTACTGTTTTTTTTAACTAATGATAATATACAGACTTCCAACACGCCAAAGCGCCAAAGCGAGTCTATAAGTTTAAAACGACAAATCCATCATCAAATGCCTCAAATCTATGAAAATATGCTGATGCAGAATAAAAGGATCATCTTTGGACACCGTGGGGCTATCCTGTTTTTTGGTTGTTCGGTTGGGGACATATATATTTTAGATATATATATATTCAGGAGGCTTGTCTAGTTAATTTATTTGCCCCTCCTTTGTTTTCTGGGTTAAATAAATCTGGTATATATAGATAAATATCTCACGGTAGATGACGATAAGCAGTTTTCATTTTAGTAGTTACTTTTATTTTATATATTTGTCTCATGAGAGACTAGCTAGCTAGTTGTAACTTTAGATGGGTTACATTTGAAAGCTAAGCAATTCCACACCCCCTCACCATGGAATTATATAGTGTCTGGGTTATGTTTGCTTAATGGCTTCATTTGGATGAAGGTTTGATTTTGTACTAGGAATAAGTGGGTTTGGCCAGAAGTAGGGATAAATACCATTTTTGGTGCTCATTGTGCTATTCAAAATGATATAAAAAAAAGAATAATGTTAGAGACAGAATGTGTAGGGGCAGTCCCATGTACAGTGTGTAAACATTTTAAATTTTTTTAAAATAGTAAATCTTATATTATAAGTTATAATATATTTTTATAAAAAAAAATATATGTCTTCATAATGTAATAAACTCTTTGGATGAAAAACGTAAAAAATAACTAAAGAAATATATATCTTATTGGATTACGGTAGAGGTATAATATATATATACCTCTCAGAAGTGGCAAAAGCTTTATGCCCCGTATGGAACGAGTATAACCCCCGGATAATCCCGGATAAGTATTTAGGGGTGTTTGTTTACCCCGGATAACCCCAGATAAATTATGCCAAAATAAACCTTGATAAAGTGGTATAAGGATTTCAATCAACCCCTAGAATAAAAGTTATCCTAGGTTATTCCACTTAAAGAATATGTGGGCCCACTGTCAAATCAACTGTCATCACCTCTTATAAATCACTTGTCAAATCAACTATCATTACTTTTTTACCTTTTATAAATCCTTATTCATGCTTTATTCATATTTTACCTAAACAACAAAACATTTATTCTTACGTTTACCAATGAGAATAATTCAAAATACAACCAAACACACAATAATTCTATCCTTATTTATACTTATTTATGCTTGAATAAATCTATACCCTAAAATAAAAACTATCTCCGTTCCAAACGGGGGCTTAGAAATTGTAAAGCAACCTCATACAAGCGAAGGAATCGGGATGCGCAACTATATAGGCTGACTAGTACTACGTACGAACCTGTAAAGGATGACCTGCAAACAGTCCTTGTCCTATACTCCTATAGGTCGAAGAGACATGAGAGTAGGCATGTGGTTTATCCTTATAAATACTGTATAAGCATCTCGTCTATTATATTCCATTTCTCTGATTCCTCAACGAGTTCAAGGGGAATATCTTGAGATAATTAATTATATATGATAAGTTCTCCCATTGGGCCGTTGTTTGTCGCCTGTCACTGTAAAGTAAAGATTCTTCAACAGTAGAAATTATGACTAATTCGCATAATGCAGACGAAGGAATCAATGAAATTCCCAAAAGCGAACCAATTCGTATACAATACCGATCGAGAAATTCCTCCTCCAACATCGATTACATTCCAAGTGAAAGAAATTAAAAGAAAGCGTGCAAAAGAAGAAAAGAAAAGGAAAGAAAAGAAAGAAGAAAACTCACTACGCAGCATGCGATATGATGCTAATGGTATAGCTAATGATGGGTTTTGTTGTCCAGATTTCACGCCCTCACATGTTACATCGGATTCTGTGTTTTCCACCAACGCATGTTCCGATAACATGCGTCCACTTCCTCAGATTTCTGCATCGAATATGGAAATGCATGCATTTCGGGGTATCCTTTTGTATTGTATTGTTGTTCATCGAAACTATATCCGTATCCTCCGTATAGGGTGTGTCATTGAGTTATTCGCTCATAATAGCTATATTAAGATAGATAATAATTCAGACTGAATAAGTAATTTTTTGTTTGGTTGCATTTTCTGTTATTCTCATTAGAAAACATAAAGATGAATTTTTTGTTATTTTGTTCATCTTGAATAAAGTTATGATAAATGGTTGATAATAGATGAATAAGAATATGATTTTTAAAATGACAACTATACCCCTTGAAATAGTGTGAGAAATGTATGATTGATTTGATAGATGTGACAGTTTTTTGAAATCTGTGTGAGACTGTTAGGTGAGATAATTTTTTTAAAATGACAGAGAATGATATTTTTATCCATTAGCATAGATAATGCCTGATAAGCAATTCTAACATTTCTTTAGAATAATTATCAGACTTTATCCTCGCTTATCCAGACATAACTATCTGGATTTATTCAGTCAAAACAAACAACTTTTTTTCACTATTCTCCTATATTCTTTCTTATTCTGGGCTTATTTCTCACACCATTCGGGGTTATTATTTTCAGAATTTAATTTATCAAATTCTTCATTGTTGAACTAAAAAAAACCAATCGTACGATGATTTTCATCATTGTCTTCATGCATGACATAGGGTTTTATTCGTGTATTTCTAGTATACAGACTACATTTATAAAGTTGTTTAATTATCTCTGTAGTACTTTTATTACACTCATATCACAAAATTAATGAAAGTACACTGTTTCGCATGGAATGGAATATTTGTCGAAGATGTCAATTGATTTAATTATGATTTTTATGAATGTATATATCTTTTTAGAATAATTAATATAGTTTTTTATTGGTTTTTTTTTTTTTTTTTTTTTTTTGAAAAGAAGATATTTACTGGTGTAACGAACAAATATACATAATGTAAGAAATTAGAAGGGAGCAATATTCAAACAGAGAGAAGAGTAATCCAAGTCATTGTGCATCATGTTCACACAATACTCACAACTAATATGTACATTTGTTTATGAATGCATGCCACATAATAATGCTTATTTATTTGATAGGGGAATAAAAACAAACAAAATGGAATTGGATAACATCTAATTTATTTATTTTTTAATTTTTGGTTGGCGTAAAAGGCCTGAAGGGACTTTCATATGAACTGATCAAAACAGTGAGTATTTACTTATATCTGGGAACCCAATACATCCTGCATTAACCGCAGACAGACTCAAAATTTGATAAATTTTTTTGAAGTATACATCTAATATTAACATCATACAAGAACTGGGTGGATACTGACTACATTTGGCTCAAAAAAAAAACTTGGTGGATGCTGAAGAACGCGACGAAGTACATATTTGTTTAATTTGCACCTTCTAGCATAGCCAAAGCTTCTAAATTTCTTGAAGGTATGATTCTATTCATTGCATGCGTTGAAATCAATCCCTTTGTTTCATGCTTTTTTAAACACACGATGCCTCAATTATACGGAATATTTTATAGTAATATCGCTTTTCAGCAAATACGAAGGGATTTTGTTTTACTGATTGGTTGGAGATGTGTTGGTCACTGTTGTGGCTTATCAAATTAGGTTCATCGACCGCAGGGCCGGCCCTGACATTTAAAAATTTAGGTGGGGACGGTATTTTAAAATGAGGCCCTATGAAAGAAATTTTGTTTAAAAATAATCAAATAAATTATTATTTTTAATCAATCGATTAGAAAAATTTTAAAAATAAATACGTGCTCTCATAAACTTTATTTCACAACTCAACTAATATATAGTTATTTAGAAATCTATCTTGTAATAATTGTATCAAAAAAATTACAAATACATACATATAATATAATATACACTAAGAACAAACATAATTAAAAGCTATAATATCAAAAAGAAATGATGAAATGGAACAAAGCATCACTTGAACATTATTCCCCACAAATTTATTTTTTAAAATCAAATAAATACTATATCAAGTAAATTCATGAATTTTAAGTTTTAAATTGAATTGAGATGTTTTACACCAAAAAAAAAACCATTCAAATTGACGTTTATAAAGGAGATCTATCTTATATTAAATTTAAATAATTAATCTTTCTAAATTTTATTATCTTTAATTTGTATATATAACCGGATTGTAAAATTAGATTAAGATTCATATGTATTTTAAATTTAAAATTTTAAAATTTGAATATTATTAGATAGACAACTACACGTTGGATATTATATGGATATTTAAAAAAAAACTTATTTTGCAATAAATTGTGAATCTCGGTAATCTCTCTCTAATTCATTAGATCGTAATGCAATTGATTGCATTTTTCTTGTCATTGACTGAGGCCTTAGATGGGTTAAAGTATTTCACATTTTTTGCAATGGGTCAGAAAAAAACTGAGGCCTATAAAACAGATATTTAACATTTGGGGTATTTGGGGCCCTTCCCTGGGTGGGGCCCTAGGACCTGCTGGGCCTACACCCAGGGCCGGGCCTGATCGACCGAAGTTCAATTATTAGTAACTAAAATTCAATAAAAGTGTTTTGACGCTGATTTACTCATCTGCTTGTTGACGATTATTCAAAAGAATTTTTCGTAGGACCGGAACAAACCGGTTAAGGTAGTCTTCCCAGCTCGATCATAAGGTCAGCCAGGGGTCCCTTCGATGTAAAAAAAAATCGAATCGAAAAAGGCATCAAATCGAAATCACTTATAGTTCTTCAATTAGTAGCATGAAAGAATCCTTCAATTTCACTAATTATTAATATTCCAGACCACTCAAAATTGCTTTTAACACTGATTGAACTATGCATGACAGTGAAAAAATCATCAAGAAAAGACCAATCAATCCATTAAAATGTTACATGTTTATATGTTTTCAATTTCATATTTCATTTAATAAAACATGTATCTTTTTTATAAAAAATACAATGAATTATTTAATCCTCGATACATAAACATAAAAAAAAACATTTGTTTTACTAAGAAAGCATTCAATTTAATATTTAAGTACGTTTTATTTTGTTGTAAGGATATATATTTTATTAGACAAATGTATCTTAAAAAATTTAAAATTTATTAAAACTGTAAAAATTACCACATGAATAAGTGTCATGTAAATTGGTCCATAGTTAAGCAGGGATATATGCGGCTTGCATTCCCAAAGATGTTTGATATCAAGCCTGTACCATCTAGACTGCTCATCAAGGTCCGAGACTCAGCTCCTAGGCCTATTGATAAAAGATCGAGAACCATCGTCTAATTAAATAAAAAATGGACATATACAATAAATAATCACCTTATATATCAATATCAAAGATTTTCAAAGAAATGATAATATATAGTATGAGGCAGTACAATCCAAGAACAACAAATACTACTGATAATCACAAAATTTAATCTACTAAAAGAATGAATTCCGATCAAAAATCAACATACATGATCAATTATCATCACACACAATTCTCCGGATTGAATAATAAAATAATTGTCATTGTTTTATCAAAAATCAATGTTAAAACATATAAATTAAATATCTGAGACCAACTGATCGATATGATCATAACCATTAAGATCTAGTCGAACGGTGCAACTCGGTTTGTCTCGAACTGAAAACCAACTCTATGAGAAGGAACAACCACATCAACTGAAGACCACTTGCAACTAAACTTACTAGCCTTCTTCTTCTTATGTTTGGTGTTCTTCTTCTCCAATTCAACATCACCATCATCACTCAAACCCTTCCTCCTTGACCTCAGATTATGCACTTCCATCTCCGGTGTCTTGATGAGCCCTACCCTCATCAACCCCCACCCTCCGATGCTTGGTCTATGGTGATGATTCACCGATGATCGGATCTGAGGATTTGGGCTTGGATGCGCGTAGAACTTGTTCACCGTCCGATGTTGCGATGAGAGACTCGATTGAGTAGTACTACTATAGGGGTGGCTCTTGCTAGAGCTGCTGCTATTGTTGCTTCTATTGCTGCTTCCATGAATATGGTCTTGATTGGAATGTGTTGAGGGCCTCGATGGGAGGATCTGGCCTTGGAAGAACATGTAATCGGCGGCGCACATGTCCTCTTCTTTCTCTAAGAATCTGTTCCCCAACACACGGAATTCGAAGAATTCTTCTTTCTCGGAGATCGACCGGAGGTTATAGAGGGAGGGCGCCTCATCGGAGAAGGCGTTGTTGGTGAAAGGTTTCCCCATTACCTTTTGTTGGACTGGTGGTTCTTCTTCCATGGATAGGAGAGGAGGTTTTTGATTTCTAGTGTGAGAGAGAGACAAAGGTTGAGATACTACACAATTGAATTAGGGTTTTTAAAAGAAGCCCCTTAAGTGATGAATTTGAAAAGGTTTTGCAGTTTTCCCAACAAGGTTCCTGGTTTTTGATGTATATACTATGACCGGCCACAATCTATGAACTGAACATTTAAAACATGATTTAGTTGATTTTAATTGTTTTATAAATTAAGTCCTTGTTTTTTTTGTTGTGATCAACTAGTATTATATGTTGGTCATAAGAAGCAGGGGGGAAGGAGACAGAGAAAACCTTTTTTGTATTATTGGATCTGTGGCAGGTGTTTCACTTGCATTAGTATTGATTGGAAAAATAGTGGCTATAGCTTTCACGTGTTTTGTGGGAATACTTGAGATGATAATTCTTTTAAGGCAAGTTGTACATTATTTGATTGGTTGGTTCACGTTGAGAAGGATATATATGGATGACATAAAATGGTTTGACAAAGTCTGATTGTGGCTAAGTTTGCAATCCATGGATGTCATTTCCTATAAGACATAATTATAAGTTCAAGTTTTGACTCGAACAACTCATGAATTACAAATAAATCTCAACCGTTATTAAATGTATTGGTGTCGCCGACTCTCATTCGATTATATATGCATATTCTTTTATGAATCTATGACATCCATGACACGTGCCTTCTCCTATTCAATTTATATTTGATTTATATTTAATTATAACAATAAGTTAATCAACAAAAGTCTGCTGGGCTGAATAGATAATGTTCGTCACTAAATATAAGATAAGTTATATTTACAGAGTCAACCACATATGGATCTGGGAAGAAAAAAAAATTGAGCACAAGTTTAGTACATTTTCATTTAGTATTTAAACATACTCTTCCATTAAAAAAAAGTGTTTTACATTGTTTAATTAATTGTAATTATCATAAATTTATTTAATTTTCAAATTCCGAATATTTTATTGTTGAATGAAATAGAGATATTGCTCCTTATTTGGAATAGAAGAAATGATTTTTTTTTTATGGAACCTTATTTTTCCTATTATTCTATTTCAGAAAACATGGTATAAAATGATACTTTCAACGAATGTGACATTTCAATGATATGCTCATTTACTGAGGTTTTTCATAACGACAATCTGTATGATGTATTTCTTTGACGTCTAGGAATTGAAGTGTAGATTAATTTATTTATTTTTCCTTCAGAAATACTGTTTGAACCGCAAACACAAAACTGGTCAAGGATTGCTTCCTTGGCTGATTTTTTTACTTTCTTTTTTTTCCACCACAATTGCAAACATCATGATCTTCCATGCATGTACCTCTCATTAGCAAGAAAAAGAGGAATGATTCACTGTATCAAAGGCACGCAATGGTTGAATATTTACCCTCACTGTAAGAGGGCCCTGGTTTATTTAATTTGGATAATGTTAGGGACACAACCTAATTATTTTTTATGTTTTGATTTTTTTCCAAGGTATATATTTAAGGTAACAAAGATGTACTTTCATCAACAAATATAATATATGTTTGTTGATATGTATATACACACACACACACAAATACAGACACCTCATTACACAAAAATGAAAAAATGTTTCATCTAATGAAACATATGCCATATTAGAAAAATAAGATTATGTGCACGACTGTATATAAGAACTATGTGTAACAATAATGTTCAATTCGTTTAATTTTAGATAATGATCAACTAACAAAATCAACTTTCACAACTAATTCATAGGAGGTTTCCTCCAACATAGCTTGGTTGGAATTCATCATGTTCTACTTTCAGAGGTGCTATTATTTGCTTCATAAGAAAGTTTAATATCTATTTATATATAGTTATTGGTTTGATTTTTTTAGGGTAAAATATTGCTATGAAGATTTTACACATACAAAAGATAGGGACTTTACAAATTGACTTTCCATGGGGGAATTGAAACTACACATAGATGGGAGAGAAATGTAGAGCCAGCTACAATGCATCCCCATCCATGTCTAGTCACCACCTATGAGAAATACAACCCAGTTCAAAACAGTCAACAAAAACGAGAGTGCTATTTTGTTAGTTTGATTTGCTTCTCGAAATATATACATGGCTGTCCATTTCGAGAGAAGGAGATGCTTATGCTGAAGCCAAGGATGGGAACCATTCCCATTAACCTAAGTGATTGCTATTAGGGATGACAGTGGGGCAGGATAAACAAGAAAACCGTCCCGACCCAACCCTATTGAAACAAGTTTAATCCTCTAAATGTCAAATCCAAACCCGACCCGTACCAACCCGATGAAGATATGGAACGGGTTTGGGATTCAAGTGCAAAACCCGTTCCGCTCTATTATACACCATTTAAATCATTTATATCATTCCAAATGATATGATAGATAAATTAAACTAGCATATCATATATTATTATTATTTATAAAATGTTTAAGCATGCATTAAGTAATATTATATAACATAACGAATAAAAATAATTATATAATTTTTAATATAAGAACGAATTTAAAAATTTAAAAAAATTAGGATTTTTAAATTCGTACTCTTCTAAATAGGATGGGATGAGACCGGTTTGAGTTCTTTAAAAACTCGTTGGGATGGGTTTGGGATGGCATAATAAAACCCGTCACGGGTTTGGGACGGAATAATAAAACCCGTCACGGATTTGAAACGGGTTTGGAACAAAATTTTATTAGCGAGTTTGAGATTGGAATTGATCAAACCTGTCTCAACCCGCCCCGTTGTCATCTTTAATTGCTATTTTTTAGTATTCTTCTATCTAAAGTTTCAACTCATTTAGTTGCAGTCAGGGGTGGAGGTTTTAAAAGACGAGTGAGGACAGTTCTCGGGTTCAGATCTTCTATGTGATAATCATAGAAAAACTATATATTGTTCAATAAAAATATGTCAAGTAGATATTAAAAAAACAATTCAATAAAAATGGCACCATTGGTTATTCAACATGAAGTTTCTCTGTGTTGAGAACACAAGTTTTGTTTAATCAAACCAACTCACCAATTAAAAACAAAACACATTTATTCTTCCCCGTCACATGTACATGTAACGTCACATGTACATGTACATGTGATGTGCCCCTACCCAAATCCCAATATATATATATTGAATTAATATAATCTAATTAAAAAATTTCAAATTAACCCCACGTCAGAAGTATAGAACATCAAAATCTCATAGAAATTTTTTTTATCTCATCTCCTCTCGGCTCTCTAGGCTCCGGTTGTATCTTAAAAAATCTTGGATTTGTTTTATACATCTATCATATGTATTTGATCAAGAAGCGTCTTCCACGATGGGGGCATGCGTTTCACAACGTAATGGCAGGCTGGTGAAGCCTCCGATTAGATGACTCTTCTACCCAGATGATTTTTGGTTTTTTATCATTTTATGAGTTGGTTTGTAATTCGATATTCAATAATAAAATCATATATTAAATATATCTTTAAATATAATAATAGGTGCGACGTCGATCGTGGGCCGTCGATCATATATCGGACGGTATGCGAATTTATATGGACCCACTCGAACGGCCCACTCACCGCCGCACTTCGCCCCATATATATATATATATATTAAGCGGTAAAAAAAAAAAAAAGCTTAATAGCACCCGGTATAAAAGGCCCTTGAGGGCTTCTCGGTGAGACGCACGGCCAGAGAAAGAAAACACCTAAAACAAAGGTGTTCGATTCCGATTTAATTACATCGAGTAGATTTCTCTCGTGGATGTAGATTTTAACCGACATTAAATTGGATGTTTCTTGATTTGGACTGAATTAATATTATTATGTTATAGTATTATTAATTTCATACTTCTCAGTTTTTATTAATCGGGATAACCCCTTAACACGTTCGTGTGAATCATGGTTCTCAGTTTTTATTACATTGCCCATAACACCTCCAACGAAGAAAGCATTTCACAATCCCAAAATCATTTCTTCTTTCTTACCAACTTTATTCCCCTCTCATCACAACTCATTTAGAAAACCCAAACCACCACATCAAAACAACAGTTGAAAAAAAAACCCCTTAACAAACAAAAACACAGCCAAAAAACAAAAAAAACAAAAACAAAAACAGAACGGTCTATGGGACGGAGTGACGGTTCACGACGTCGACGACCTTGGCCTGGACGCCGGAGAGACCGGATCCGGAGAGGGTCGGCGCGTCGGTTCCGCTGCCGCCACCCTTGACTTCGACGGGGTCCTTGTGACCCTCGGATCCGTAGGCCTGCCTCTTGTAGTCCTCTAGATCGCTGTACTTCAAGTAGGGGCTGCTCTGCATCGGCAACTCCTCCTCTGAATTCTTCTTCATCTCATTCTTTTCTCCCTCACATGGTTTCCTCGTCGTCTGTTCGCTCGCACTCTTCGACATCTCTGTTTGTCTTTGTTTTGGTTGTTTTTCGTTTTGTGATTTTGTGAGGTTCTTGAAGGTTGTTTATGGGAGATGAGGGGATGAGGGATGTCTTTACACGTGTCTTTCCACGTGGTAAGTGCTCTGGGTATGTGACTTTGTGGATTATGACTTGGTCTTGGTTTTATTGATCTTTGGACAATTGGATTTTAAGAGGTAAGTGAGCGTTTAAAAGATGGATTTCAGCTGTGAAATGATTAAACTAGAGAGGTGGACCTACTACATAGCCTATAAATCAAACTGCACAGTCAATTATTGATTATCGAGGATTCAAACCCAGAACTGCGGTACAAAACCTTGTACATTCATTATCAATGACAATCTTCACAAAGAGGTGCGGCAGGCATCACCCACTTAAATTTGCTCTGCTATGAACCACATATCACAGTATACTGCATATCATAGTAAATACTGCTACAGTCCATTTTTTTTCATTTTTTCATAATGAAAAAAAAAATAAACTAATGCATCTTAATATATACTTCATTTCATATAATAACATGCGCTTCAAAGAGTGAGTATGATTTTTTTATAATAAAAAAAGATAATTAGAGCTACAATGTGGGCTACATGTGCATCTTTTTCCATAAGAAAATGTTACACACGACACTTTTTACAGCCCTGTTTGCTACATGCATATATTTTTATTCTTTTTTAAGTATATAAACAAATTAATAACATTTTTATTAAAAAAATATAGTATATACTACTCATATGAATTAAATGCATATAATTTTATATACAACGTTAGTAACATAACGACTGCAAACATTCAAAATGGACTGTGTATCGAACGCCCACAGATATATTCTTCGAGAAACTAATAATGGGCTGTATCACAAAACTGGAAAATGAGCAACAAATATACTAAATGGTTACAAACACATTATAAACAGAATCCAACAGATGAATACACAATTTACTTTTATCTAGAAGCTGTTTTGAGGCCCCGATGTGACAGTCCTGAAAAAAAGATGGGGGCAATATCAAGTTGAGAAAACCAAAGAAAAGGTTGCATATATGTGGACGACTGATGAGAGATTGAGAGAACACACAAATACCTCAAAAAGCTGCTGAGATAGAATCTGCCACTCATGTAACTTTTACCAGCTACCAGTGGTAATCAATCATGCCGACTCTAGACTGCACGCAGGGCAAATAAAACTGCACATACAATTTACATTGTCAGAGATTCATGCCCAAATTTTAAATATACCTGTATACTTGCTACTTTTGTACGGGAAGAACTGATGTGTATTCATGCAAAATCACGGCAGTATACCACTGAATTTACCAAAAAAAAAAACAAAAAACACGGAAACGAAAAGGAGACCAAATAAAAGATATACTCATTACTTACAGGGATGCTAACGATAAAGCATCAAAACACAGCGCTACTTTGAGACATTGGTACATAAGATAAATCAGGAAGGCAGTAGTGCATCACACCAATAGGCAATTAAAGAGGCAATGACATGCCCTTAAGACATAAATCTATATCAAGTCCAATTGAATACCATATGAAGCAAAGAATAATAAGCAATCAATCTCAGAATTCAAGGCAACCTCCAAAATTTTCTGCTATTCGCTTGATAAAAATTTCATAAATACTTTTTCAACAAGAAGCAATAAGCATTGTATATGTCACAATGGAGAAGATTGGTCAACTATAGTTTTTTTTACTATTCAAAGTCTCACAATTACTTTACAAAGGGCATCATGCTTCACCATCCTCAAGGGAATCAAAAAACAAAGCTAAAAGCTGTAGCAGTAATGCAGTATCAAGAACAGAAAAAACACCACTGGATTTTATTAATTGACACTTCCAACCTAAACACAAAATAATTTAGTAGGCCTGGAATGAATAAACTTGCGGCTACCTATCACTCCACAACTTATGGGGCATATTTTCCATAGAAACTGATGTGGTGAATAGGGAACCCTTATTACATTAGAATGGGAATGGTTGAGTGAAATTCAGATGTGAATTCGTTCACTTTAAAAAAAAATTCCTACCATTTACAATAATCAAAAAACATCTGACCATTCATGATCTAGTCCTGTGCTACAGTCCAATTTATGGTACAATCCAAACCATAAGCAATGATTCTTTTCAACTGCAAACTGGGATGTGGACCAAGACCTCAAATGTGCAACAAATAATTCATGATAAGGAATACATGTAGTCAGTGGCGCTTACTCCACTTCTCCGACGACTTCTATGATAACGAATACGTCGAATCATAAGCAGGTGGGGTAGAGTGGATGAGCTTGTTGTCATCATTGGAGGCTCTCACGAAGGATGTAGTCACATGTTTTCTTTTAGAATGCGAAGGAGTAGGTGTTCTTCCATTCATCATGTACCATCTCATGATTGTATTGCCACTTGCCAAAGTCCTCTAAGAATCATAGGACATGCATCCATAGGTATTACACTAGACATGCATTCACCTTTATATGTAACTATATAGAACGGGATATCGCAACATTTGTGAACATGTACTTGGTCCGCTTTTTTTACCCATGACAGGATGTATGGATGTGGGAGTAGTTCTGTTAGAATCTTCAATTTCTCAACTACCACTCTCACAGCTCCCGAAAGAAATCCAAAATTGCATGGCACACATTGTTGTTGATCGTATGGGAGGTACAGAAGATCTCTCCTCAAAGCATGGGAGGTACAGAAGATCTCTCCTCAAAGCCATGATGAATCATCGCTTTGCCTTGGCATCAAGAAGAAACGACATGTCACGAGTAACTTTCATCAATCACCATGAATAATTTCATTGTACACAACTTTGGAGTAGTCATTGTCCACACAGGCTGACAATTGTGTGTGTCCGGTCTAATGACTACGAGATGGTGATTGAAACATTTTCAAAACATAATTATTTTGATAATTATGTTTTGAAAATGTTTATTAATTATTTCATAATAATAAAAAAATCCATCAAGCCCTCCCACTTTGCCCACGCACAAAAGATAAAAATTGGATTTCCATTACACCCAGACCTAAATGCAACGCAGACCTTTTCTCAGTCTCCACGTCAGCACTAGCTTTTTCCACCACTCTCCTCCGCGTGGATTTTTCTTTTTTTTAATCCACGTCAGCCAGCGAAAAATTCTCCCCAAAACCTCCCACCCAAATGTTTGCCTCACTGTTTTATTCTTTTCACTGTTTTGTCTTCCTCCATTTCCATTTATTGTTGTTTGCACCTCTCTCTCTCCTCCGGTGGTGACCACAACAAAATGGGCCATTTTGCAGCTTTATGACATTATCGATGGCAATAAATAGACATCACTTACTATCAGTTAGCACATTTGGCTTTCGTGAGTAGGTATATGCCTCGTTAGCATCGCATTCCACTGTTATTCAACTTCATCTTTTATTTGAAATGCCTTCTCATGGTTTGTTTGCCTTTTCGTCAAAGGTATATTCAAAGTTGATGACGACAGATTGAACTGTTCATCCATCCACCCTGTACAACCGCAACGTCCTCCGCTATGAAACGGAGTGTCCTTCCCCAAACAACGATGTAAATTTGAGTCTGGGTGTAACAGCACTCCCTTCGCTTTAAGCTATTCGCACTTCCTAAAACTCATCCGGCCCATTGAAATTTGAGTTCAGACCCACTCCCTCGCCCAAGCTATGCTACAAGCTACAGTTTTCTAGCAAAACTGCATGAACAAAACAAATATTCCACTATCTATTTCCAAAACCATATAACTCACAATTGATGGAATATAAACAATGGTTAATAGAACAGGCCATCATGTGTATATAATTTCTTTGAAAATAAAATAGAAAGCCAAAATAATTGAAGTGTTGATTGTGGATGCAAGTTAGATGTCGTTATGAAAAAATTGGACAACATCAAGCAGAAGGTTCTCAACGCCTTCCTCATGGAGTACGATCACAATCAATACCAACATCCTCAGGAAGCATGTTAAAAGAGGGTGTCATCGAACAAACTATGACCCTTTAACAACTAGAAAAATAAGATAATATAAATAGATTTATAGAGCCTTTGAATATCTAAAGTGTGAAGAATGCTTTTTAATGGAGAACAAAACACAAACTAGAGATGCTTTGTCAATGAGCTGTGATGTTCATGTGATTATCGCATGGATAGAAAATGGATATTACATAATCTTATAAAGCATCCTAACCAATCAGGCAATCACTAATCAAACTATTTAAGAAATAAAAGCACACTGTTACCAATGTTTACATCAGCTAATTACTCATTATCATCCGTAATGCAGGCAACACACACACAACAAAAAGAAAAAATAGACAGTTTGGCAATAGTTTAGACAAACTGTGAGAACCCGGGAAGGGGTTGAAGCATGAAGGTGTAACAAATTGTAGTTCGGGTTGGTTGTTAGGCGATAGGACTAGTGATATTCAAGAATTTTATACCATAATATGAGCAATTTTGTTATTGAAAATTGCCCTCGAACAGGAGGGAGACGAAAGGTCTTTTCAGCCTAATGATTGCTTCATTAATACAAGGATCTCACACTAAGTACATAAACATGATAATATACATAAAATTTACTAACAAATTACATGACATCATCAGACAACCATATTATATATATGAGCAATTTCAAGTTGTGTATAACATACCAACCAAAGAAAGGCCAAGTAGTACCCACACGGCCACTTGGAGGGGCCGACCATATTGGATTTGATACTGAGACCTCTGAAGTTGTCTATGTAGTGACCCAATCCACCCATAGAGCTGCTTATCATAAGCATCCTCTCCACAGCTATCAAGGCAGCTCTTACTCCGTTCATAGCATGAATTTATATCCTTGAATACCAAATTCAAACAATCAGGAAACTTAATTCTTATTTTGAAGCAGTTAAATAACCTTTCATGCTCTACATATCTGATCCGATCATATAGTAATAAAAACAACATATATCATAAAAGCATCGACCAAAAAAGCACAAAAAAACACAGATACCAAAACAAAAAAAAATTCAAATGTTTCTCACCCGACTCAACTGATGCGACTGGGAACCGCTTGTATCAACAGCCACTGAAGCCTGGTGTCGATCCCCACCTTTCAGTTTCCTAAACCCATTCATGGGCCACTTCATCTTGGCAGTGGATTCCACGGCCCCTCTAACAAACCCTGAAAATCCAACAACCTTTGGAGGAGCCAAATCAGGCCAACCATCAAACGACTTCCTTTGGGCCTCCTCGTCATCTGCAACAAAATTCTTCCACATTCCAATATCCGCACTGGCGCTCACCACCCTCCGGTGCCCATGTAACACTGCCCTCTCCTCCTTGACCGCCGTCCTAGGCAAACCAAGTTCCAATGAATAGCACGAATCCTTCGAAGTACGCACTCCCGTCTCACCTCGTCCATCCACCTCCATTGGCGGTGCAACGGAGGGGGTATTCTCATTGGATGGGGGTGGGCATGTGAGGAACAGAGCGAGCTCATCGCGCTCCCCCTCGTTGAGACACACCCATCGCAAGGACGTCTGGCCTTCTTCAATGGCGAAGTCCTCAAGTGCATTCTGGATCGATGAAATACGGCACCCAATTGCAGAAACGAATTGGGCGTGCCGGTCCTTCGTTTCATCCTCCATCGAGGAGGAGGATGCACCATCGCTCGTTCGGACTGCCCGCTCAAATTCCTCTAGCTGCATCACAGCCGCCCAAACCAATCCATACATAATTCGAAAAATAGTCCCTTGATTCACCGAAAATTTTGGAAAAAATAGTAGAAAAAATATATACCTGCCACTTGGCGGTGCCGAGTGCCGTTTGTAACTCTCGCTGGAGCTCGTCGGCTTCAGAGGACGAATTCGATTGATTTTTTCTTTCATGAATCCATCTTCGATAGACAGACTCCAACCTAAATCATTTAAAGAGGAATTACAGATAGAAATAGTTGAACACGGGGATGCCTGAGGAAAACCCTAGAAATCAAGATTCAGAATGAAATAGAGAGAATGCTGAATCCTAAGATCCAAAAAGAAAGAGCGAGAGAAGGAGAGAGGACGGACCTGTCTGAGGACTCTTGAACTTCCTCGGCTGCGGCAAAGAAGGGATCTTTCTCCCATCGATCAAAGCTCGAAGTCATGTAGAATTGGAGAAACCCTAATATTCAAAGGAGGGATCAAAAATCGATTTCGAGGAGTTTTTTTAGTTTTCAATGGGTGGGAAGTTTTGGTCGGGCGGGTGTGGAGGGGGTCTTCCCTTGATTGATTGTTTATTGGTTTTTTGGTTTTTCGTTCTGAGACGACAATTGACATAAGACCTTGTTTTGGACGGTGGGGAGGAGATGTCACGTGCGGACAAAGCAAACTTCCTCCCTCTTTCTTTATTTGAGAACGCGACTGGAGTGTGCCCCGCCACGTAGATTTGCGGTTTTAATCGGCTTCAATCAATCTCATCAGTACTGAATTATAATCGAACTATACAGTCTATAGAGCGAAATTATTTATTGGGTACAGATGTCACTCTTCATCAAGTTAAAACTAAATTTGATCAGTATCATCAGTATCCAATAATCTTAATAGTAAATCCTGTGTATTGTAATTCATCTATCCAGTTTGACATAAAATTTGTTTTCATAACCCTAGTAAATCCTCAACTTAAATAATGAAAAAAATATTTAGTTGTTGGGAGAAACTGTAAGTACAAGACAGAGAAATTGGAGAGGTGTCTGGCTCGCTACATGTTGGGTCTATGTATTAAGTATTAGTTTCTGAATTATCAAAGAAGAACGGTAACAATAGAGTTTTCCTTAATGTTGAAATTTAGTGTGCCCCCTAAAAACAAAAATAAAAACATAAGTAATTTTGCAGATGTAACAGCAATGTGTAATTCTTTGTTTTGTGTGTCAGCATTATGAGGCAATCATGAGGCTTGAGAGAGTGAGAGATTTTAGATTTGTAACCACCGCACAGTAAAATTAAAGCATAAATTCTCTCTTCTTCTCCATTAATGTAAACAATCTATTGTCGAACTAGTAAACTTTGTCTCGTGTGATTTGTGTTTTATTTCATTTTCTATCTTGAACTGCTCGGATTACAAAGGACAAAAGGCACTCAACAAGTTTGATAGAACATTGGTCTCGATTCTCGAAGACATATTTAGTCTGTTGGATCCTCTCTGGTAGCAAGTCCTTGACTATTTCCTTGTAGGATGGATTATGATGTGTTGCAAACTCAGTGTATATTATGAACATGTATATGGGATAGGATTAGAGTCAAAGAGAGGTTTTTACAACGATGACAAGGAGGACAGCAAAACTTGGAGTTTACTTAGAACATCTCTAATAAAATAATTCATTTTAAAAGATGTTAAGCATAATAAAATATTAAAAAATTCTTTGGAGGACCAACTCAGCGCGTTATCTCTTATCTCTATTTTATTTTAATTTAATATTTATGTTCTAATTTAATCTCTCATCTCAATGGTGAGACTAATCTGACAACTGGTTTTAGAGTAATCCATAACTGGGTATCCTAGTTCTTCTACCATAATAATATTATATTACCAAAACAGGATGATAAGAGACCACAATCTGTTGGAGCACCCATTGTTTCCTAAGAAAGCGAGATGCAGTATTTATGTTGAATATGCAGTTTTCCTTTCAAGACTGACAGTTTCATAGGTTCTAAATTAATCTTCAAAACAATCATATGGTTTCTGTTGTTTATGAAAGCAATATGTTTCCAAAATAACATTTTATTCATCATAATAATTACAGTTAGAACCATCCGCATATATGCAGTACTGATACATATTGGATACCAGATTTACAATTCCCAATCTTTCCAGTTGAGAATGGAGAAGAGTCTTTCTCATCCTGTTTTCTTGACAACGAGAACAGAGCATTTTGCATTATTCACACAGTGATTGCTGACACTTCCCAGAAAAGCCCTGTTTCATCGAATATGTTTAGTATCAAAATATGCCAACTACATATTTTGTGATCCTCAAATGATTCAAATCTGAAAAGCCACAACTCATAATGATTCAAAATTTATGTACCAATAGTTCAAAGATTATGTACTTCAAGTGGAGGAATATAAATGCAGAGTTCAAAAATTATCATGTTATGAAAGTGTACAGAAATGATGCTTTATTCACCACGTATAGATTTCTGATGAGGGTAGCATGCCTGGTACATTCAAATCTGACACAATACAAACAAGATGTTCGGAGGCTTAAGTTTGTCATGCAATGCGAAAACGTAATATAAGCATGTATTCCTTGCGTACATCAAGTGGAGGAATATACATGCAGAGTTCAAAAATGGTCATATTATGGAAGTGCATAAATGATGTTTTATGCACCCCGTATAAATTTCTCATGAGGGTAGCATGCGTAGTATATTCAAATCTGACACAATACAAACAGGAAGTTCAGAGGCTTAAGTTTGTTATGCAATGTGAAACATAAAATAAGCATATATTCTTTTAAGTCACTCAATAAAGAGCAATAAAGAGCTGTTTAGCTACCAAATTAGGTGAAGCAGACATTTTTATCGCAAACCAGATAAATGGCCTCAAAAATATATGCTCCGTTAAAATTGAGAAAAGTTGTATTCATAGGCCATTAGCATAAAAGTTTGACCAAACAAAAAAAATCTCAAATGTAAAAATCAATACATTGGGAATGTTTGTCCCAATAAAATGCAACATCCACTGATATACAAGGGGGAAGTTGACAACATGCATTCAGCACTGTGTATGGATGTGATACAATCATCTTCCAATTATTTCCATATTAATTTATCATCATTACCAGTCGGTCATCCAGACCCACACTGGCATTTGTGTTCCAGCTGTGTGATTATAAAATAAAAAAAAGTGATCCTGGCTATCTAAATTATTTCAATTAGAGATGGAGAAACAGTGCAGTGGTAGAAGAAAAAAAATCTTCGCTCAACAAGTTACAACTTCTCACGATTTAATAAATGATGCTATAGCCAAATAATTATTATTGAACAGAAAAGGACAATGTGATTTGCGCAAATGCAGAGGAATTGTTTGGTGATAAGATTGTTCACCCAATCTTCACAGTTTTACTACACAGGAAAAGATTATCAAACCAATAGTGACTTATACAAGCTAAATCTTCTAATCGATAATTGGGCCAAAGAAACTAAATTTCAATTTCATAAATATCTTGCATCTGTATCAATATGCTTGTCTTCATCCAAAAAATGTCTACAGCTCCTCACATTGTTTTATTGAAAATACTGAATTTCCATCACGATTGCAGTCTGAAATACCCTTTCATTACAAGAATTCACTTAATTCAAGATAATTTCATCATCAAAGAGGCATTTGGAAAATGGCAAATTACCACATTGGTTGAAAACATGCAGTGGCATATACATGCACATTGAAAGAGCAAAAATAGAAATTCAGAAACTAGAAAATAAACCATAGCAAGAACTGACCTCTGTATAGCACCTCGCCCATGATTTCCCATGATAAGTAGATTAATCTTCAACTTGTCAACAGTTTCACAGATGGTCTCCCTGGGATCTCCTACTTCAGTAATCGTTTCTGCAACTACCTGCATTAGATAATAATTGATAAAGCTTGCAAATCCCAAAATTTGTAATGTGCTTTTTTGCACATCTGCACTGATTGGAATTTGTTTATTTTGCTAATGCTAAAAAGGCATCAACATCAAAAGTTGATATATAATCTCTACAAATCAGGTACTTAGTGTTGGAAGAAATATTTTTAAGTTTGCAACAAAACAGTACAAATACAATAAGAATAATTTATATAAGACATATGCGCTTATTTGGAGGTCTTATACACATTAGCAGTACAGAAGAAAATCCCATATAAATGCATTTAAGGTATTGGGTCATTTTTAGAGATCAGTGTATCATTTTTCATCACCATATTTACTATAAACACAAGTGACTAACTTATTTTTCATCATCACCAGCTATTAATGTTTATTATAAAAAAATAAAATAGACGGCAATACACATACCCCTTGCCTGGCACACATCTCCTTGGCTTGTTCTAAAAGTGCCAGAGAAACCTTCTGCTGCTGCTCCTGGAGAGATCTAATAAACTCCGGAGCTGAAAAATACAAAGTAAACAAAGCATAACTCAATGAAAACCCCAACTCTGCCAATCCTCCAAAACACAAAGAGGGAGACAAAGCCTCCAAACAGAATTAACACAGACCCAAATAACCAATAACCATCCCCACCGCCTCCAAAAAAAAAAAAATCATTCCATCTCAAGAAATCCAACCATCTAAAACAAACCCAATCAAAATCCATCAAACCAACAAACACCCACATAACAAAAACGATTATTTTCTTGTTTTGATCATTCAAAAATCAAGAAACCCAAATAAATAAAGAAGGGGGGATACAGGCGGAGCCATAAGAGGCGGCGGTTAGGTAGCTGAGGTTGGTGAGGGGTTGTGCAGTGTATATGGTGAGAAGACGCTCTTCCTCCGCCTCCGGCGCAGACAAGTAGCACCGGCAGTGGATGAGGAGGAGATGCTCTCGCGGAAATTGTCGAGGGCCCATTCGAGGGCGTGGTGGCTGCACTCGCTCTCGTCTATAGCAATCATCACCCTCTTCTTTTTCTTCTCCGTTGCCATCTCTTGTTCTTCTTTTTCTTTCTCTTTCTGCTGTCCTTTTCCTTTTATACCTGGAAAATGTTACCTCGGTCCTACAGTCTGAAATGCCGACAGTATATAAAATATTTGGGTAAAATGTATTTAAAATCCCTGAAGAAACACTCCATCAAGTTTAAAAATATGCACTTACATCTCCTATTATTAAATTTTGTTCATTAAGATATAACAAAAGTAATTTAAATTATTGTTTTACCCTTAACTATCTAAATATCTATAGAAAAAATCAATTAATTAATTCTATATATGCATTATGAATATTAACTTATACAATAATTAATTCTTCAAATTTATTTGAATGTGTTTTTGTAATAATTAAGTCACATAATAATTAATTAAAATGTAAAATAACCCATAAAAATAAAAACATAATAAAGATTTAATTAAAAGGGTAAAATTGTACTTTTATCTCATCTTAATAGAAAATCAAATTCCATGGGGTGTAATTGCATACTTTTGAACTACAGGGGCTGTTTCTGCATATTTAGAAAACTTAAGGGGTCCAAACGCATTTTACCCAAAACATTTTTATATAGGGAAAAATCCATATAACCCCCTGTAATCGTCCTGATATCCATATAACCCCATGTAATCTCAATATATCCATATAACCTCCTGTAAACACACCATAAATGCAAAAAAACCCCTACGATTAAATTTTTTTTAACAGAATTGGAAAACTTTTGGACATATTGCGTTATCTAAACCATGGTTAACAAATATCTATTCTTTTAACCCTCTAAAAGCAGCCAATACTTCCAAAAAAAACCCTAAAAGAGTGTAAAATTTAGAAATATGAGAGTTTTTTTTTAAGTGTTGACTGTTTTTTGGGGGTTAAAATAATATACATTTGTTAATCATAGTTTAGATAACGAAATATGTTTAGAATATTTAAACTTTGTTAAAGAATTTTTAACTACGGGGAGTTATTTGCATTTATGGTGTGTTTATAGGGGATTATATATATATATTTAGATTATAGGGGGTTATATGAATTTTTCCTTTTTATATATAAAGTATATATCATCGGGTAAAATATATATTTTTATAAAATATAAATTTTGATAAATTAAATGATATTATTCATAAAAAATGTGGGAAAAAAAAACTTAACATCATATATAACTTGATACAATAAACAAAAGAAGCTAACATAAGATTACATTTTATATTAAAAAAAGCTGAATGTAACAAAACTCTTTATATGTGATACTGAAGATGGAAAAGAATTTTTTTTTCACTCTCTATAGGCTGGTTCGAAAAGGGGATAAGTGGTGGGATAAAGGATAATTATGTATATAAGTAAATGGGAGGACAGTTTATCCTCATTTGATATAAATAATAATCAGCATAAAACTGTAGAGAGTTGTCCCAATTTTAAAATGAAAATGAAAATATTTTATTCAATCTAATAGTTGGGATAGCATTTATCCATATTTTTTATTTTAATTTTAAATATAAATATTAAAAAATTGATGGATTTTATATTCTTTAAAATTAAAATAATTTATTTTTAAAACCTTAACCTTTTATTAAACTAACCCCATGAGAAATTACAACCATGAGAAGGTACGAAGGGAGATATATATTTTGAGAAATTCCTGTAAACACTCTCCACTATTCTATTAACTCAATAACTCCACTGACCACATTGAATGATCATCTTAAACCCACCACTATACATGTATATAAATTTTTTAAACTTAGATTAATCACCCCGTTTGATTTCTCTCGATTTTCTCTCCTCTCCCTCCCTTTTTCCCTCCACCACCACCACCACCACCACCACCACCATGCCTCTTCTTTTCCCTCCCCCCATTGTCGTTAGGGATGGCATAGGAATAAAATAAATAAAAAAACTGTCTCGATCCAATCTTATCAGAACGTATTTGATCTCCTCAATGTCAAATTCAAATCCGAACCGACATTGTCCTAACCCAATGTTGATATGAGACGTACGGTTTTGGAATCAAGGATGAAATGTACCTATTAGAGCATCTCCAACCGGTCGCCATTGGTGACTGGAAAATGCAGGCCGACCCATTTTTGCTGCAAAAATGCAGTTCCGACCAGTGAAATGCAGTTGTCTGCATTTCACTATTTATATTTTTTAAAACCCCTAAATACCCTCCCCAGTGTATACAATCCTTTTTAATCCATTTGTATTCTTCACCATAAATCCAATTATTCACTATTTGTAAGTTAAGTTTAAATTTATCGCTTATTTATTTATAAATATTATATCATTAGAAAGGTCTCGTCGAGACCTTCAAAATGAGTCCAATATTGATTAAGTAATTACGCATTCATTTTAATTAAATATTTCATATTAATTAATTATATATATATTACTTGACATTATAGTAAATTATGCAATTAAAAATTAAAAAACTTCATAATTTAAAATAATTCACAGAAGAATTTGGTAGCATTAAGTAAATGCCCACTGAAATTGAGATACATTAAGCTTGAATTGATACATCGAACTTAAAATAAAAACATTATATCTGTTCATTACCACGTCTTTTCCACAAATGTTCAATCAATGCATTTCGAAGTGTAAAATGAGCATCTTTGTCTTTGATCTTTTTATGTTGAGAAAGAAACATATGTACTCTTTTTTCTTGTTGTTGTTATCCTTGGGACGAGTTAAATAGAACCCCAATTTAGTTTGAATTATTATATTATATTATAATAATTAGTTTATATATTAAAAATTAAAAAATAAATAAATAATATTAATTTAATCAATTTTATATTATTATTACATTATTATCTTATTATATAAGTTGATATTTTAAATAAAAATAAAAATGGAGATAGAAATGGAGGGGGTGGGTTGGAGTGCCTCCCCTCCATTTCTTCAAAATGGAGCCAACCGTGGCTCCAAAATAGAGCCACGGTTGGAGATGCTCTTATACTTCACTTAAATCATTTATATCATTAAAATTAATATAAAACATAACTAAAATTAATCAATCATATATTTTCATTATTATTATAATTGATAAAATACTTAAACATGTATCAAGTAATATTATATAAGATTATTATTTAGTCATAATCAATGTTCAAAAAGGTGGGATGCGGTTTGTATGCGGTTGAGATATCGCACAGAGTATATGCGGCATGCCGGAGTACATACGGTTATGTAATTTTTTATTAATAAAAATATTATTTCTAAACATATTAAGATAAATATTAAATACATATTAAAAAAATGTGTTAAAACCTCAAGATATTCCATTTTCACTAAATTGTCATAATGCAAACGATACATCTTAATTCAGAGTTGGCCCTGAGGCAAGGCTACCAAGGCAATGTTGATGGGCCCCCACCTAACAAGTGCCCATAAGAACCATCCATTCAGTAGATTTTAATAAATGTTCGGTGAGATGTATTACTTTAATTAATCATCCCTCTCAACAAATTTTCTTAATATGTTTGATATTTTTCTAAAATTTCTCTTTTTCTTAAATCTCTTCGACCATAATCCAATAGACATTTCAATTTTAAAATTTAAAATTTTATTTTATTAAGTGCATATAATATTGTATTATGTTTTAATTTGAATTATTATATAATAGTGTGCATCTATTTAATAATATTGATAATGTGCAAGATTAAAACAATCTAGATTTAAAAAAAAATGTATGGGCCCGTTATAAAATTTTATCTAGGACTCATTCAAAAAATTAAATTATCAGGACCAGCCCTGATCTTAATATTCTATATCATCAATGTATCTAACCAACCGAACATAATAATATATATATAACCGACAAATAATAATAACAAAAACACTATAAAAGAACACTCAAAAGTCCAGTTGTACTTATGCATACAAATCATTTACTTTAACACACCCGGTGACACAATATAAACCACACCAAAAAACCCATCAACATTGTAAACCAAAAAGAGAAAAAAAAAACAAAGTGTCCCCGTATAAATCCATGCCATGTATATGAACCTAATGAACCCATGTGTTAAATACTCAAATGAGAAGAGAGAAAGGCAAAGACAGAGACTCAGAGAGGCTGAGAGACTGTGTTCGAGAGACTGAGAGACAGTGAAAGAGAGATAAAGAGAAGTCGCGGTCGGAGCCGAAAAAAAATCGAAGTGGTTGCTGTCGGCTGAAGAAGAAGAACAAGTCAGCTGAAGAGTGAAGAAGACCCTCTTATGTTTCTTTTTTTTCATGTTTAAAAATCAAAACATGTGCGCTCATTTAAGCGAGCGCATACGTAGAATCGAGACGCATATGTAGGTCATATGGCCCTGATTCTTTTAAAATCAGTTTGGTTGACTGACTGAGTCTACTTTTTCGAACCGTGGTTATAATTTAAAAATAAATAAAAAATTTAAATTTTAAAATTTTCATTAAAAAATTAAAAATTTCCGATTCTGAATTTCATTTTCTTTTAAATGGGATAAGACAGGATATGATTCTATTTGCAGGTTTAAGATTGAGTTTAATCAAAACTGTTCCAAGTTTCTACCTGCCTCGTAGCCATCATGGTCGTTATCGTCATCGCCCCATTACCACCATCATAGATAGGACATGACATGAATATTATAAAAATATTGTAAGTGTAGACCGAATAATAAATATAATGCTTTTCCATCATGTCATAGATAGGACATGAATATTATAAAAATATTATAAGTGTAGACCGAATAATAAATATAATGCTTTTCCATCATGTCATGTAATATATTAACGGTGAAGAATGAAACATTATATGTTTTTTATTTTTTAATTAGAAAAATTGGTACTCCTAAGATTTAACCATTGGTTAACTTCCGGCTTCGTTTGGCAGCACGATTGGGTCGGATTCCGATTTTTGAAAAGCTAAAATCTCAAAATCGTGCTGCCAAACGGGTCGGATTCCGGTAGAATCAAAAGCTGGATTCCTTTTAATTTCTCTCTCGAAATCCGTGTTTTTAAAAGCTCAAAAAGAACGCTTCTTGGTCGGAATCGATTTTTTGAATTGAAAAGCAACTTTTTCTACCAAACATTAAACTCCTTCTAAATATTGATTCCTGAATTAAAAAAAAGCATCCCAAAAAAGTCAAGGTCTAAAATCATCTTAAAAAGCAGCTTTATTCTAAAATCTACTTTTCAATCTGTGTTTCCAAACGGAGCCGGAGATTAACTTTTACGGAGATGGGATGCTATGGGACTTTTCGAAAGTTCAATTCACTATATTTTTTTATTTTATGTAATATTTATCTGAGTTGAGGTTAAGTTCTATAAATGATTGATATGTACAGGTCTCACCTAGTTGGAGATGTGCATATAAAATGCAATGATGCAGTTTCTCATCTAATTAATTTATTTTAATTCTGTTTTAAATCCAATAAATGTAAATTTTTTTTTACAATAAATCATTAATGTACAATTAAAAAACTGAAAAAAAATTATAAATATTTTATGAATATATATATATGAGATAGGATTCGAGTTAAACTCAGGAATATTTAAAATAACAATAATGATTTTTGGGCCTCAATTGATAGGTCACATCTTAATGAGATGGCAAAGTCGAAATATTTCATTTACCCTTAATTGTCATATATACATTTAATATGTAACTGATCCCACAATCGATGCAGATGGTAACAATTTCCTTATATTTGTTGTTTCTTTCTTTTTTTGAAAACAAACTAGTCAAATGAAAAGAAATTGTGTTTACAAAATGGATAATGTTACATTCAGTCACATTTTCAGTCTCAATTTTAGGTCTACATGTGTTTTGAATTTTTGAAAATGAGGTACATGCTTTTATAAAAAATGAAGCATATACTCTAATGAATTGCATTGATGCATTTATAGAAAATGTAAAAAAATTCTGTCGAAGCATATGCCTTGTTAATATGAGCATATGCATCGATAGAAATCTATCGACGCATATAAGGTTGGAATTGAGGCTGGAAATAGATATAGGTGTAACAGCGCCCATACGAAATACAAAAACTGATTCGTCTATTGTAGAAGAGCAAAAAATCAAATCTCGATTGCAGTTTTTGCAAGAATCTCAATCTCAATTATAATTTTTTTTTATTTGCGATTTATTTGTGGTGCAATCAATGAAAATCGTTTCAGGTTCAGACAATTTCGATCAAAATAAAACAATATGATATGAGTTTGAGAATGTTTAATCTTCTAAATTCATTTTTTGAATAATGATTTACTTTCACGAGGTCGTATTTTTTTGTTTGAATGTAGTTACATAGGTGTATCTGAATTTGGGAACATAATTTTAATTCAGATATACGTTTTGGATTCCAGATACTAGTTGATTTATTTTCAACCCAACATTTTCTGAATCAAAGATCGATTATGACACATTTTTTTTAACACAAACAATTTTTAATCCACATTTTTCATATGCCATACATCATTCTATTCTAGATACTTTTTCTGATCCAGATAAATGCATAACTCCAATATTTTTCTGATCCAAATATATGCGTAACTATGCTTTTTTCTGATCCAGATACATGCATAATCGGAATACCATTCATTTGCAAAAATCATAAATTAAAAAACCATATTCGTGGGATTCAGAAGCAATAATAAAAACCTCATTAGTGGAATCTAGATACAATAATCACTACAAGAAAAAGTGCCTTTACCGACGACGGCCAAGGTCATCGCTAAATAGCATAAAAGCCGTCGCTAATATATTTACCGATGGTTAATCTGACCGTCAGAAGTCGTCGGTAAATGTCTCGTCGCTAAAAGAAACACCGACGGCCTCGACCGTCGTTAATATGGCAAACAAAAATTACCACCAGGTTAATCATAGTTAATCATGAGTATTTGTAGCGACGGTTAGTGACCGTCGCTAATATTCCGTCCCTGTTATATAATGGTTTTTAGCGGATTGAGCAATGTATTTTTAGCGACGGTCGGTGGCCGTCGCTAATGTTTTTTTTTTTTTTTTTACTTATTTACTGATTTTTATCAAAATTTCTATCTGAGTAATTCAAAAGTCATTCAACAATTTTCATCTCCTGGATATTTCATTCACAATAATAAATTTAAGAATTCTTGAATTTATTAAGGTTTAAATAAAACAACTTCATAATTCAAAATATAACATAACTAACATCAAAATATTCCTTGCAATTCTAATGAAAAACTAACTCTCCATAGAATTTTTTCCCATAAATAATCCTTCTCATTTGAGCCTTCAATTCCTCTCAACTCTCCTCTGATGTTGACTTTCCATAGATGATTTAATTATGCTTTATCCATATATAAAAAACATTGCATATATTAAAATATAATTAAGTAATGGATAGTCTGTTCAATATCAAAACAATAGAAAATTATACTTAGTTAATGTGGGTTGAGCATTATGTATTGTATGAAATTCTGTATCTGCTTCATATTTCTCTTCATTTCTTCAAGTTGATGTTCAAGGCCGCTTTCTCTTTCATCACGTGACCGTTCTGGCTGTTGCTAATTGTGGAAACAACGACGGTCGAACTCATTGGTAATGTAGAAACAAACCCGCATTAAGTTAAATGATAGACCTACAGTGACGGCCGAGTTATGGCCGTCGTTAAAAATACTTTCAACGACGTTTTCGACCGTTGCTAATAGTCAACTCTGTATTGTGGGGTTCTTCTGTGAGGTCATTAGCGACGGTCAGGACATGGCCGTCGGTGATACTCCTCTTAATCGTAAAATTCAGTTTTTGGATTCCAATTAGCCGGTTTTTCTATTAACCGTTGGTAATAGGCGTCGCTAAAGGTTCTTTTTCTTGTAGTGAACGTATATCAATTTTTCAGATACACAACATAAAAATGGGCGAAAGTTATTCTGATGAATGCAGGGGTCATATTCACTCAAATCTGTGATCATTTTTCAATTAGTGCAATTTAACCTTATAATAAGCATTTACGATATTTTTTGAGAAAAAAAAAATCAAAACAGAGAGTTTATCATTTTTAGGAAGAAATTAAAATTTTTTTTGGGATGAATGAAATGTTTAATAGTGATTACTACTTTTCACTATTGTTGCAAAGTAGTTGGTGAAGAAAACAATCAGAGTCGGGATCCCTAGTTGGACAAGGTTTTTTTTCTTTGATTCACTGAATCTTCTCTGACACCTTTTTTGGGAGTCGGTTACACAGGATTTAAATGGGGGATGTTTTAATTAGGAACGGAATTTTGAATATCAATTTTTAGCTTTTTCAAAAGTTAAAAAGGAACCAATGAGAAAATAACACCTATTAAACTCACCAATGAGGTTTAATTTTTAGGGCCTAGATAGTAGCACTGTAAAAACAATGGAATGATAAAATAGGTATGATTAGGTGTTAAAAATGTAACTGATGGTAGTGTTTGGATATGCGGGATACAGTTTTTGTGCGGTCAGGGTACCGCACAGAGTATATACGATATGCGAGAGCATATGTAGAAGTATATACAATTCTACGTATTTATTAATAAAAATATATGATGATGATTTCTAATATATCAAGATATATATTAAAGGTACGTATACAAAAGATATACAAAAGATGTGAGACAGAGAAAAATTGTTCCATATCCAACAAAGATAACAAAAATAAAACACCAATATTAAATGATCCAACTATCCCACAATAAATGATCCAACTATCCCACACACTTCTTCAAGCTCTATCGGATGGAACCAAACTGCTTTTCAAAGAAAATCTTCTCCCATCTAGAGGAGATATTAGTTTATTCAGCCTCGGGCCATCTATAACGGTCATATCAACTCTACTAAGTTATTTAGTAATTCGTTTTGGATATCACCTTGTTGACACACCCACCATGTAAAATTTTGTTAACCCCCAAGACATTTGTTTTTAACAAAGAACATAAAGACGTGTCTTTAACAAAGAGAGCACAAAGACATGACAAATTTGTTTTTTCACACACTCACTGATTGGTGTCCAGCAGATAATGAAAAACAAAACAAAGAAAATGGGAGAGAAAATAAAGAGCATAAAGAGAGAGAGAGAAAGTTATAAAGCAGAGAAAGAGAAAGAGAGAGAGGGTGAGAGAGAAAACAGGGAGGGAGAGAGCAGACATGAAGATGAAGAAGATGAGAGGAAGATGAAGTTGATGAACTGCTGAAGAAGACGAAGATAAGGCAGAGATACTGAGAGATAGAGAGAGTGAGAGACAGACAGAGAGGGATATATTGAGAGGCACAGAAACAGAGATATGCATATAGAGAGACTGAGAGTGGCAGAAGTCTGTTAGGGCTGGCTGAAGAAGAAGAACCCTGTTAGGGCCGGTTGAAGAAGAGAACCTTCTTTACTTTTCTTTTTTTCTTTTTTTTTACAAAATCCATACCTGTGCGCCCGCTTAAGCAGGCGCATATTCCGCATCAGAGCGCTTATGCTACCAAAATAATATTTATATTACCAAAACAGGATGATAAGAGACACCACAATTCTGTTGGAGAAACCATTGTTTCCTAACAAAGCGAGATACAGTAGTTATGTTGCACATGCAGTTTTCCTTTCAAGACTGACAGTTTCATAGCTTCTAAATTAATATTCAAAACAATCATATGATTTCTGCTGTTTATGAAAGCAAATATGTTTCCAAGATAACATTTTATTCATCAAAATAATTACAGTCAGAACCGTCAGCATATATGCAGTACTGATACGTATTGGATACCGGATTTACAATTCCCAATCTTTCCAGTTGAGAAAGGAGGAGTCTTTCTCATCCTGTTTTCTTGACAACGAGAACAGGGCATTTTCCAGAAAAGCCTTGTTTAACGGAATATGTTCAGTATCAAAATATGCCAACTATGTATTTTGTGATCCTCAAATTATTCAAAATCTGAAAAGCCACAACTCATAATGATTCAAATTTATGTACCAATAGTTCAAAGATTATGTACTTCAAGTGGAGGAATATAAATGCAGAGTTTAAAAATTATCATATTATGAAAGTGTACAAAAATGATGCTTTATTCACCACATATAGATTTCTGATGAGGGTAGCATGCATAGTATATTCAAATCTGACACAATACAAACAAGAAGTTCAGAGGCTTAAGTTTGTCATGCAATGCGAAAACGTAAAATAAGCATGTATTCCTTGTGTACTTCAAGTGGAGGAATATACATGCAGAGTTAAAAAATGGTCATATTATGAAAGTGCAGAAATGATGCTCTATTCATCCCATATACATTTCTCATGAGGGTGGCATGCGTAGTATATTCAAATCTGACACAATACAAACAAGAAGTTCAGAGACTTAAGTTTGTTATGCAATGTGAAACATAAAATAACATATATTCGTTTAAGTCACTCAATATAGAGCTGTTTGGCTATCAAATTAGGTGCAGCAGATATTTTTATCGCAAGCCAGATAAATGGCCTAAAAAAATATATGCTCAGTTAAAATTGTGAAATGTTGTATTCATAGGCCATTAGCATAGAAGTTTGACCAAACAAAAAAATTTCAAATGACATGGGGAGTGTTTGTCCTAATGAAATGCAACATCCACTGAAATACAAGGGGGAAGTTGACAACATGCACTCAGCACTGTGTATGGATATGATACTATCATCTTCCAATTATTTCCATATTAATTTATCATCATATTCTTCCAGACCCACACTGGCATTTGTGTTCCAGCAGTGTGATTATAAAATAAAAAAAAGTGATCCTGGCTCGATTTAATAAACGATGCTATAGCCAGATAATTATTATTGAACAGAAAAGGACAATGTGGTTTGCGCAAAAGCATGGGAATTGTTTGGTGATAAGATTGTTCACCCAATCTTCACAGTTTTACTACACAGGAATAGATTATCAAACCAAAAGTGACTTATACAAGCTAAATCTGCTAATTGATAATTGGGCCAAAGAAACTAAATTTCAATTTCATAAATACCTTGCATCTGTATCGACATGCTTGTCTTCATCCAAAAATTGTCTACAGCTCCTCACGTTGTTTTATTGGAAAATACTGAATTTCCATCACGATTGCAGTCTGAAATACCCTTTCATTACAAGAATTCACTTAGTTCAAGATAATTTTATCATTAAAGAGGCAGTTGGAAAAATGGCAAATTACCACATTGGTTGAAAACATGGAGCGGCATATAGATGCACATTGAAAGAGCAAAATAAAAATTCAGAAACTAGAAAATAAACCATAGCAAGAACTGACCTCTGTATAGCACCTCGCCCGTGATTTCCCATGATAAGTAGATTAACCTTCAACTTGTCAACAGTTTCACAGATGGTCTCCCTGGGATCTCCTACTTCAGTAATCGTCTCTGCAACTACCTGCATTAGATAATAATTGATAAAGCTTGCAAATCCCAAAATTTGTAATGTGCTTTTTTTGCACATCTGCACTGATTAGAATTTATTTATTTTTCTAATGCTAAAAAGGCATCAACATCAAAAGTTGATATATAATCTCTACAAATCAGGTACTTAGTGTTGGAAGAAATATTTTTAAGTTTGCAACAAAACAGTACAAATACAATAAGAATAATTTATATAAGTATACAATAGTCTTAGAAGAACAGACACGAAACTTACAAGACTAGAAGAAGATGACCTGAACTTGTTATGGTGTTGATATAGAATAGAATTGGATTCTCTGTCCTTAAGGTCAAAAAAAAGGGGGGGGGGGGGGGCGCTTTGATACACCCTACCCTAAAAATCGGCTTCCAAGTCATATGCACTTATTTGGAGGTCTTATACACATTAACAGTACAGAAGAAAATCCCATATAAATGCATTTAAGGTATAGGGTCATTTTTAGAGATGAGTATCATTTTTCATCACCATATTTACTATAAACGTAAGTGACTAACTTATTTTTCATCATCACCAGCTATCCATGTTGATTATAAAAAAATAACATAGACAGCAATACACATACCCCTTGCCCGGCACACATCTCCTTGGCTTGTTCTAAAAGTGCCAGAGAAACCTTCTGCTGCTGCTCATGGAGAGATCTGATAAATTCCAGAGCTGAAAAATAGAAAGTAAACAAAGCATAACTCAATGAAAACCCCAACTCTGCCAATCCTCCAAAACACAAAGAGGGAGACAAAGCCTCCAAACAGAATTAACTCAGACCCAAATAACCAATAACCATCCCCACCCCCTCCAAATAAAAAAAAAATCATTCCATCTCAAGAAATCCAACCATCTATTACAAAACCAACCAAAACCCATCAAACCAACAAACACCCACATAACAAAAACGATTATTTTCTTGTTTGATCATTCAAAAATCAAGAAACCCAACAAACAGCCTGGCCCAGCCAACCCGTGGGCCCGCCCCCTGGATGAGGAGTGTTTGTCCTAATGAAATGCAACATCCACTGATATAGAAGGGGGAAGTTGACAACATGCACTCAGCACTGTGTATGGATATGATACTATCATCTTCCAATTCTTTCCATATTAATTTATCATCATAACCATTCGTTCATCCAGACCCACACTGGCATTTGTGTTCCAGCTGTGTGATTATAAATAAAAAAAAGTGATCCTGGCTCGATTTAATAAATGATGCTATAGCCAGATAATTATTATTGAACAGAAAAGGACAATGTGGTTTGCGCAAAAGCATAGGAATTGTTTGGTGATAAGATTGTTCACCCAATCTTCACAGTTTTACTACACAGGAATAGAATATCAAACCAAAAGTGACTTATACAAGCTAAATCTGCTAATTGATAATTGGGCCAAAGAAACTAATTTTCAGTTTCATAAATACCTTGCATCTGTATCGACATGCTTGTCTTCATCCAAAAATTGTCTACAGCTCCTCACGTTGTTTTATTGGAAAATACTGAATTTCCATCACGATTGCAGTCTGAAATACCCTTTCATTACTAGAATTCACTTAGTTCAAGATAATTTTATCATCAAAGAGGCATTTGGAAAAATGGAAAATTACCATAATGGTTGAAAACATGCAGCGGCATATACATGCACATTGAAAGAGCAAAATAGAAATTGGGAAACTCAAAAATAAACCATAGCAAGAACTGACCTCTGTATAGCACCTCGCCCATTTTGTTAGAGGCGAACACTCGCATTTTCACTTATGAGGGAACCATTCGACTAGATCTAGGCTTTAGATTACCTATGGAAATAGGTCCACTTAAAATGTCTTTTTAAGCTAGGTTCTCAAAATTAATTTTGATTACATCGTGATTTTAATACCAAAGTGGTTAGCGGCAATTCAAGGTGTTCCATCCCATTATTATATTTAAGCCTCAAGTTTGGGAACGAAAATCTATCCTCGAGGTTCAGAGTCTAACCTATTTAATTTGGCAACTGTAACTTCATGCACTAATGTAAAGGGGATGAAACACCTTGAATTGTTGCTAACCACATCAAAATCATGACTTAATCAGAATTCATTACGAGAAGCTAGGCCTATAAAGACATCTTAAATGAACCTCTATTTCTCTAGATAAAAAAATAACAAACCTTGAACTAGTCAATTGACTTCATCATAAGTGACAATGTCAGTGCCTGACACTGACAATGTATACTTGCCAATACGCTCAAAAGTCCAAAAGAACATGAAATCAACACCTTTGCTAGTGTCAACGTGAACCAATTGATCATTCTACCTTCAACAATAGCAGTGATGCAAAGGGTAGAGATGCTTAAGATGGATTCTTTGGCAATTTATGTTGACCAATATAAGATCATGAAACCCATGCTAGTTGAACCGAGCGCAATGGGCATGTTGAGGGAAGAAATATGATTCTCCAAGAAAGTTCTCTCAAGGCTCGTTGATAGTGCTTATGTGTCTTGATTAGCTCCAAAATGGAAATCTTCACAGGAATTTTGCAAAGTTAATCAAGAATGTCAATTTTATCAGATACGCTCCCCCATTCTGTCTCAAGCTCTCGACCAATGCTCTTCAGAATATGAGTGGGCACATTGATAAAATTTGTCTCCATGTTGCATGATATGTCGAAAATGCTTTTCAGAATACTGGGGAGGATCGAATGAATGTGAAGGAATAGCAATTGGTCAAACAGAATCAGTCTTAGCAAGATGAATTGGGTTGAGCATGAGTGGAATGGTCCGAAAAGATCGAACACATAAGTCGCTCACCGTCATGGCACTAGAATGTGTAATTGGGAACACCAAGTGAACTAGAGTCGCCAAAGGTTAGCCAAATGGCACCACTCAACACAAAGTTCAAGTGAGAAATCATTATGAAGCTTGGCTCATCGCTAATTCAATAGATGCTCTAGTTCTTCAAACGTGTCTCTCACCATTCCAAAAAACTTTCTTTTTCTAGGGAAATCCGAGGAATTGATGATGGATTGAGGGATCTTCTTGATGCTGTCGAGCAAGGATTTTCCAAGAATCAAGATGTTACTTGATTTGATTTTCATCACCTTGCACTCAACCGTTGTTACACGAGGTTGATCAAAAGAAGCGGTTATGTACGCAGATCAATTGGATGTTTGTATGCTTACACTAACGCAATCGAAAGGTTGTTGGGACCTTGTCTCAGAACCCGGAATACGTTAAGTAAAAAAATTAGCGCTGCCACTGTGTCAATGAAGACATGCATGCAACCTTCAAGGAACACCGCAATATGGAGAGGACAAGTGTGCAATTTAGAGTTTGGGACTTGCATGGCACAAATGTGATGTGTTTGAATAAAAGTTAGGTCGTCCACAATAACACAAAAGGCCCAAGCTCAGAAAGATCATACGTAGAAGAATCAGGCTCGGAAGGCCAGAAGGATCATACATAGAAGACTCACACTTAAAAGGCTTTCATGGGACCTTTCTGGTGGATTGTCCCTGAAGGTCGAAAGGCAATGGATTTATTGCATAATCATATCTCATGCGAGAATCTAATGTCCCTAGGTGAAGGTCCACGAAGGAATTGATAAAATGAAATATACAACACCCATGGATGTCATGGCTGTGTATCCAATGGTATGACAATCACAAAATGTCAATGCTTATGGGAGTAGCAACTGGCCAAATAGAATTGATCTTAGCAAGATGAATTGGGTTGAGAATGAGCGGAATGGTCTGGAAAGATCAGCGTGAATGCCAAGTTGGCGAGTAGGTACAAATGTAGGGGTTGAATGAGACCTAGAAATGATGCTTCGCATGAAGGCCATGAACAAAATCATGAAATATGCAACACCCATTGATGTCATGGCTGTGTATCCAATGGTATGACAATATTGCAAAATGTTAGTGCTTGGGGGAGTAGCAACTAGCCAAACGGACCCTAACACTGACATTTAACGGTATTGTCATACAATTGGAAGCACAGCCATGACATCCATGGGTGCTTCATATTTCATGATTTTTGTTCACGGCCTTCATGTCTTGATTGGGTGATGCTGTGAAGTATCATTTCCAGGTCTCATCCAGCCCCTACATTTGCACCTACCCGCCCACTTGGCATTCACGGTAATCCATTATCATCCCATGATCAGTTGTCCACTTCATCTTATCAATGCCTCATGGACCTACACCTAGGGATGTCACATTCTCCCATGAGATACGATTATGCAATAGATCCATTGCCTTTTGACCTTTGTGAACACTCCATTAGATCCTTCTATGTATCCTTTTGTGTATTATCCTTCTCGCCATCCGAACATGATCCTTCTATGTATGATCTTTATGAGAATGAGTCTTTTGTGTCATAGCAGATGACCCAACTCTTATACAGACCCATCACATTTGTGCCATGCGAGCTCCCGAAGCCTAAATTGCACACTTGTCCACACTTGATCGCGATGTTCCTTGAAGGTTGCACGCACGTCTTCATTGACACAATAACAAGGGCTAATATTTGACTTAACATATTCTTGGGTCTAAGATAAGGTCCCCAACAACATGTCGATTGTGTTGCTATACGCATACTAACATTCAATCGATCTATGTACACGACCACTTTTTTTATCAACCTCTTGTAACCATAGTTGAGTGCAAGGTGATGAAAATCGAATCAAGTCACATAATAAATTTCTCCTCTTCTGACCATAGTTGAGTGCAAGGTGATGAAAATCAAATCAAATCACATCAAAAATTTTCTTTTTGTAAAGAAATCCAAGGAATTGATGACAGATTATGGGATAGCCTCGATTCTATCGAGCTAGGATTTTCCAAGAATCAAGATGTGACTCGATTTGATTTTCATCACCTGGCAATCAACTATAGGGATGGCAGTGTGACTATCTCAATAGGGTACCTGACCCAACCCGATCCAGTGATGATCGAGAATGGTGGATGTCACTCATGGGATCATATGACGGAAAAGGAGATTGGTTAAGTTTGCGGGGGAACAACAGCTCAACAAGAATGCCAAGCGAACTAGAGCCGTCGAATGTTAGCAAAATGGCACCACTCAACACAAGCTTGATTGGGCAACCATTATGAAGCCTGGTTCAACGCTATAACCTAGTTTTCAAGTATAGACCCCTCAAACATGCATCTCACTATATTATGAAATATTTCTTTTTGTAAAGAAATTATAATGATTGCTCAATCAAGCTTATGTTGGGTGGTGCCATTTTGCTAACCTTCGCTTGACGTTTTTGTTAAGCTGTTGTTCTCCCGTAATCTTAACTTATCTTTGTTTCCATCATATGATCCTATGAGTGGTCCACCTTTCTCGACCATCTTGATACCACCATAAGGCTCTTTGCCATCCCAAGCATCAACTAGAGTGTGCTTACTCTACCAATTAGGCATTCTGGTGCCTTGACGTTGAGCAACCAACGTGTTCGATCATTCGAGACCATTTCACTCATTCTCAACCCAATTAGTCTTATTGAGACTCGTTTTGCTTGGCTAGTTGCAACTCTCCTAACACTAACATTTTGTGGTATTGTCATACCATTGGAAGCGCAACAACAAAATCCATGAGTTTTGCATATTTTATGATTTTGTTCATGACCTTCATGTTTTGATTGGGTGAAGCATCATTTCTAGGTCTCATCGAGCCCCTACATTTGCACCTACACGCCCATTTGGCATTCACGTTGATCCATTGTCATCCCAGATTATGCAATAGATCCATTGCCTTTCATCATTTGTGAACACCCCACGAGAGAAAGATCCCCTTAAAGCCTTTCGAGTCGGGGTCTTTTACATATTATCCTTCTCGCCTTTCGAGCGTGATCCTTCTACATATGATCTTTCTAAGCATGATCCAACTTTTATTCAGACCATCACATTTGTGCAATGCGAGCTCCCTAAGCCTAAATTATACACTTGCCCACTTCAGATTGCGGTGTTCCTTGAAGGTTGCACGCATGTCTTCAATGACACAATGGAAGGGCTAAAATTTGACTTAATATATTCCTAGGTCTGTGTACATGGCCTTTCGATTGCGTTATTATACGCATACGAACATCCAATTGATCTATGTACATGGCCGCTTCTTTTGATCAACCTCTTATGACTATAGTTGAATGCAAGGTGATGAAACTTGATTCAATTTTTATCACCTTGCACTCAACTATTGTCATAAGAGGTTGATCAAAAGAAGTGGCCATGTATACAGATCAATTGGATGTTCGTATGCGTACACTAACGCAATCGGCTAGTCATTGGGGACCTTATCTGAGACCCAGGAATATGTTAATTCAAAATATTAGTCGTGCAACAATGTCATTGAAGATGTTCGTGCAACCTTCAAGTAACACCATGATTTGGAGGGGATAAGTGTGCAATTTAGACTTGGGGAGATCGTATGACACAAATGTGATGGGTATGAATAAGAGTTGAGTCGACTGTTAGATCTCAAAAGGAGCTCATAAAGATCATGCGTAGATGGATCAGGCTCGGAGAAGGATATTACATAGAAGACCCAAGCTCGAAAGGCTTTCAGGGGACCTTTCTGGTGGAGTGTCCCCAAAGGTCAAAAGGCAATGAATGTATTGCATAATCAAATCTCATGGGAGAATGTGACGTCCCTAGGTGCCGAGTGGATGTGTAGGTGCGAATAGAGAGGTTGGATGAAACGTAGAAATGATGCTTCGCATCATCACCCAATCAACACATATGGAACACCCATGGATGTCGTGGTTGTGCATTCAATTGTATGACAATATCGCAAAATGTCAGTGCTAGGAGAAGAATCAATTGACCAAAAAGAATCAGTCTCAAGAAGACGAATTGGGTTGAGCATGAGCGGAATGGTCAGGATATGATTGAACACATAGGTCGCTCACTGTTATGGCACTAGAATGTCTAATTGGTTGTATGAGCAAACTCTAGTGGACGCTTGGGATGGCAAAAGGCTTCTGGTGGGCTCAAAATAATTGAGAATGGTGGACGTCACTCACGGGATCATATTATGAAAGAGGACATCAATTAAGATTGCGAGGGAAGAACTCTACAAAAACGTCAAGCAAACTAAAGCCACATAATGCTAGCTAAATGGCACCACTCGACACAAGCTTGAGTGCGCAATCATAAGGCCTGGCTCAACACTAAATCTCTAGATGCCCTAGTTTTCAAATATGGACACTTCAAACGTGCCTCACCATACCAAAAAACTTTTCTTTTTGTAAGGAAACTTAGGAATTGATGATGGATTGGAGGAACACCTTGATGTTGTTGGGCTAGGATATTCTAATAATCAAGATGTGACTTGATCCGATTTCCATCGCCTTGCACTTGACCATGGTCACAAGAGGTTGATCCAAAAGAAGCAGTCATGTACACAGGTCAATTAGATGTTCGTACATGCAATTAACAGGTCGTTGGGGACCTTGTCTCAGATGCGGTAATATGTTAAGTCAAAATATAAGCTCTGCCACTTTGTCAAAGAAGACATGCGTGCAACCTTCATGGAACATAGCGATCTATACGGTACAAGTATGCGATTTAGGCTTAGGGAGCTCGCATGACACAAATGTGATGAGTCTAAATAATAGTTGAGTTATCTGCGAGAACTCAAAAGACTCATACGTAGAAGGATCATGCTCGGTAGGCCAAAAGAATCACATGTAGAAGTCCCAGCTCGAAAGGCTTTCGAGAGACCTTTCTGGTGGTGTCCCCAAAGGGCGAAAGGCAATGAATCTACTACATAATCATATCTCATGGTAGAATGTGACGTCCCTAGATGCATGTCCATGAAGGCATTGATAAGACAAAATGGACAACTTATCATGGGATGACAATGGATCAGCATGAATGCCTAGTGGGCGGGTAGGTGCGGATGTAGGGGCAGGATGAGACCGATAAATGATGCTTCACAGCATCGCCCAATCTAGGCATGAAGGTCATGAACAAAATCATGAAACATGAAACATTTATGGATGTCTTGGTTGTGCATCTAATGGTATGACAATACCACAAAATATTAGTGATAGGTGGAGTAGCAACTGGCCAAACAGAATTAGTCTCAACTGCTACAGTCCATATAGAGACTTGAAAAGGAGGCACACCTTTCGTGCAATACTCCCTTTGAAAACGGAAATCAGGTGGAGGATCCATATCAATTTTCTCTATCAAGGTCGTCATGTAGAAAAGCATTCTACAAATCCATTTGATGAAGAGCCAATTGTAACAAGCAACAAGAGAGACAAGAAGCCGAATGGTAATCAGCTTGGCAACAGGAGTAAATATAGCATAAAAAATAATTTCCTAGAGTTTGAGTAAATATGCTCCTTTCGAGAAAGAGAACTCAAGATCTAGAACTGAAACAACACCACTTGAAGAAACAGTGAAATCTTTTGCAACAAGGCATGTCTTGTACCACTCAACAACCCCCGGCAGAAGATCAACTAACTCTCATGTACGATTTTACTACAAGACATCAATCTCTGCGGTCAGTCCATAGAGGATCATGTAATGCCTCAATAACAGTATGAGGAATACAGATAAGCGATATAGCAGTCAAGTTCTATAGGAATCGGAAATCTCTGATAAGAAACAAAGTGGGCAAGAGGATGAGCAGTGACAACTCTAATGACCTTGGTGAAGAACAATAGGCACATCAGAGTTAGGAGGCAAATAAGGAACAGAAGGTGGAGTGATCGAGGAAGAAGGTAATCCTAAGTTTGAAGAGGATGCCGACAAGGGCAGGAGAGAGGTGGGTGAGGTCTACGAGTGTATACAATAAGAGCAGACTGTAGTAGTGGCAAAGATAAAGATGAAAAATAGGAAGTTGGTCAAACCAACGAAGAAGAATGTTGCACAACCATGTCAGAAAAATATGGCACATCTTAAAAAATGTTAACATCAAGAGAATGCAATAATCTATGAGAAATATGATCATAGCATCTATATCCTTTGGACATGGTGGAATAACCAAGGAAAACACAACGTATAGACTTGCCATCAATCTTGGTGTGTGAGGGTCCCCTATCCTGAACAAAACAAGTACATCCACTGATTCATTGTATAATGCGGAAGAGTAGAACTAGGATACAAATTCATTGAGTAATGAGGAAGAGTAGAACCAGGATACAAAACATGTAAAGGAATCCTTGAAGAAGATAACGTACCACATTCATGAGATGAAAATTCCTGCGTTCCGCCACCCAATTGTGCTCAAGTGTATATGGACAAGTCAACTATTGAAGGATCCCCAACTCGTTCATTTGAGACTAGAAAGAATCTGAGACATACTTCACCCCATTATTAGACCTCATACACTTGACTATAATGTAGGGTGTCTCGGATTCATAAGGGGAGTATGGTCTCGGATTCATGGAGGAATGTCTTGGATTCGTGGGAGAAGTTTGTCTCGGATTCATGGGAGAGTGCGTCTCGCATTCATGGGGGGTATGTTTCGGATTCGTGGGGGATATGTCATAGATTCATGGTATGTCTCGGATTATGAGGGTATTCACCAATAGATTCATAAGTACATCTCTAATGGATTCAAGGGTATGTCTCGGATTCATGGGGGTTATGTCTCGAATTTATGGGGGGAGTGTGTCTCGGATTTCATGGTATGTTTTTGTATCATGAAAAAATATATCTTAGATTCATGAGGGGGTATGTCTAGGATTAATTTGGGAAAATGTCTTGAATTCATGGGGGGAGTATGTCTCGTATTCAAGAGGGGGTATGTCTCGAATTCATGGTCAAATTCATGGGGGAGTTTGTCTCCCATTCATGGAGGAGCATGGTCTCGGATTCATGGTATGGTCACGAATCCATGGGGGAATATGTCACAGATTCATTGATGAGTATGCCACGAATTCCTTGGGGAGTATGATATTGAATTCAGGGGGGAGCATGTCTCGGATTCATGTGAAACTATGGTCTCGGATTCAGGCGGGGCATATGTCTGGGATATATGGGGAGATATATATCAAATTCATGGGCATGTCTCAAATTTATGGGGGAATACGGTCTCGGATTAATGGGGGAATATGTCTCGGATTCTTCATGGATTCATGGGGGAGTATGTATGTCTATTCATGGGGGTATGTCTCTGATTCTTGGGTGTATCTAAGATTCAAGGGGATCATATATCAAATTAATGGTTATGTCTCAAATTCACGGGGGGGGGGGGGGGGGGGGTGAGTATGTCTAGGATTCATGGGGATAATGTCTCAGATTCATGGGAAATATGTCTCACATTCATGGTCTCTTATAAACAGGGGAGTATGGTCTCAGATACATGATCTTGGATTCATGGGGGGAATATGGTCTCGGATTCATGGGGACGTATGTCTTATATTCATGGGTATGTCTCGGATTCAAGAAAGGAGTGTGTCTAGGATTCAAGATGTGTATGTCCTGAACTCATGGGGGAGTGTATCTCAGATTCATGAGGGGGTTTGTCTCAAATTCATCTGGGGGTGTCTCCCGTTAATGGGAGAGTATAGTCTTGGATTCATGGGGGAGTATGTTACAGATTCATTGGGTTTATGTCTCATATTCATTAGTATATCTCGTATTCATAGGGTATGTCTCGGTATCATGGAGGAGATGTCTCAGACTCATGGTCTCGGATTCATGGGGGAGTATGTCTCAGATTCACGGGGGGACGGGGGTTGAGGAGGTGAGGTCTAATATTCATAGTAGAGTATGTCTTAGATACTTGGGGGGTGTGTCCCGGATTCATGGGGAGTATGTCTCAAATTCATGAGTATGTCTCAGAATCATGGGGGAGTAATGTTAAGATTCATGCAGGGAGTCTCAGATTGATGGGGGTATCTCTTGGACTCATGGGTGGGTATGTCCCGGATTCATCGGTATATTTTAGATTCAGGGGGGGGGTCTTGTATTCATGGGGGAGTATGTCTCGAATATATGGTCGTAGATTCATGGAGAGTATGGTCTTGGATTCATGGGTGGAGTATGATGAAGTACATCTCCGATTAAAGGGGGTTATGTTTCCGTATCGTTGAGGGAGTATGTCTCAGATTCATGGCGAGGTATGTATCGGATTTATGACGGAGTACGTCTCCAATTCAATGGGGTCATGTCATGGATTCATTGGGGGAGTATGTCTCATATTTATGGATATGTCACGAATTCATGGGTATGTTAAGATTCATGGGGAATATGTCTATGATGAATTCATGGGTATATCTCAGATTCATGGACCGGTAGGTCTCAGATTTATAGAGGAAATATTTCTAGGATTCATGGGGGAGTATATCTCCCATTCATGAGGGAGTATGATCTCATATTTATAGTATGGTCTTGGATTCATTGGGGAGTATGTGTCGGATTCTAGGGGGAAGTATGGTCTCGGATTCATGGGTGTCTATGTCTCGAATACATGGTAAGGTACGTGTCAGATTAATGGAGAAGTATGTCTAAGATTCGTGGGGGGGTTATGGTCAAGGATTCATTGTATGTATCAGAATCGTGGAGTATGTCTCCGATTCACGTGGGGATATGTCTCCGATTCATGGGGATTATGTCTGGTATTCAAGGGGAGTATGCGTTGGATTCACGGGGGGGTATGTCTAAGATTCATGTGGGAGCATGGTCTCGCATTTATAGAGGAGTATGTCTCGGATTCATGATATGGTACCTCGCAAATTCATGTTAGGATATGTCTCGGATTCATGAGGGGAGTATGGATTGAAATTGAAGGAGTAATATGTCCTTAGATTTATTGGGGAAATGTCTAGAATTCATGGGGGGAGTATGTTTTAGATTCATGAGGGATGTCTCTGATGGATTCATGGGTATATCTCAAATTCATGGGCAGGTATGTCTCAGATTCATGGGGGAGTGTGTCTAAGATTCATGGGGGGAGGTATGTCTTCTGGTTATGAGGGAGTGTGATCTCGGATTCATGGTATGACCTTAGATTCATAGGGTAGTATGTCTCGGATTCAAGGGGAGAGTATGTCTAGAATTCATGGAGGTTATGTCCAGGATTCAGGGGAGAATATGGTCAGGGATTCATTGGATGTATAGGAATCATGGAGGACTATGTCTCAGATTCATGTAGGGTATGTCTCCAATTCATGGGGGGTATGTGTTAGATTCATTGATCGGTATGTCTCAGATTCATGAGATAGCAAGTCTTGGATTCATAGGGGAGTATGTCTCAGATTCATGATAGGGTACCTCGCAGATTCATGATAGCATATATCTCGGATTCATGAGGGGAGTATGGATTCAAATTGAAGGAGCAATTTGTCTTAGATTCATGGGGGGTATATCTAGAATTCGTGGGAGGAGTATGTCTCTGGTTAATAGGGGAGTGTGTCTCATATTCATGGGGGGGGGGGTCGTTGTGTCAGATTCATAGTCTCGGATTTATGGGGGAGTACTCTGATTCAAGGGGTTATGTTTCGCTTTCGTTAGGGGGGTGATGCAGATATCATAGCCGTACAATACATGGACGACAGAGATCAAGTGGAGCATAAGAAGAAGGGACTGCGCCGAAGATCGACGCAGGCTCTGATACCACCTGATGCAGCGTGTAACCACGCTCTTCTACGGATGCAGTCACCCGACGAGGTGGTTACACGCTGCATCAGGGGGTATGTCTCAGATTCATGGAGAGAGTATGTCTCAGACTCATGATATGACATAGATTCATGGGGGTATGTCTCCGATGGATTCATGGGTATATCTCAGATTCATAGGCGAGTATGTCTTCGATTCATGGGGAGAGTATCTATCGGATTCATAGTCGTATTTAGGGGGGGTTATGTCTCCTATTCATGAGGGAGGATTTATGGCATTTCTCTCTCTCATGGTATAATCTTGAATTCATGGGGGAGTATGTCTCGGATTCAAGGGGGTAGTATGGTCTCGGATTCATGGGGGAGTATGGTTAGGGATTCATGGGGGAGTATGGTTAGAGATTCATGGAATATATTGAAATCATAGAGGAGTATGTCTCGAATTCATGTGGGGGTACATCTCCGATTCATAAGGGATATATCTTGGATTCATTGGTCAGTATGTATTGGATTCAGGGGGGGGGGAGTATTGCTAAGATTCATGGGGGGAGTCTTGAATTGATGGGGGTATCTCTTGGATTCATAGGTTGGTATGTCTCAGATTCATGGGTATGTCTCAGATTCATGGAGTATGGTCTCAAATTCCTGGTCTCGGAATCATGGGGGAGTATGTTTCGGATTTATGATTAGAGTATGTCTCATATTCGAGGTCTCGTATTCATAAGCGAGTATGTCTCGGATTAATGGGGTTATGTCTCGAATACTTGGGGTATATGTCTCGAATTCTTGGGTATGTCACGGATTCATGGGGGTATGTCTTAGATTCATGGGGGAGTGTCGCACATTCATAGTCTCTTATTCATGGGGGAGAATGGTCTCGGATTCATGGGGGGATGCTGTCTTAGATTCATGAGGAGTATGTCATGGATTCATGATAGGGTATGTCACAGTTTCATGAGGGGAGTATGGTCTCAAATTCAAGGAGTATTATTTCTTCGATTAATGAGGAGTATGTCTAGAATTCGTGGGGGGGTTATGTCTTAGATTAGTGGGTAAATGTGTCTCGGATTCATGGGTGGGGTATGTATCGTATGGTCTCAGATTTATGGCGGGGAACATCTCCGATTCAAGGGGTTTATGTCTCAAATTCGTTGGGGAGTATATCTCTGATTCGTGGGGGAGTATGTATTAGATTCATGGGTATGTCTTGGATTCGGGGGGGGGGGGGGGGTGTGTCTAAAATTCATGGGGGCGTATGTCTTAGATTAATGGAGGAGTTATTCTCAGAATCAGATTCATGGTCTCGCATTTATAGCGGAGTACATCTCTTATTCAAGGGGGTATGTCTCGGATTCGTTGGGGGAGTATGTCTCGGATTCATGAGTATGTCTCAGATTCAAGGGGGGTATGTCTCCGATGGATTCATGAGTATGTCTCGAATTCATGAGCAGATATGTCTTAGATTCATAGGGGAGTAATTCTAGGATTCATAGGGGAGTATGTCTTAGTTTCATAGGGGAGTAATTCTAGGATTCGAGTATTCATAAGGGCGTATGTCTCCCATTCATGAGGGAGTATGATGTCAGATTCATGGTATGGTCTTAAATCCTTGGGGAGTACACCTCGGATTAAAGGGGAGAGTATGGTCTTGCATTCATGGGGTTATGTCTCGGACTAAAGGAGGAAGTTCGGTTAGGGATTTATGGTATGTATCGGAATCATGAAGGAGTATGTCTTAGATTCATATGAGAGTATGTCTCCTATTCATGGGGAGTATGTCTTGAACTCATGTGGGAGTATGTCTCGAATTCATTGGGGGTGAGGGGTCTCGGGTTATACACATGAATCCGAGAAATATCCCACATGAATCCAAGACCATACTCCCCACATGAATCCAAGACATACCCCTACGAATCCGTGACATACCCCCTCATGAATCCGGATTTATGAGGGGTATGCCTTGATTTCATGGGGGGGTATATCTCGGATGCATGGGGGAGTATGTCTCAGATTCATAGGCGAATATATCTTAGATTCATGGGGGGAGTGTTTCTAGGATTCATGGGGGAGTATGTTTTGGATTCATGTTCGTATTCATGATTGGAGTATTATCTCCCATTCATGCATGAGTACGATATCAGATTCATGACATTTCTCGGATTTATGCTATGGTTTGGATTCATGGGGCAGTATGTCTCGGATTCAAGGGGGGTTATGGTCTCCGATTAATTGAGGTTATGTCTCAGATTCATGAGGGAGTATGATTAGAGATGTATGTCATGTATCGGAATCATAGAGGAGCATGTCTCGAATTCATGTGGGGGTATGTCTCCAATTCATGGGGAATATGTTTTGGATTCATGGGGGGTATGTGTCATATTCATCGATCGGTATGTCTCGGATTCATGGGGGGGTACGGTATCGGATTCATTGGGTTAGTATCTCTTGAATTCACAGGGGAGTATGTCTCAGATTCATGATAAAATAGGATGTGTTTTGGATTCATGAGGGGAGTACGAATCCAAATTTAAGGAGTACTATGTCTTAGATTCATGAGGGATATTTCTAGAATTCGTGGGCAAAGTATGTCTCAGGTTAATGGGGGAGTGTGTCTCGGATTTATGGGGGGTATATATCATATTCATGGTCTCGGATTCCGATTCAAGGGGGTTATGTCTCGGATTCCTTAGGGGAGTATGACTTAGATTCATGGGGGAGTATAGCATCATGGGTATGTCACGTATTCATGAGTATGTGTTAGATTCATGGGGGTATGTCTCTAATGGATTCGTGGGTATGTCTCAGATTCATATACGGATAATTCTTAGATTATTGGGGGGAGTATTTCTAGGATTAATGGAGGAGTATGTCTCGGATTCATGGTCATATTCATGGGGGGAGTATGTCTCCCATTCATGAGGGAGTATGATCTCGTATTCATGGCATTTCTCGAATTTATGGGGGAGTATGTCTCGAATTCATGGTGGGGTACGTCTCAGATTAATGGGAGACATACTCCCCCCATGCATGTGGGGTATGTCTTGTATGCATGTGGGGTATGTCTCCAATTCATTGGGAGGTATATGTCAGATTCGTTGGGAGGTATGTTCTAGATTCATGGGTCGGTATGTCTCGGATTCATGGAAGAGTAATGTTAAGATTCAATGGGGGATTCTTGGATTGATGGGGTTATCTCTGGGATTCATGGGTGGGTATGTCTCGGATTCATAAGGGAGTATAGTCTCAGATTCATTGTTTCAGATTCGTGGGGGAGTATGTTTCGGATTCATGGGTGGAATGTCTTATATTTGGGGGAGGGGGGAAGATCTAGTATTCATAGGAATATGTCTCGCATTCATGGGTATGTTTCGGATTCATGGGAGGGGGAAGATCTAAAATTCATGTGGGGGAGTATGTTTCGGATTCTAGCATACACTTGGGTGGTATGTTTCGGATTCATGGGAATATATCTCGAATTCATGGATATGTTACAGATTCGTGGGGAGTATGTGTTGGATTCATGGGGAGTACGGGTATTTATAGTCTCTTGTTTGTGGGGGAGAATTGTCTCGGAGTCATGGGGGAGTATGCCACGAATTTATGATAGGGTACATCGAAGATTCATGGTAGGATATCTTGGATTCACAAGGGGAGTATGGTCTCAAATTAGAGGAGTACAATGTCTTAGATTAAAGAGGGGTATGTCTAGAATTCGTGGAGAGAATATTTATCAGATTTAGTTGGGAGTGGGTCTTGGATTCATGGGGGGTATGTATCGGATTCTGGGTCTCGGATTTATGGCAGAGTACGTCTATGATTCATGGGGGTTATGTCACAGATTCGTGTGGGAGTATGTCTTTGATTCATGGGTATGCCACAGATTTATACATGTTTAGATTCATGGGAGGTATGCCTCCGATGGATTCTTGGGCCATTATTTCTCATATTCATAGGGGGAGTATTTCTAGGATTCATGGGGTATGTCTCGGATTTATTATAACATTCATGGGGGGAGTATGTTTTGGGTTCATGTTCTCTTATTTATAGCGGAGTATGTCTCCGACTCAAAGGGGTTATGTCTCGGTTTCTTTGGAGAGTATGTCTCGAATTCATAGGTATGTCATGGATTCATGGGAGGTATGTCTCACATGGATTCTTCATGGGCATGTCTCAATTCATGGGCACGAATTTCTCAGATTCATGGGGGAGGGTATGTCTCCCATAAATGAGGGAGTATGATCTCGGATTCGTGGCAATTCCCGGATTCATGGGGGAGTATGTTTAGTCATGGGTGTGTCTTAGATTCATGGGGCATGCCTCCGATAGAATCATGTGTATATCTCGGATTCATGGGCCGATATGGAGTATGTCTCCCATTGGCATTTCTCATATTCATGGTATGATGTTAGATTCAATAGGGAGTATGTCTCGAATTCAATGAGGAGTGTGGTCAGGGATTCGTGGGGGAGAATGGTCTCAGATTCATGAGAGAATATGTGATTCATGGGGGATTGTTAGGAATTCATGATAGAGTATGTCTCAGATTCGTGGGAGATTATGTCTTGGATTCACGAGAGAGTGTCAGAGATTCATGATAGGGTATGTCGTAAATTCATGGGCGTTATGTCTCGGATTCATGAGGAGAGTATGGTCTCAAATTCATGGAGTATTATGTCATATTAATGAGGGGTATGTCATGGATTCATGGTTATGTCTCAAACTCATGTGGGGTATTAATGAGGGGTATGTCATGGATTCATGGTTATGTCTCAGACTCATGTGAGAGTATGTTCTGATGTATTCATGGGTATGTCTCGAATTTATGGGCAGGTAGATATGTCATAGATCCATGGGGGAGTATGTATAGGATTCATGGGAGAGTATGTCTTCGATTCGAGAGGGTTATGTCTCGTTGGGGGAGAGCATGCCTCATATTCATGGGATTCATGGGGGTATGTCTCCAATGGATTCATGTGTATGTCTCGGATGCATGGGCCGGTATGGAATATGTCTCAGATTCAATAGAGAGTATGTCACAGATTCAAGGGGAGAGTGGTGAGAGATTCATCATGGGGGAGTATGCCCATTCATGGGTATGTCACGGATTCATGGGAATGTCTTAGATTAATGGGGGTATGTCTCTCACGGATTCGTGTGTATGTCTCGGATTATGGGCCGATATGGAAGATGTCTCCCATTCATTAAGGAGTATGATCTCGGATTCAGGACATTTTTCATATTCATGGTATGATGTTAGATTCAATAGGGAGTATGTCTCGGATTCAAGGGGGGAGTATGGTGAGGGATTCATGGGGGAGGAATAGTCTTAGATTCATGGGAGAGTATGTCTTGGATTCATTGGAGAGTGAGGGATTCATGATAGGAACATCTCATATTCATGGGAGATTATAACTTGGATTCATGGGTGAGTGTCAAGGATTCATGTTAGGGTACATCGCAGATTCATGGGGCGTATGTCTTGGATTCATGAATGGAGTATGGTCTCAAATTCAAGTAATACTATGTCTTATATTAATAAGGCCTATGTCTTGAATTTTTTGAAGGGTATGTCACAGATTCGTGGTTAAGTCTGATACTCATGGGGGTGTGTCTCCGATGGATTCATGGGTATGTCTCGAATTCCATGGGCGGGTAGGTATGTCAAAGATTCATGGAGGAGTCTGATAAAGATTCATGGAGGAGTCTGATAAGGATTCATGGGAGAGTATGTCTCGGATTCATGATTAGATTCATGTGGGAAGAAAGCCTCCCATTCATGAGGGAGTATGATGTCGAATTCATGGCATTTCTTGGATTCATGGTATGGTCTTGGATTCCTAAGTTATGTCTCAGATTAAAGGGGGGAGTATGGTCCCATATTCATGGGTGTTGTGTGTCAGATTCATGGGTGGTTGTCTTGTATTCATGGTGCGGTACATCTCAGATTAATGGGAGAGTATGTCAAAGATTAAGGGGAGATTATGGTCAGTAATTGGTGGTATGTCAGAAGTGAGGAAGTGTGTCTTGGATTCATTGGGGTATGTCTTGGATCATGGGAGGGAGGGGGGTTCTCGGGTTTACACCCATGAATCTGAGACATATCCCACATGAATCCAAGACCATACTCCCCCCATTAATATAGGACATACCCCCACGAATCCGAGACATACCCCCGCATGAATCCGGATTCATGCGGGGGTATGTCTCAGATTCATGAGGGGTAAATCCCGAATTCATGGGGGAATATGTCTCATATTCAAGCGAATATTTCTCAAATCCATGAGGGGAGTATTTGTATGGTTTATGGGGGAGTAGTCTCGGATTCAAGATTATATTCATGGGGGGAGTATGTCGGATTCATGCGGGGCTATGTCTCAGATTCATGGCAGTATATCCCGGATTCATAGGGGAGTATGTCTCGGATTGATAAGCGGGTATTTCTCAGATCCATGGGGGGAGTAATTGTAGGATTCATGGGGGAGTATATATCAGATTCTTGATCATATTCATTGGGGGAGTATGTCTCCCATTCATTAGAGAGTATGGTCTCAAATTCATGGCATTTCTCGGGTTCATGCTATGGTCTTGGATTCGTGGGGGAGTATGTCTTAGATTCAAGGGGGATATAGTCTCATATTCATTGGGGTTATGTCTCCAATTCCTAGGTGGCTATGTCTCGGATTCATGGAAGAGTACGTCTTATATATCAGAATCACGGAAGAGTATCTCTCGGATTCATGTGGGGTATGTTTCCGATTCATGAAGGGTATGTCTTAGATTCAGGTTAGGGTATGTGTCGGATTCATGGATCCGTATGTTTTGAATTCATGGCTATGTTGTAAAGTCATGGGGAAGTGTTGCGTACTCTCTTATTCATGGGGGAGAATGGTCTAAGATTCCTGGGAGAGTATGTATTGGATTAATGGGGGAGTGTCAGGGGTTCATGATATAGTACATCGCAAATTCAAGGTAGGATCTCTCTCGGATTCATGAGGGGAGTATGGTCTAAAATTCAAATTGTATTATGTCTTACATTAATGAGGGGTATGTTTGGAATTTGTGGGGGGAGTATGTCTCAGGTTCATGGGGGGTTCTATATCAGACTTATGGTCCTGGATTTATGGTGGAGTATGTCACCGATTCGAGAGGGTTATGTCTCAGATTCGTTGAGGGAGAGCATGCCTCATACGCATGGGATTCATGGGGGTATGTCTCCAATGGATTCATGTGTATGTCTCGGATGCATGGGCCGGTATGAAATATGTCTCCCACTTATGAGGGAGTGTGATCTCGGATTTATAGCATTTCTTATATTCATGGTATGATGTTAGATTCAATAGAGAGTATGTCACAAATTAATGAGGGGAGTGGTGAGAGATTCATCATGGGGGAGTCTGCCTATCATAGGTATGTCACGGATTAATGGGAATGTCTTAGATTAATGGGGGTATATCTCTCACGGATTCATGTGTATGTCTCGGATTCATGGGCCGATATGGAATGTCTCCCATTCATGAAGGAGTATGATCTCGGATTCATGGCATTTTTCATATTCATGGTATAATGTTAGATTCAATAGGGAGTATGTCTCGGATTCAATAGGGGAGTATGGTGAGGGATTCATGGGGGAGTAATGGTCTCAGATTCATGGGAGAGTATGTTTTGAATTCATGGGAGAGTGTGAGGGATTCATGATAAGGTGTGTCGCAGATTCATGGGGCGTATGTCTCGAATCATGAAGGGAGTATGGTCTCAAATTCAAAGAATACTATGTCTTATATTAATGAGGCCTATGTCTTGAATTTTTTGATGGGTGTGTCACGGATTCGTGGTTATGTCTGATATTCATGGGGGTATGTCTCCGATGGATTCATGAGTATGTCTCGAATTTATGGGTAAGAGGTAGGTATGTCATAGATTCATGGGGAGTCTGAATATGATTCATGGGAGAGTATGTCTCGGATGGTATGGTTTTAGATTCATGGTAGGGTATGTCGTACATTCATGGTATGGTATTGGATTTTTGAGTAGTATGTCTCGAATTAAATGGTGGAGTATGGTCTCAGATTCATGAGTGTTATGTCTCAGATTCATGGTGTGTAACATCTCAGATTAATAGGGGAGTCTATCTATAATTCATGGGGGGGTTTGGTCAGGGATTGATGGTATGTATCAGAATCAGGAAGTATATCTTGAATTCTTGGGGTATATTCCGGATTCATGGGGGAGTATGTCTCGGATTCAAGGGTTTGTCTCAGATTCACAAGCGGGTATTTCTTAGATCCATGGGGGAGTATTTGTAGTATTCATGGGGGAGATGCCTCTGATTCATAATTGTATTCATGGTGGGGTATGTCGGATTCATGAAGGGGTATGTCTCAGATTTATGGCCGGTGTCCCGGATTCATGGGGGAGATGGGTATGTCTCAGATTCATAAGCGGATATTTCTCAGACCCATGGTGGGAGTATTTTATGATTCATGGGGGAGTATTACTCGGATTCATGATTGTATTATTCATGGGGGGGGGGGGGGTATGTCTTCCATTCATTAAGGAGAATGATCTCAAATTCATGGCAATTCTCGAATTCATGGTATGGTCTTGGATTCTTGGGGGAGTGTGTCTCTGATTGAAGGAGGATATAGTCTCGGATTCATTGGCGTTATGTCACCGATTCATAGGTGGCTATGTCTCAGATTCATGATGGAATACGTCTCAGATTAATGGGGAGTATGTCTAGGATTCATGGGAGATTATCATTAGAGCTTCATGGTATATATCGGAATCAAGGAGGAGTATCTCTCATATTCATGTGGGGTATGTTTTCGATTCATGGAGGTATGTCTTAGATTCATGTGAGGGTATGTGCCGAATTTATGGGTCCATATATCTCAAATTCATGGGTGTGTGTCTTGGATTCATTGGGGAGTGTTGCGTATCCATACTCTCTTATTCAAGGGGGAGAGTGGTCTCAGATTCGTGGGAGAGTATATATTTGATTCGTGGGGGAGTGTTACAAGTTCATGATAGGGTACATCGCAAATTCATGGTAGGATCTCTCTCAGATTCATGAGGGGAGTATGGTCTCAAATTCAAAGAGTATTATGTCTTATATTAATGAGGGTTATGTTTGGAATTTGTGGGGGGAGTATGTCTCGGATTCATTGGGGGGCTTATGTATCAGACTTATGGTCCAAGATTTATGGCGGAGTACATCTCCGATTCGAGAGGGTTATGTCACAGATTCGTTGGGAGAGAGCATGCCTCATATTCATGGGATTCATGGGTATGTCTTGGATTCATGGGGGTATGTCTCCAATGGATTCATGTGTATGTCTCGAATGCATGGGCCGGTATGGAATATGTCTCCCACTGATGAGGGAGTATGATCTCGGACTCATAGCATTTCTCATATTCATGGGTATGATGTTAGATTCAATAGAGAGTATGTCTCAGATTCAAGTGGGGAGTGGTGAGAGATTCATCATGGGAGGTATGCCTATTCAAGGGTATGTCATGGATTCATGGGAATGTCTTAGATTAATGGGAGTATGTCTCTCATGGATTCATGTGTATGTCTCGGATTCATGGGCCGATATGGAATATATCTCTCATTCATTAAGGAGTATGATCTCGAATTCATGGCATTTTTCATATTCATGGTATCATGTTAGATAATAGAGAGTATGTCTCGGATTCAAGGGGGGAGTATGGTGAGGGATTCATGGGGGAGGAATAGTCTCATATTCATGGGAGAATGTCTTGAATTTATGGGAGAGTGTGAGGGATTCATGATAAGGGCATCTTAGATTCGTGGGACATTATATCATGGATTCATGGGTGAGTGTCAGGGATTCATGATAGGGTGCGTCGCAGATTCATGGGGCGTATGTGTCGAATTCATGAAGGGAGTATGGTCTCAAATTCAAGGAATACTATGTCTTGTATTAATGAAGTCTGTCTTGAATTTTTTGATGTGTGTCACGGATTCGTGGTTATGTCTGATACTCATGGGGGTATGTCTCCGATGGATTCATGAGTATGTCTCGAATTCATGAGTAAGAGGTAGGTATGTCATAGATTCATGGGGAGTATGAATAGGATTCATGGGAGAGTATATCTCAGATTCATGGAGGGTACGTCTCCCATTCATGAGGGAGTATGATGTCGACTTCATGGCATTTGTCGGATTCATGGTATGGTTTTAGATTCCTAAGTAGTATGTCTTGGATTAAAGGGGGGAGTATGGTCTCATATTCATGGGTGTTATATCTCGGATTCATGAGTTGTTATGTCTCGATTCATGGTGCAGTACATCTCAGATTAATGGGAGAGTATGTTTAAGATTCATGAGAGATTATGGTCAGGGATTGATGGTATGTATCATAATCATGAAGTATGTCTTGGATTCAAGGGGGGTATGTATTGGATTCATGGGAGGGTGGGGGGTTCTCCAGTTTACACCCATGAATATGAGACACATTCCGCTTGAATCCAACACCATACTCCCCGCATGAATCTGGCACATACCCCCATGAATCTAAGACATACCCCCGCATGAATCCGGATTCATGCGGGGGTATGTCTTGGATTCATGAGGGGTATATCCCGGATTCATGGGGGAGTGTGTCTCGTATTCATAAACGGATATTTCTCAAATCCATGGGGGGGAGTATTTGTAGGGTTCATGGGGGGGAGTATGTCTCAGATTCATGATCGTATTCATGAGGGGAGTATGTCGGATTCATGCGGGGGTATGTTCAACATTCATAGACAGATATATCTTAGATTCATGGGGGGTGTTTCTAGAATTCATGAGTATGTCTTGGATTCGTGTTCATATTCATGAGTGGAGTAATGTCTCTCATTCATGCATGAGTACGATCTCAGATTCATGGTATTTCTCAAATTCATGGTATGGTTTGGATTCATGGATTAGTATGTCTCAGATTCAAAGGGGGTTATGGTCTCCAATTCATTGGGGTTATGTCTCGAATTCATGAGAGAGTATGATCAGAGATTTATGGTATGTATCAAAATCATCGAGGACATGTCTCGAATTCATGTGGGGGGGTGTCTCCGATTCATGGGGAGTATGTCTTGGATTCATGGGGGTATGTGTCACATTCATCGATCGGTATGTCTCGGATTCATGTGGGAGGGTTCTCAGATTCATTGGGGGGTACGGTCTCGGATTCATGGGGGTGTACGGTCTTGGATTCATGGGGTAGTATCTCTTGAATTCATAAAGGAGTATGTCTCGGATTTATGATAGGGTACCTTAGAGATTATGGTAGGATAAGATATGTTTCGGACTCATGAGGGGAGTATAAATTCAAATTTAAGGAGTACTATGTCTTAGATGCATGGGAGATATTTCTAGAATTCGTGGGCGGAGTATGTCTCAGGGTGTCTTTGATTTATTGGGGGTATATGTCAGATTCATGGTCTCAATCCGATTTAAGGGGGTTATGTCTCGAATTCGTTAGGGGAGTATGTCTAAAATTCATGAGAGAGTATGTCATCATGGGTATGTCACGTATTCATGAGTGTTAGATTCATGGGGGTATGTCTCTGATGGATTCGTGGGTATGTCTCTGATTCATATACGGATAATTCTTAGATTCATTGAGGGAGTATTTCTAGAATTAATGGAGGAATATGTCTCGGATTCATGGTTGTATTCATGGGGGGAGATGTCCCCCATTTATGAGGGAGTATAATCTCGTATTCATGGGGAGTATGTCTCAGATTCATGGTGGGGTACGTCTCATATTAATGGGGGAGTATGGTCAAAGATTCATAGTATGCATAGGAATGGTGGAGGAGTATGTCTTGTATTCATGTGGGGTATGTCTCCAATTCATTGGGAGGTATATGTCGTATTCATTGGGAGGTATGTGTTATATTCGTGGGTCGGTATGTTTCGGATTCATGGAGGAGTAATGTTAAGATTCAATGGGGGAGTCTCGGATTGATGGAGTTATCTCTGGGATTCATGGGTGGGTATGTCTCGGATTTATGAGGGAGTATAGTCTCAGATTCATTGTTTCAGATTCATGGGGGAGTATGTTTCGGATTCATGGGTGGAATATGTCTTATATTCGGGGGAGGGGGGAAGGTCTAGTATTCATAGGAGAGTATGTCTCGGATATACTGTGCAGGATTCATGGGAGAGTATGTCTCGAATTAATGGAGGTTATTTCTAGCATATACTTGGGTGGTATGTTTCGGATTCATGGGAATATATCTCGAATTCATGGGTATATCACAGATACGTGGGGAGTATGTGTTGGATTCATGGGGGAGTACGGGTATTCATTGTCTCTTATTTATGGGAGAGAATTGTCTCGGATTCATGGGGGAGTATGCCACGAATTCATGATAGGGTATGTCGAATATTCATGGTAGGATGTCACGGATTCACGAGGGGAGTATGGTCTCAAATTAAAGGAGTACCATGTCTTAGATTAAAGAGGCGTGTGTCGAGTCATGGAGGGAATTTGTCTCGGATTAATGGGAGTGGGTCTTGGATTCATGGGGGGTATGTATCGTATTCTTGGTCTCGGATTTATGGCAGAGTATGTCTACGATTCATGGGGGTTATGTCTCAGATTCATGTGGGGGTATGTCTCGGATTCGTGTGGGATATGTCTTTGATTCATGGGTATGCCACAAATTTATAAATGTCTTAAATTCATGAGAGGTATGCCTCCGATGGATTCATGGGTATGCCACATATTTATAAATGTCTTAAATTCATGAGAGGTATGCCTCCGATGGATTCATGGGTTTGTCGCGGATTCTTGGACCATTATTTCTCATATTCATAGGGGGAGTATTTCTAGGATTCATGGGGTATGTCTCGGGTTTATTATAACATTCATGGGGGAGTATGTCTTGGGTTCATGTTCTCGTATTTATGGCAGAGTATGTCTCCGACTCAAAGGGGTTATGTCTCGGTTTCCTTGGGGGAGTATATCTCGAATTCATACGTATGTCATGGATTCATGGGGGGTATGTCACCCATGGATTCTACAAGGTATGTCTTAGATTCATGGGCACAAATATCTCATATTCATGGGGGAGAGTATGTCTCCCATTCATAAGGGAGTATGATCTCGGATTGGTGGCATTTCCCAGATTCATGGAGCAGTATGCCTTTGATTCAAGGGGGGCAGTGTGGTCTAGGACTAGGATTCATAGGGATTATGTCTCGGATCCATGAGTCTATGTCTCATATTCATGGTGAGGTATATATCGGATTAATGGGGGAGTACGGTAACGGATTCATGGTATGTATCAGAATCATGAAGTATGTCTCATGTTCATGGGGGATATGTCTCCCATTCATGAGGGAGTATAATCTCGGATTCGTGGCATTTCCTAGAATCATGAGGGAGTATGCCTTGGATTCAAGGGGGCAATGTGGTCTAGGATTCATGGGGATTATGTCTCGGATCCATGAGTCGCTGTCTCAGATTCATGGTGAGGTACGTATCGGATTAATAGGGGAGTATGGTCACGGATTCATGGTATGTATCGAAATCATGGAGTATGTCTCGTATTCTTGTCGGGGTATGTCTCGGATTCGTGGGGGAGTGTCTCAAATTAATGAGGGACTTATTCTCGGAATCAGATATATGGTCTTGGATGTACGACACAGTACATCTCCGATTTAAGGGGGTTATATCAAGGATTCGTTGGGGGAGTATGTCCCAAATTAATGGGGGAGTATGTCACGGATTCATGGGGGGTATGTCTTCGATGGATTCATGGGTATGTGTCAAATTCATGGGCAAGTAGGTGTGTCATATATTCATGAGGGAGTATGTATAGGATTGATGGGAGAGTATGTCATGGATTCATGATCAGATTCATGGGGGGAGTATGTCTCACATTCATGAGGGAGTATGATGTTAGATTCATGGCATTTCTTATATTTAAGATATGGTCTTGGATTCCTAAGTAGTATGTCTCGGATTAAAGGGGGGATTATGCTCTCATATTCATGGGTGGTTATATCTCAGATTCATGGGTGGCTATGTCACAGATTATGTCTATGATTCATTGGGGCATATGGTCATATATTGATGGTATTTATGAGAATTAGGAAATATGTCTTGGATTTATGAGGGGAGTTTGGTCTCAAATTCAAGGAGTATTATGTCTTATTTTAATGAGGGGGTCTTGAATTTTTGGGGAGAGTATGTCTCGGATTCATTTGGGGGGGGGGGGGTTCATGGCGGAGTACGTCTTCGATTTGAGGGGGTTATGCCTGACATTCATTGGGGGAGCATGCCTCATTTTCATGGGGGAGTATGTCTAGTCATGGGTATGTCTTAGATTCCTGGGGCATGTCTCCGATGGAATCATGTGTCTCGGATTCATGGGCCGATATGGAGTATGTCTCCCATTGGCATTTTTCATATTCATGGTATGATGTTAGATTCAATAGGGAATATGTCTCGAATTCAAGGAGGAGTGTGGTTAGGGATTCATGGGGGGAGAATGGTCTCAGATTCGTGGGAGAATATGTCTTGGATTCAGGAGGGGATTGTTAGATAATAGGGAGTATGTCTTGGATTCAAGGGGGAGTATGGTGAGGGATTCATGGGGAGGAATGGTCTCAGATTCATGGGAGAGTATGAAAGTATGAGGGATTCATGATAGGGACATCTCAAATTCATGGGAGACTATGTCTTGGATTCTTGGGTGAGTGTCAGAGATTCATTATACGATATGTCGCAGATTCATCAGGCGTATGTCTCAAATTCAAGGAATACTATGTCTTATATTAATGAGGGGTATGTCTTGAATTTTTTTATGAGTATGTCACGGATTCGTGGTTAAGTCTGATACTCATGGGGGTATGTCTCCAATGGATTCATGGGTATGTCTCGAATTCGTGGGCAAGTAGGTATGTCAAAGATTCATGGGTGAGTCTGAACAGGATTCATGGGAGAGTATGTCACGGATTCATGATCAGATTCATGTGGGAAGTATGTCTCCAATTCATGAGGGAGTATGATGTCGAATTCATGGCATTTCTCGAATTCATGGTATGGTCTTGGATTCCTAAGTTATGTCTCAGATTAAAGGAGGGAGTATGGTCTCATATTCATATTCATGGGTGGTTATGTCACAGATTCATGGGTATGTCTGATACTCATGGGGGTATGTCTCCGATTGATTTATGGGTATGTCTCGAATTTATGGGCAGATAGGTATGTCATAGATTTATAGGGGAGTATGAATAAGATTAATGGGAGAGTGTCTCGGATTCATGAGGGAAGAAGTATGCTCCCATTCATGAGTGAGTATGATGTTGAATTGATGTCATTTCTCAGATTCATGGTATGGTCTTAGATTCTAAAGTAGAATGTGTCAGATTAAAAAGTGAGTATGGTCTCCGATTCATGGGTGTTATATCTCGGATTCATGAGAGAGTTTATCTCGGATTCATAATGCTATACATCTCAGATTAATGGGGGAGTATGTCTAAGATTCATGGGAGATTATGGTCAGGGATTGATGATATGTATCAGAATCAGGAAGTCAGGAAGTATGTCTTTGATTCATTGGGGGGGTATGTCTTGGAATCATGGGAGGGAGGAGGGTTCTCGGGTTTACACCCATGAATCTGAGACATATCCCACTTGAATCAATGACCATACTCCCCCCATGAATCCGGGACATACCCCCATGAATCCAAGTCATACCCCCGCATGAATCCGGATTCATGCAGGGGTATGTCTCAGATTCATGAGGGGTATATCCCAGATTCATGGGGGAGTATATCACAGATTCATGGGTATGTCTCGTATTCATAAGCGGGTATTTCGTAAATCCATGGGGGGAGTATTTGTAGGGTTCATGGAGGAGTATGCCTCGGAATCATGATCGTATTCATGGGGGGAGTATGTCGGATTCATGCGGGGGTATGTCTCCGATTCATGGCGGTATGTCCCAGATTTATGGGGGAGTATATCTCGGATTCATAAGCAGGTATTTCTCAGATCCATGGGGGGAATATTTGTAGGATTCATGGGGGAGTATGTCTCTCATTCATTAGACAGTATGATATCAAATTCATGGCATTTCTCGGGTTCATGTTAGGGTCTTGGATTCATGGAAGAGTATGTCTCTGATTCAAGGGGGATATAGTCTCGGATTCATTGGGGTTGTCTCTGATTCTTAGGTAGCTATGTCTCGGATTCATGGAAGAGTACGTCTTATATATCAGAATCACGGAAGAGTATCTCTCGGATTCATGTGGGTATGTTTCCGATTCATGGGGGGTATGTCTTAGATTCAGGTGAGGGTATGTGTCAGATTCATGGATCCGTATGTCGTGAATTCATGGCTATGTTGTAGATTCAGGGGGGGGTGTCATAGATTCATGGGGAGTGTCGCGTATTCATACTCTTTTATTCATTGGGGAGAAGGGTCTCAAATTCCTCAGGGAGTGTCACGGGTTCATGATAAGGTACGTCGCAGATTCATGGTAGAATCTCTCTTGGTTTCATGAGGGAGTATGGTCTCAAATTCAAAGAGTATAATGTCTTATATTAATAAGAGGTATGTATTGAATTTGTGGCGGGACTATGTCTCGGATTCATGGCGGGTGGGGGGTTATGTATAAGACTTATGGTGTTTAGTCTCTGTCTAATTCGTTCCCATGGTGCCCGAAGTTAAGACATAATATCCTTCTTCCTTGTGGTTAGTGGAGAAGAGCCATCATACCAAATCCCCAACCTCCCTCGGCTGTGTCCGCAGAAGCTTTTGTTGAGTCATTATTTGAGGGAACCAGAGATGCAAATCAGTGCGTGCGATGACTGCACTCTTTGTGGCCAAAGACTCTTTGTCCAACCAAAGCGATGAGACCAAGATTTATGACAGAATACGTCTCCGATTCAAGTGGGTTATGTCTCATATTCGTTGGGGGAGAGCATGCTCATTGGATGCATGGGTATGTCCTGGATTCATGGGGGTATGTCTCCGATTCATGGGACGGTATAGAGTATGTCTCCCATTGATGGAGTATGATCTTGGATTCATGGCATTCTCATATTCAGGGTATGATGTTAGATTCAATAGGTAGTATGTCTCAGATTCAAGGGGGGGCATGGTGAGAGATTCATCATGGGGGAGTATGCATATTCATGGGTATGTCACAGAGTGAGAGATTCATCATGGGGGAGTATGCATATTCATGGGTATGTCACAGATTCATGGGTATGTCTTTGATTCGTGAAGGTATGTCTCCGATGGATTCATGTGTACGTCTCGGATTCATGGGCCAATATGGAGTATGTCTCCCATTCATGGAGCATGATCTCGGGTTTATGTCATTTTTCATATTCATGGTATGATATTAGATTCAATAGGGAGTATGTCTCGAATTCAAAGGAGGAGTATGGTGAGGGATTCATGGGGGAGGAATGGTCTCATATTCATGGGAGAGTATGTCTTGGAATTATGGGGGAGTGTCAGGGATTCATGATAGGGTACATCTCAGATTCGTGGGAGATATGTCTTAAATTCATGGGGGAGTGTGAGGGATTCATGATAGAATACGTCGCAGATTCATGGGGCGTATGTCTCAGATTCATAAAAGGAATATGGTCTCAAATTTAAGGAGTACTATGTCTTATATTAATGAGAGGTATGTCTTGAATTTTTGGATGGGTATGTCACAGATTCGTGTGTATGTCTGATACTCATGGAGGTATGTCTCGAATTCATGGGCAGATAAGTATGTCATAGATTCATGGGGGGGAGTATGTCTCCCCTTCATGAGGGAGTATGATGTCAAATTCATGGCGGATTCTTGGGTATGTCTTAGATTCATGGGGGTGTAACTGATAAATTCATGTGCATGTCATGGGTTCATGGACCGGTATGTTTCAGATTCATGGGAGGAGAATTTCTAGGATTTTTTGGATAGTATGTCTCGGATTCATGGGAGGACTATGTCTCCCATTCATAAGGGAGTATGATATCAGATTCATAGCATTTCTCAGATTCATGGGGGTGTAACTGATAAATTCATGTGCATGTCATGGGTTCATGGACCGATATGTTTCAGATTCATGGGAGGAGAATTTCTAGGATTTTTTGGATAGTATGTCTCGGATTCATGGGAGGACTATGTCTCCCATTCATAAGGGAGTATGATATCAGATTCATAGCATTTCTCAGATTCAATGGGGAGTGTGTCTCGGATTCAAGGGGAGGAGTATTGTCTCATATTCATGGGGGTTATGTCTCATATTCAGGATGGGGTACGTCTCGAATTAATGGGGGAGTGTGTCTAAGATTCTTGGGGCGGTATGGAAAGGGATTCATCATATGTATTGGAAGCATGTAGGAGAAAGTCTCAGATTCATGTGGGGGTGCCGAGTCATGTGGGGGTATGTCTTGGTTTCACGGTCTTGGATTTATGGCGGAGTACGTCTCCCATTCAACGGGGTTATGTCTTGGATTCGTTGGAGAGTATGTCTCAAATTCATGAGGGAGTATGATCCAAATTCATAGGTATGTCACGGATTCATAAGGGGGTATGTCTGTGATGGACTTATGGGTATGTCTCGGATTCATAGGTAGGTATGTCTCAGATTAATGGGGGAGTATGTCTAGGATTCATAAAGGAGTATGTCTTAGATTTATGATCGGATTGATTGTGGTAGCATGTCTTCCATTCATGAGGGAGTATGATCTCGGATTCATAGCATTTCTTGAATTCATGGTATGATCTTGGATTCATGTGGAAATATGTCTACAATTCAATGGGGGAGTGTGGTGTTAGATTCGTGGGGGGTTTGTCTAGGATTCATTGGTGGCTATGTCTCGGATTCACAGTGGTGTATGTCTCGGATTAATGGGGGAGTATGTCTAGGATTTGTGGGGGAGTATGGTCAGGTATTCATGGTATATATCGGAATCATGGAGGAGTCACTCTCGGATTCATGTGGGGTATATATGCCTCCGATTCACAGTGGTGTATGTCTCGGATTAATGGGGGAGTATGTCTAGGATTTGTGGGGGAGTATGGTCAGGTATTCATGGTATGTATCGGAATCATGGAGGAGTCACTCTCGGATTCATGTTGGGGTATATATGCCTCCGATTCATAGGGGGTATGTCTTAGATTCATTCATGTGGGGGTATGTGTCGGATTCATGAGTCCGTATGTCTCGAATTCATGGGTATGTTGCAGATTCATAAGAGGCAAGTTTTAGATTCATGGGGGAGTGTCGCGTATTCACGCTCTTTTTCATGGGGTGAGAATGGTCTCAGATTCGTGGGAGAGTATGTCTTCTCCAACCATCTCTCTGTGAAAGGTAAGAATTAACAGTCGCGATTTCATAGGGGAGTATGTTTATTCATGGGTATGTCACAGGATTCACGGGCATGTCTTGGATTCATGGGGATGTCTCCGATGGATTCATGTGTATGTCTCAGATTCATGGGTCGATATGAAGTATTTCTCATATTCATGGTATGATGTTAGATTCAATAGGGAGTATGTCTCGGATTCAATGGGGAAATATGGTCAGGGATTCATGGGGGGAGAATGGTCTCAAATTCGTGTGAGAGTATGTCTTGGATTCATGGAGAAGTGTCAAGGATTCATGATAGAGTACGTCTCATATTCGTGGGAGATTATGACTTAGATTCATGATAGGATACATCACAGATTCATGGGGGGTATGTCTCGGATTCATAAGGGGAGTATGGTCTCAAATTTCCATATGTCAGCTCCCTCATCCCACCGTCCTCATATCATCTTCACATGTTTACTTAAAAATTGATTTTTTTTACAAGGTTATATTTATTATTTAAAAAAAATGAAGAAAAAAGAAAATTAAGGTGTTGGCTTCATTATATAGTGAACATAAAGATACATTGAATTCAAAATTTCAAATATTAGTCTCCCAATAAAAAAAAAAGATAGTTTATAACTATTGAGGAAAAAAACTCACTTATTTTGTTAGGAGCTATAGAATAACCTGAGAACTATTTTTAAAAAAAATGAGACTATTTGAGCATCCGATTAGATCGTTCATGGGTCACATATCATATTATGAGAGGATTGGGGCTTACCCTTAAAACCTAATGAACCCACCTCAAATTGGCCCATGAAGGGCAATATTAGTCCATTAAAGATCCCACATTCCAATTAAAAGTTTAAAAGTTTCAAACTTGCTGGGATATACATTATACATAAGGGTTTTTTAGTTTTCAATCCCTCTAAACATGCCTATTTAGGATCGATCCCTCATTTCTTCATATTTTGGTTTTAGTCCCCAGATTTAAAGTGTATATTCCTTTTTAGTCCCTCTAGGACTAAAAAGAAAACCAAACAATTTAGGGATAGGTCCCTACCACTATCAGGGACTAAAAATAAACATATCCTTTAAATCTGGAGATTAAAACCAAAATATGAAGAAGTGAGATCAATCACTAAATCATACGATTTATAGGGACTTAAAAATAAAAAACCCTATACATAAATATCAATTTACACTCATTCATGGTCTGTTTCAAACATTTGAAAAAAAAGCAGACAGTTTTTCAAAGTTCAAGAACGTAGCCATACTAGGAAAGAAAATATGAGGACGAAAAATGAAAAATGAAGACAATAAACAATATTGATTTCACATGCACAAAGTTTCAACCATGAAAGGTGAAAAAAGGTCTTACCATGTAGGTCGAAACAAACGGCAGAACACCTCAAATGGGCAGATCATTTATTCAATACACTGCAAAAAATATGCAACAGTTTATTTGTATTGCTCTCAATTTCTGAAAGGAAAAAAAAATTCTTCTTTTTTTGGGAAAAAAACAAAATAAAAATGTTCATCAGCATATAGCAATGAAATAGGCATTAAAGTGGTGTTAACTTGAAAATCACTAATGATTATATTATTCTAAACCATGAAGAAATAGATATCATACAAGTCTGTACATGGGCTAATGAATGGCAAGACTAAGATATGGTTTGGGAACTATGCACATAAAGAAGCACAAGGTTTTGTCTACAGGAAAGCTAATCATTTCAAATTTTCAGAGCCGGCTACCAGGAATATATTAACTAAGAGTTAGTTATTCATGATTGTTGAAATCATGACACCCATAATTGTTTTTTTATTTTCGTCCCATGCAAAGATTATTCCATCAGTACCAATGTATCATCCCTCTTCCTAGATTTTTTTTTCCCCCTATAACAGCCATAGCAGCTTTCCTTCAAGCATCTATTACTGTGTAACAAGATCTGTGTGATTGCAGACTATCTTTTATCCCTTGATTCTCTTCAGCTCACTCTTGCTAAATTGACAAAATATCAAGTTCAGTGGTGGTCTATTGGAAAATTTAACTTACAAATCCACGGTTTAAAAATAAAAGAGTGAACTCAAAGAGCAGGTCTCTATTATACAGAAAGGTTGACTCTATCAAATAGATTGAGTTTCAATCAAATCAAGGGAGACTATGAAATCGAAGTAAACTATTTAATGGTCAATCAGTGTAATGATTAGGTTGTTCTAGGTTCAACAGGTACATCACACATCAGTAAGCATGGATGAATTTCATATATAAAATGTTAATTCAACTGCATATGAAATGGGTGACAATTTTCTTAATTGCTTAAAGTCTAGATTCACCAGGTACTCATGCACAAAGAAGCACTGCATATAAAGGCCCAAAAACATCAGAACAAAAGAGGGAAGACAGACTAAATAAAGGTGAACCTCAATGTAATTCAAACCTGAAATGGGAGTATTCGAGAGCCCGTGCAATTTCTGTTAAGATTCTGTCCAACCCCCTGCAGGACAAAGTAATTATGGTCAGTGGAGAACACAGTATCACCATATGTTGTGTGGATGAGAAACTTCACCTGTAGAGCAAGTAAATCCTCAACAAATTTCCTCATGGTGTAGTTACCAGATACGTCCCTCCTGAATAAATCAATAACAAAAAATCACCAAGAAAGGCTTTTATAACTACCATTTCAACAAAAGTTGATACTAAGTAGTATAAGACCAGAATTTCAGGCTTTTCTCAATGTCTTTTTATTTAAGGAGGGAGAAATTACGCACGCATCAAGGAAGAATCCAGCATCACTCAAGCACTTAACAGTAGTTGTCCTTGGAAAAAGCCGAGCAAAATCATCTCAATGCAAAAAAGTTGCTAAACCCCCTGCAGAACAACCTGAAAGTAAGGCATGAAGAAGAAATGAAACAGACCATTTCGAAGAATTTTAGCGGAATGTGTTACATTACTTTCAAGAATTTATTGAGACTACTGAAAATACTGTTAGAAATTTTTACCTTATTTGCAGAGCTCAGTCCCTTTTGAAGGAGATCAGAAATGATCGCTTCCCATATCCTTTGCCCTCGGAAGTAGAGTGATGTTATCTGTCCAAAATCAACTCTCTTAATTATCAACTTGTTCATCCATAAAAAAAAATCTAGACTATCAGACGTGGTGTCTCAAGTGAGGTAACATCGCTTGGAAATTTAATGTTAAATATCAAGAAATCCTTGTTTATGAACACTTTAAACAACATTATATTAGCCATTTGAATTTAACAGAGGAAACAGAGCCATTTGGATTATGAACAGATTAAAGCTTTTACTACCAAGACCACTTACTCCACTGTGATATTCGCCATCTCCAGCGATAGACGCCCCATCGCAGTACCGGAGCTTAACCCTGTTCCAGTTGTAAAAATCTGTTTCAAGAATCAATTCTTCTAATCAAACCAACACATCAAATACACAAAAGCGCTTTTTTCTTCTTCTTTTAAAACCTTTTTCAAAAACAACTTGCATTCTTTTTATTTATTTAAATATCGAAAGGTCATAAGGAAGCATATGATTATTACTACAGAATTTGTATGAGAGTCAATAGATGTCCTGTAAAATAATTCCATTGCACCAAGGAGGACCGTATAAAGCAAAAGTGAAAATTAGAGTTAATAGCCACCCAAGAAAGTGTTTTTTTCCACAGATCTCATGCTGACTCAAGGGCATGATCACATTCAGTCATTCTATCTATTTACCAACACAAAATATTTTGTAGCTCAAAGTGCAGATATAACATATTCAAATTTCATATTGCAGTTAGTTCTATAACACGCAATCTCCATAAATATCCGGCAGTTAATATAATCGTTGTGCCATCAAATCCAATTGCATTTCTTCAACCATTAGATATATGTAAATGTAAATCTCATAAAACAGATACACTGAAAATAGATGGAGTTAGGCAGAGCAAACAGATTCTGGCTACGATCACATAAAACCAGAAAGGGAGTTAGCTCATACTTTTGAAAGTAAATCTTCCCAAGACATTGACAAATTGCCAAGATCAGACATTGTGCTTCAGCCACTGCGGCACCATCAACAGAGTGATCATATTCCAAAAACCTCACAGCATATTTTTCAATGGGGAGCTGAGCAATGGCACAAACGTATTATTTGTCCTTGCATTTGACAGTATCCTGCATGAAACCACTATGACATGTCAGTTGCACAAATAAAATCATATTAAATGATCATCTAGTCCACCTACATTGATTAAAATAATAAAGAAATCACAAAAAAGGGTCATGTATTCATATAATCTAGGCATTGACAATGTTCAAAAAGATTAAAATATGTATCTCAGATAAGAATCCCACACCTGTGATATATCCAAATGTTTTTAACAGAACCCCATAATCAAGCATGATGTAACTCAAGAAGAGATGTATAACACTACGCACAATATTCAGAATTAATCAATGGTCCTACAATGATTATTCATAAGGAATGCCCTACAGAATAACAAAGAAATTCACTTGATTCCCCACTCCAATGGATCCTCTTTGTGGAAATGGATTATGTCCCTTCTCAATAAACGAGTCGCCAAATCTTTTAACATACTGATCACAGAGGACCGGCTGTTTTCAATATAACAAATCCTAGCCTGGAAGATTTCCTTATTGCACATGAGCCTGTGGATATCAGAAAATTTCCTTCAATGTTTCTATCAACATCTAATGAATCCAGTCCGAGGAGGTTGACTTGCCTCATGCCCTTCTCAATTTATCACAAATCAAATTGAATCCTATGTCTACCTCATAGAAGAGCTTTCCATAAATCTAGCCTTTGTAAATGTTTTTTAAAAAAAGGATCACAGGAACAGATCAATTGAAGAAATTGTACCGATTGCAGTCTTCCCCTCAAAGAACAAAGATACATGCAACCTTAAAAAGTGATCTCAAGAAAAATGGATGAATCCAGCAGCTAAATGTTAGCCCCAAAAAATCAGATATCAGTAACCAAAAAACCAAACCTCGAAGAGCAAGTGATTCGGTGGTGTTCCTCCTCCGGGAGGGGTTTCCGGAGACCACCCGCCGTATCGGCGAGAGAACCCTCCCCTTCTCGCTGGACTCCCTCAGCCTCCGAGCAAGGTCAGGAATTCCGATCCCTTCATTCGATGAGTTTCCGCCGCCCGAGCCCTCCATCGCAACCATCTCCTCCATTTCTCTCTCCATTCAGTCGAGATGGGTTTGGTCGAGATGGGTTTGGTTTATATAGCTTGTCTCTCCAAACAAATGGGGTATGATATTCTCCCTCTCTTTCAACAATCGTTTTCTGATTTTTTTTATGAACGGTCCTGATGGCCTTATGAGGGGTGAATCATAGGGTACAAGAGTGACGATATGAAATGACCGTTCAATTTGTACAGCTGTTGTATAGTATAGGACGAGCCGATGTGCCGAACTGCTCTTGGTGTAAAATGACATACTTGTCCTTGCAAGTATGTGATATTGACGCCAGTGACCTGTTTATGAAAGAGCGACTGCGTAACTTGTCACGCGTTCAGGTCGAAAGAACGGTTCAGATTTATCCTGCAGCGGAAACCATTGATCAGATGGATGTATTTCAAAAACATTTTGAAGGGTGTACCGACTGTGACGAGACTGTGTCACTTTAGTAAATTTAAAAATTATGTATTTTTGTAATCCCAGTTAATTTTCATTTAATTTTTTACTAATACCCTCAAAATAATAGAGAAGTGACTAAAATATTCTTAATTTTATTTCATATTTACATTACATAATACAAAATTTATTTTTATACTATTCAAAAATTATATTTTTTAGGAACATGATTTACAAGCCCCATTACATAGGTCACATGAGGTTCTGGCATTGATAACATTACCTATAATACACTTGAATTCAATTTGGTTAACATTTATTGTATTAATGAGACAGTTAGACAAATATAAAATTCCTTTTATACCCTCTTAAGTCATCTATTACTTTAAAAAATAATTTCGGTCTGCATATTTATCTCTGGTGACCAACGTCACCACCTCTGGATTCCTCTCGTCGCCCTCTATCATATGAGAGGTGGTTTAACTATCTTTTAAGCTTCCTTTAGCCTCCACCTCCCCCAACCTCCATCTCCACCGTTTTTTTTTTAATTTAGATATTTTTAAAATGTATCTGACAAACCAATTGCATTAGTTTTTGTGATCTGGTGTTTTGATGTTGAAGTTGAATATGGAATGTTATTGTTAATATTCAAAGTCGTTACATATTCATAATTTTATTGGACTTATATGTATTAATTTTCTAAAGATAATTACATTCCAAACTAATTTGTATATTTATACACTTTTTATAAATAGTTACATTTATGAATGTAGCTGATTTGTTATATGAATATATTGTAAAAGTTAGTTATATTTCACAAATGTAACTAGCATTTTTTGTGCAATTGATCGATTTGGCTATCGTTTTCAATATCTGTCGATTCATGTATGACCTTTCTTATTGTTTTTTTTACATTTATTATAATTTTTTTTAAATTTGGTGTTTCATATTAAATATGGTAGCCTTTGATGTGGCTTTTGTTATAATTTTTTCTTTGAATCTAGTGTTTGATGTTAAATATATTTTTTGAAAGATTTGATAGAGTTTTGATGTTATATTAGCATATGGTTGTATTACATTTTTAAACTAATATGAATATTTATGCATTATATTTTACAAGCCAGTTATATATTTAAAATATAACAAATGTTTACATACCTTAAATAATAAAATTCAATTAACTGAACTATTTGTACAATATATTTTGAAACTAAGTTATATGCACGAAATGTAACTGACTTTTTTTATATGATCTTAATGTTTTATTAAAAGTTAGTTACATTCATTAAAAAGTGGATATGAAGGTTGAAAAATGTGGAATCCGGATGAGACAAAAAAGGTGGTCGAACCATCTCTCATATGATAGGGAGCGACGAAAGCAATCCAAAGGTGGTGACGCCGTTCAACGATGATGAGTAGGTTAGCCGGAATAGTTTTTTTAAGTGGTGGATATGTATTAGAAAAAACGGTTAGAAATATGGGTAGTTCTGTACTTTGATTTTTTACCCTTTTATAAAGTTGACATATCATGGGGGCTATGAGTGGGGCTTATATAATGGGGCATATGTAGCATAATTCTGTTTTTTATTATACTATATAAAAAATTAAAAAAATTAAATTTTACTATGCCAACAATTTAATTCATGTGAAATAAAAAGATTACCATGATAAAAAAAAAAACCACAAAAAAATTTCATGAATATTATAAAACTATTGTAAGTGTAAACCGAAAACATAATGCTTCTCTGTCATATCGTGTGATATATTAATGGTGTATAATGAAACATTATATGTTTTTTATTTTTTAATTTTAAAAATTGATGCTCTTAAGATTTGATCCTTAGTTAATTTTTACGGATGTTATCTGACTTTTCCAAAGCTAAATTCATGATATGTTTTTTTATTTATTTAATATTTATTTGAGTTGAGGGTTTAATTATACAAATGATTGATATATGTAGATCTCACCTTACGTAGTGATACAGTTTCTCATCTAATTAATTTATTTTCATTCTTTTTTAAATCCAATAAATGTAAATATTTTTTTTTACAATAAATCATTAATACACAATTAAAAAAAAGAAAAAAAACTTTTAAAAAAATTAGGCCCGCCAATTCACTCGCAGGCCCGAAACTCGAGCCCAGCTCAACGTGCCTGTTGGTGGTGCCCGAGCCTGGAATGAATTTATCGGGCCGGCCCAACTTAGCCCTATCGGCTAGAAAGGCTTGCAGGCCTGGGCCCAGGGCCGGGCTTGGGTCCCATTTCAATGACCCGGCCCATCAAGTTGCCAATGCCTGGTAGCTCTGTCACAAATTCCTCAATAATTGTATTCCAAAGGTGCTCTCCCACTCATGAGATGGTGATGCAGAACCATTTTTTTCTTTTTAAAAAAAGGTAAATTTGTTATGAACAATTGTATTAAAATTGGGTTACATGTTCAAAAAGGGTGAGGAAAACACAGAGTAAATGTTGAAACACCATTTTAGACTAGTAGGGAGTTGAACATTCCAACTTTATTTAGTTTTTCTATTATTTGAAACTCAACCTGTAACACCATCGCACGTATTGTCCTTTGCGAGGAGAACAAGAGCAAATGTTGAAACACCATTTTAGACTAGTAGAAGCAAAAAATCACCAGCTATAGAGTTGAACATTCCAACTTTTTTTAGCTTTTTAGCAAAAAAATAAATGTAACACCATCGCACATTTTATCCTTTTGAGTTCAAATGGTTTCCAACTCAAAATTAAAGCTATTAAATATGTTTTGATCTTCTAAAACTTCAAAGAATCCAAAAGTGAGATGGGATCGTATGTGGCTATTATAGGAAACAGCCATGTAACAGTCAATGAAAATATGTCACATAAGTCAAATGCACCCTGAACAAATATATTTGAACACATCATTATCGGTCCGGCGGTGACGTGGCGGACGTAGGGGCGATGGGGCTCCATCTCAGCTCCTGTGGAGACGGCGGCGGCGGCGAAAAGTCTTTTTTGTTACAAGATATACAATATATTCAACGTAATCAACTTACGTTGCGTATTTTCATTGATTGCTGCTACAAGGTTGTTCCCTCTAATTAACCACGGAAGATTCTATTTCTCTAGAAGTGTATATCTATGATCCAGTTGATGATGCAGTCCTCATGTGAGTATTTTAATCACATGTCCCCAATGTTGGGGTTAAGCATTTTTTTTAAAATCTGCATCGAGGAACTATGTGAACTTTTATTGAAAACTTTCTACTGCCCATATTTAAGAAAAGGTTTATGCATTTCTACTTTACAGTTTGGCATAGATTTTTCCTCTTTATTGAATTTTAAACTGCATTACACATCCAAGGCTGCATTCATGGTTCATGGGTCAACAAGTGGTGTTCATCTACTTCTCATTGTGTTCAACAATACCTTGACTTATCTTGATAGCTTAGCTACTAATCTTCTCTCCTAATCTTCCAACAACATTGTTAGTTACAGAGCTTATGACAAGAACCTATTCAGCCAAGATGCGTAATGCCGAGATTGAGATCCAATTGTAGAGGCCGAATCGATGCGATCAAATTGAAATGAATACATATCATGCACAGTGTAATGTGTATGCATTGAAATGCCTGTTAAACATATAGATGATTTTCTTCTGTGTATTGTAAGCTCAAAATGTCATTCTAGCAGATAAAAATGTGCAGATATCCAGCAATTCATGATGTGTGAATGTTTTTTTGAATCCAAATTCAGCAGAAATTCATAACAGACATCCTATTCTTTCACTTTTCTTTACATTTTGGGAAAGGAAGTCTATCAACACTAGCTTCTTCTGTGTGAATGGTTTCCTCAGCAAAGCTGTGTCAATTTAAAGGAAAGAAATACCCAAAAAAAAAAAACCTTCAAAACAACTAAAACACATCCATCAAAGCAACTTGAACAATAAACAAGCACCCCACCCTCCTCCGGCTACTTCATCCACAATTTCTATTGACTCTCCCCCAATCAAGTCCATGTGTAGGCAATTGGGCTGCCGACGATGTGCGCACCATCGGACCACTCAAGCCTCCCAAAGCTCGCACTCCCTGACGGCTGCGACTCGGCCGAGAAGGTCACCGTGTACGATTTCTTCTCGTTCGCTTGACTGAAAACCAATGTATCCGGCACCACCGCAACCTTCACCGGTCCCGTCGACGGGTAAACCGTCGCCTTATACGTCCCTGGCGCGCCCACATTGGTAAGCGTCCTCGTGTGCTTCAACGTGCCCGTGGTTTCAGCCGCCCCGCTCAACGCAGTCGCAAAATTCACCGCGAAAGACGGGTAATTGAGGTCGGACACCGAGTACTTCTTTGATGACGCGCACGCGTAGCTCTTCCTCGCGAGGCTCTCGATCTGAATTGACGTGTAGTTCAACGCGCAGAGGAAGTCGAGGTAGTCTTCGACGGTCAGGTCGTAGACCAGGCCGGGGTCGAGCGCCCGCGTGGGCTCGACGTGGCCCGCGCCGAGGTCGAAAGGGGTCGCGGCCTTGCCCGTCGCGACGTCGATGAGCTTGTCCCCAGCCTTGTACGTGTTGTACGCGGAGGTCATCAACGCGGAGCGGACAGCGGCAGGGCTCCACCCGGGGTGCACCCCTTTGAGGAGCGCCGCGAGCCCGCTCACGTGGGGGCACGACATCGACGTCCCTGATATGATGTTGAACTCGACCCGACGAGTGTCCACCGCCAGCCCGGTCGGCCCGACCGCGCCCGTCCAGCCCGCAAGGATGTTCACCCCCGGCGCAATCAGGTCGGGCTTCAGCACGTCTAGCGTGATTGGGTTCGGTCCCCTCGACGAGAACGCCGCGACCACCGGGGACGGTTGGATCCCCACTTTGGTTCCGCTGAAGACGATCGTCGCCGTCGGATTCGAAGACGAGAAGAGGTAGGATTTGATGGCATCGCCGCTCTTCTGCCCCACGCCCGTCGCCGGGAGGAGGTGCGCGTCGGCGACGAGCTCCTCGCCGTTCGCGGCGGTGTTGGCGAGGATCATCCCGGCGCCTCCGGCGTCTTTGACGACGGAGCCCTTCTGGACCCTCGCGTTGATCCCCCTGTCGCAGAAGACGATCTTCCCGGCGACCTTCTCCGGGATCAGCGTCCCCGTCATGCAGAGGTTGCCGTTCGTGGCGTTGGTGGCATTTCCGGCGTAGATGAGAGGTATCGTCGGCGTGTCGGTGAGGTACTTCCCGCTGTAGAGCGAGACGCCGGTGTAGTTCTTGCCGTTGCCGAGGCTGACGACCGCCGGGAAGTCGCGATCTAGGGTTCCGGCTCCGACGGTTGTGATCCACGGCGCGACGTTGGACAGCGATGACGCCCCCGGTCCACCGTTCCCCGCCGAGCACGAGATGAGGACCCCGCTCTCCATGGCGGCGAACGCTCCGATGGCGACGCTGTCACGGAAGTAGTCGGAGGACCCCCCGCCGAGGGACATGGAGAGCACATTCACCCCGTCGGAGACCGCCTTGTCCATGGCGGAGAGTATGTCGGAGCTGAAGCATCCCCCGGTCCAGCACACCTTGTACGTGGCGACGCGCGCGCGCGTCGCCATCCCGCGAGCGGTCCCGGGCGCGTAGCCGAGGAGGCTCGCGCCGGGGACGGAGGCGCCCGCGGCGGTGGTGGAGGTGTGCGTGCCGTGCCCGTCGTCGTCGCGGGGGGACTTGGACTCGCGCGACTCGTCGATCGGGCCCATGCTCGCCTCGTACGCCTTGGAGAAGTACCTCGCCCCGACGAGCTTCTTGTTGCACGCCTTGGCCGGGTCGAAGTTCTTCCCCGCCTCGCACTCGCCCTTCCACGACGACGGGACGGGACCGAGACCGGTGTCGTCGTAGCTCTTCAGCTCCGGCCAGACGCCGGTGTCCAGTACGCCGACGACGACGTCGCTCAAACCGGCGTTGCTTCCCGCCGAAAGCACGACCCACTCGTTCCGGTCGAGGCCGAGGAACTCGGGAGTGCGAGTCGTGTGGAGCTCGTACCGGACCTCGGGGAGGACGGCGAGGACGCCGGGGAGATCGCCGAGGGCGGAGGCCTCGGAGTCGGTGAGGCGGGTGGAGAAGCCGTGGACGACGGTTTCGTAGGTGTAGAGGATCTCGGCAGGCCGGCCCGTGACGGAGGAGAGGGAGGCGTCGTACCAGTGTTGGTGCTCGGAGAACTCCGACGGCTTCTGCGATTTCGACACGTGGACGATGTAGGTCTTCCGGCCGTCGTTGCGGGCGGAGAGGGACGGGTGGAGGAGGCAGAGGAGGAGGAGGAGGTAGAGAGCAAGAACGGTGACGGTGGAGGAGGATCCGGCGAGTGTCGCCATTGTTTGGGTTCCTCACTCAGTCACTAATGAAATGTTTCAGATCTGACGCTCTTAAAAAGGGAAACAAAAATAATAAAAAAAAGAAAAGAAAAAGAAAATGAAATGATGGCGTTCACACACGCCTCTTGATTTCAGGGGTTCATTTTTATTTTTATTTTTCACTTTTTTAAACTCAGCCCCCCTTCTATCACTGCAGATTCTCTCTATGGCGTTTTTTGTCTTTTTATTTATTTATTTATTTTTATTTTTATTTTCAATGGTGGTGGAGACGGTCACGAGAAGAGGGATCAACATCCCCTTCGGTGGTTACTTTTTTTTTTGTTTTTTTTTGTGGGTTGCGCTGTCACCCACGTCGTTGTTTCATCGGACGGTTGTGATTTTTTTTGTTTTTTGTTTTTTGTTTTTTTATATTAAAGTGTGACTGTTCTGTTCTCACACAACACGTTCTTTTAGTTTGGTAAAAAACAAAGGTAAATGCATCGGACCCTCTTAAGTTTTCAAAACTACATAAATATTTTTAAAATTTAAAAATATGCACTTACACCATTTGTTATTATATTTTTTTATTAAACGTGATAAAATTAATTTTAAATTATTGTTTTATCCTTAAACATCTAAATATCCATAGAAAAAATAAATTAATTAATTTAGATATGCTTTATGAATACTAGTTTGTTGTGCATGTGCAGATGCACATAAACAAAGTCTAAAATATGTTTTGATTAATATTAGTGTCAAATAATTTAGATACAATAACATCTTCATAATAATAACTCCAAATGCAAGAAATCTAATGTTTCTAGATTAATATTAATATTTTGATATTTAGTATTCAAATTGAAGTAAATTTCATGAATATAATCCGCATTCATGTCAAAAATAATTTTAGCCTCTATAATATAAAAAAATCACAACAGATTCTTATGTTAATAAAAAAATATCGTTTCAGTCCCTACCATCACCTTAATTAACTAAGTACATGTTGATCTTAATTACATATTAAAAGTTAAAAAATGCTATCACTCCTTATTTTTGAAAAATTAATATATCTCTCTAAAAACTTATAAAATTACTAAATATTTTTAGACAATATTTATTTTAGTTCCTATTATAATCAAAATTAACCAAATTTGTAATTGAAATACTGTAATACCCTTTTACAATTTATTGGATAAATTACTGTAAGACACTAACCAGATTTGTTGTTGATTTTAGGAGATTTTACATAAACATTTTCTTATTTTCATAAGTTTTCAAGGAGTTGTACCATTTTTTTTAATACCGTTAGTGAGTGTATGATAACAAGAGAATTTTCAAGAAAAAACAAGGACATTTTGGTCATCAAAAGGATTAAATTTTATTTTTTATATTTTACTGGACTTATTTTAAGTCTTATTGAGTGTGTTGCATAATATAATATTTTAATTTAGTCCCTCTAATTTTTGTTACGATACTTTCTGAAAATGAACCTATTTTATATGGATCTTAACATTACTTATCCTAAGATGACAAATTGGATGTGGTAAATTGAAAATAATGTTTTCGTGTGGGGAATGATGAATGATTCATAAAGAAGGGGTTTGGAGGAATTTTATTAATTGGATGGGGTAAATCTTCGAGTGAAAGTTTTAGAACGAATGTCGTGGGATTAAATGGGTGTGAAAGGATTGTTGTCATAATATTTTCGAGTGATTGGTAGGGGTATATAATAATTAAATGCTTGTTTTTCTTGTTAAGAGACTTTTATATAGTAAAATAAAATATATATTAAATTAATAAAAATAAGATTATGAATTTATTTACATATATGTGGTAACATAATTTTTATATAATCAAAATAGAGTACAAAATATATTCTAACAACGTATTATATTTTGAATATCCTTTCATTTTTTTATGTATTCTATTATCCTGATAATATTATGATTTTTATGGAATTGAATAGAAAAGTAGGGGGTAAAATAAAAAATGGAAGGATCCTCTTATCCTAATAATATTATGAAATGATAACCTAATTTAACTATAAGCTAATATATCACATGATGAAATGTATGTATTAGAATAAACTATGAATGAAATTTAAATGTTGTAAATGGATTTTCATGGGATTCAATAGAAATGTAAGACTATCCGATTAATATTATGATAACTCATTTTAAATATAAGTTAATAAATATATTACATGATGAAATGTATGTATTATAATATACTATAAATACGATTAAGATGCTGTAAATAGATTTTAATGGAATTGAATCGAAATGTAAGGGTAAAATGAAAAATTCTATAAAATATATCCAGCTTTGTCACAAAATGCTATAAAATAAACAACAAACAAAAACACACCCAATCAATAAACGAACGAATGATCAACCGAAAAGCAAAAACAGAAAGAGAGAGAGAGAGAGAGAGAGAGAGAGAGAGAGAGAGAGAGAGTCGATAGACCCACAGATCTTTATTAGGGATAGTGATGATTGAGCAGTAGAAGATGAGAGGATTTGAAACGTTAGGAAGGAAGTGTAATGATCTTAATTTTAGGGTCATAATGTATTTTCTAGATTTGATGAGTGATGAATTTCCATTTGAAGGTTTTAATAGTAATTAATGAAAATAATGTTTTCGTGTGAAATGATGTGGGAATGATGAATGATTCATTAAAAAAGGAATTGGAGGAATTTTATTAATTGGATAAGGTAAATTCTTCGAGTGAAAGTTTTAGAACGACTGTCATGGGATTAAATGGTTGTGAAGGAATTGTTGTCATAATATTTTCGAGTTATTAGTAGGGGTATATAATAATCAAATGTTTGCTTTTCTTGTTAAGAGACTTTTATATAGTAAAATAAAATATAGATTAAATTACTAAAAATAGGATTATGAATTTATTTACATATATGTGGTAACATAATTTTCATATAATCAAAATGGAGTTCAAAATATATTCTAACAACGGATTATATTTTAAATATCCTTTCATTTTTTATGTATTCCATTATCCTGATAATACTATGATTTTCATGGAATTGAATAGAAATATAGGGGGTAAAATGAAAAAAATGGAAGGATCCTCTTATCTTAATAATATTGTGATATGATAATCAAATTTAACTATAAGTTAATATGTCACATGATGAAATATGTATTAGAATAAACTATGAATGAAATTAAAATGTTTTAAATGGATTTTTATGGGATTGAATAGAAATGTAGGACTATCCTATTAATATTATGATAACCAATTTTAAATATAAATTAATAAATATGTTACATGATGAAATGTATGTATTATAGTATATTATAAATGAGATTAAGATGATTTAAATGGATTTTAATAGAATTGAACAGAAATGTATGGGTAAAATAAAAAATGATTGTCATTAAAATGGTGTGAATGGACTATAATGGGATTGAATGAATTGACAAAGGCAAAAATGTCAAATGGCAAGTTTTTGGTTTAAGAGACTTTTATATAGTAACTAGTTGTTATGTATGTGCAGATGCACATAGACAAAATGCAATATATGTTTTGATTAATATTATGTTAAAAAATTTAGTTACAATAACATTTTCCTAATTGATGTAACATTTTCATTTAATCATAATTGATGTAAATGAATTTTTCATCGATAAGTCGGCATATGAAGGTAATTTTATCATAAATGATGTAAATTATTAATATTATTTTATGATATATCTATAATAGTCATCATATAAGGATGATGAAATATGAAGCTTAAAATTTTAATATGTCATACATGATATGATGAAAGTATGAATAAATTATAGATGAGATTACAATAATATGAAGAGATTTTCGTTGGATTAAATCTATTGTTGAGTTCACACAAAGCTCGAATCAGAATTTGTCCATTTTTATAGCAATATATTTTGTTGTACCAGTATTTTATACATTTGTTTTTTTATTGGATTGCATTTTTAATTACTAAGAATAATATATTTTTTTGTTGGGTAAATCTTATGAACTATTGATTATTTGGGAAGTTAATAGAGTAGAGAAATCCAAGTGAATAGAGTAAATGCTAATCAAATATGTGTGAATTAAATAAATGTTAATAGATGTGAATTACATTAATATTTGATACATTTTTTAATGTACCATGTTTTTGCATATGAAATGAGAATTTTTTTTTTGTGAATTATATTTTTAATGTATAATATATCATGTCTTATCTTAATAATATTATGATAATCAAAACTGATTATAAGTTAATCAATATGTTACATGATAAAATGTATATATAATAATAAACTATGAATTAAATTAAAATATTGTAAATGGATTTTTATGGAATTAAAATATTATTTTATGATATATCTATAATAGTCATCATATAAGTATAATGAAATATGAAGCTTAAACTTTTAATATGTCATACGTGATATGATGAAAAAATGAATAAATTATGGATGAGATTACAATGATATGAATGGATTTTCATTGGATAAATCTATTTTTGAGTTCACACAAAGCTCAAATATGAATTTTTCATTTTTATAGCATTTTTTTTTGTACCAATATTTTATATGTTTGTTTTTTTATTGGATTGCATTTTTAATTACTGTGAATTATATTTTTTTTTTGTTGGATAGAGCTTATGGACTATTGATTATTTGGGGCATTATAGAGTAGAGAAATCCAAGAGAATAAAGTAAATGTTAATCAAATATGTGTGAATTAAATAAATGCTAATAGATGTGAATTACATTAAGATTTTATACCTTTTTTTAATATATCATGTTTTTGCATATGAAATGGGAATAAATTTTTTTTTGTGAATTATATTTTTAATGTATAATATATAATGTCTTATCCTAATAATATTATGATAATCAAATCTAACTATAAGTTAATCAATATGTTACATGATAAAATGTATATATTATAATAAACTATTAATGAAACTGAAATGTTGTAAATGGATTTCATGGAATTGAATAGAAATGTATCCTAATAATATTATGATAACCAATTTTAATTATAAGTTAATGAATATGGTACATAATGAAATGTATTGTATTATAAAATACTATAAATGAGATTAAAATGATGTAAATGGGTTTTCTTGGAGTTGAATCGAAATGTAGGGGTTAAATGAAAAATGATTGTCATTAAAGTGGTATAATAAGATTAAAATGATGTAAATGAGTTTTCTTGGAATTGAATTGAAATGTAGGGGTTAAATGAAAAAATGATTGTCATTAAAGTGGTGTGAATGGATTGTAATGGGATTGAATGAATTGATAGGGGTAAAAAGGTTAAACGACAGATTTTTGGTTTAAGAGACTTTTATATAGTAATAATATAGATTAACTTATACAATAATTAATTCTTCAAATACATTTGAATATATTTTTGTGAGAATTAAGTCATATAATAATTAATTAAAATATGAAAACAACCCACAAAAAAAATGATAACATGATAAAGATTTAATTAAAAGGGTAAAATCGTATTTTTATCTCATCTTAATTGAAAATCAAATTATAAGGGGTGTAATTGCATATTTTTGAACTATAAGAAGTGTTTCTGCAAGTTTAGAAAATTTCACGGGGTCCAAACGCACTTTACCCAAAAAAATTATGGAAAATCAATTTAGGGTTTCCTCTTGTTACTCGTCTATTATTTTTAGATCATTATATTTTTCAAGTTTTCCTTATGTCTCTAAGATGATAAAAAAATTATTTTTAAGTCCTTCTAACCACCGGATGCTTTTTAAAAATATCCAAAATACCCCGCACAATTATTTTATGCATGGTTAACACTCTCCAGTATATTGTTAAATATCTCTAGTATATTACTAACATTTCTAGTACATTGTTAAGTGTTAACTTTTGCATAGTATGTTCCTCACTCAATTGTTTCGGTGCATTGTTAAGTATCTCAAATACTTTTAGTACATTGTTAATCTTTGAGAAACTGGGCAAAAACATTTTCAGTACTTTTGAATAAGATTCGGCTGGAGGGACCTAAGATAAATTTTCAATGTCTCAGAGACTTAAAAAAATTTAAAATTTTTAATGAACCTAAAAAATAATAAATGAGTGATCACGTGGCCGTAATTAAGTTTCCCAAAAAGTTATCAAGAATTTTCAAAAATTAAAATTAAAATGTTGAGATAAAGAATTTGGAAATGAAGATTCAGTGATTGATGAAAAAAAAGGGTTTATTGTAGACCATACGATTGGTGTGCCTTTGACACAGGGAGATGATAGGACAACCAGTATATGGGACCATGGTTAGGATAAGATTGGGACTTGGGAGGGGGTGTTGTCAATTATTTAATTCGAATGTGATTTAAATAATTATTGGGTTTCTTGTCGTGTACAGACTAACGATGATGTCACGCGTCAATACAACGGGGATTGTTTTTTATATAATGTTGATTAGGTTCGGATGTGTCAATGATTAACGAGGGAGTGGCTGTGGGCCGTTGATGTACGGTTTGGACGGTTGTGTGCAAGTGAGAATAGTTGACTGTATTTTCCTTCTTTCTTTGATTTTTTTTTAATGGTGTTACGTGTAGTTTTGCTCTATTTCTAATCTTATATACATCATGTAAAATGATCAAAATATATAATTTTTTAATGTTATATGTTTCGATAATTTTTTTATATTTTCTATAAATACTTTCATACAATTCATTAAAATATATGTTTTAATTTTTATAAAAACATATAACTCAAATATAAGGTATACTATTTTTTTTAAATTCAAAACACTTGTACACTGATTAAGAGCTGAAAAATGGATTAGATGTAGCATCACCCTTTTTTTATCCAATATATTTAAGTATTTTATTTCATTGGAGATTAAAATACGAATTATGAATTAATTTTTATGCATCCCACTAGAGACCTTAGTTTATCTTGAAAGAACACACGTGACTATGTGAAGGTCAAGATCCTAATAGTAAAATACAAAAGGTGGCAGAAATATTATATATTTATAAATTTTCATTTCCACCAAACACTATTTATAAATTCCCACTAATAAAATTTAGTTTATAATAATTAATAAGAGATATATGCCAAGACAATTTGTGGAATAGTTGGGGACTAAGAACTATTTGCATTGAGGGCATTGAATTTTCAAATAACATTATTCATAATTGTTTCATCTAGAAATTCAATTAGTATTCCATTAATATTGAAATTAATATCTAGTACATCTTTCTGGTGTATGAAACATAACTAACCTGAATTCCAAATAAGTATTTGATTGGTTTTTGTTCTGATAAATCCGTTTTCAGAAAATAAGATTTGCAAATCATAGGACTCCAACTAGTGTAAATGAGATGAGGAAATTGTGAAAAAAAAAATCTCTAGCGATAAATTCAATAAAAATTTAAAACAAATAAGATCTCCTTTTTATTTGTCATCTCTATTATAATAGTTTCAACTTTATATTATAATCTTTTAGGTTTTTAGACCCAAATTATGGAGTATTATTAAAGTTGACAAAATCTTTGTAATTGCTTCCACATGGTATTATGATGTTATTTTATTAGGGTAAATTTTAAACCACCTCAAGATGATCCCATTTTTCTTAATTTAAAGCCATCCACCATAAAAGGAGTGGGTGAAAATGACTTTTTTAGTAGATGTTACTCAATATGAATGAGAATACTCTTCCTCGAAAATGACTCAGTGCAGGCATTTGAGGGAACTTAAACTTATGACTTTTTGGTTATAAATTCTCCTATCCATTGAACTACATTCTCTTCAAACGGGGGCGGCTTATGATTGGGCCTATCCGATTCACAATCTAGACTAACATAATAGATATCTGTATTTAAAAAAAATGTGACTTAGTGTGAATTCATTAAACTATTTATAATGCACATCAAGGTTCACAAACTTCACATCATACTCAAACTTATATCTAACTATACACGGAATACTTGTCATTCCTTTAGCCTCAAGCTACATATACAATGTAGTTATGCATCAATATCATTCAATAAATTGTTCCAAAAAAATAAAAATAAATTCATTCGAGATATTTAAAAAAAATCAAAATAGCTCTACGTAAAAATAAAAAAATAATTAAAATTTCATTACCAATATGCATAATTTTTACAAATATTTTGCATCCGTTCAAAATTCGATTAAACTCCCAACAATGATGAACAGTTTCCATCAAACAAATTCTGTGTAATAGTTCATATGAATTTCAATTATTCAATAAATGGTTTATATCTTCATAAAATGGCACCCAGTTTTGGACTCTGTTTTGTTTTGTATATACAATTTAAAAGGTTGTAACTAATAATATAAAGTTTTTCTGCTTGTTTTAGGGCTGCAGTGAATACACGTACGCCACTGCAACAAAGTTTGTACTCAAACGCAATCGACGCATTAAAACTGAGTGATACACGATACTATATGTGACAAGGGCACAAACTACCGTGACATCCTTCCAAAAATGGTTATCATGTTCATCACAATCATCCATCACTTATTAAAATACACTCGGTTCTTTTTATAGTCACGTCTATAATTTAAAAAGGATTTTTTATTTTTAAGTTCCCATAAACCATCGTATTTAGTGATTGATCTCTCATTTATTTGTATTTGAGTTTTAGTCTCTAGGTTTAACAGATAATTACTTTTTAGTACCTATCAAGGACTAAAAAGAAAACTAAAGAATTTACAAATAGGTCCATCTAGTCTTAGGGACTAAAAAGAAATTATCATTTAAATTTGAGGACCAAAATCTAAATATGAAAAAGTGAGAGATCGATCACTAAATATGATAGTTTGTGAGGACTTAAAAATAAAAAAACCCATCTAAAAATGGTCATCTAGCCATCTATACATTGCACGTAGTGTTATTGCACTATCGGTGTGTATAAAATTTTTAAAAGAAATTATTGTTTTTTAAAAAGGTATACTAGTGTGTCTTAATGCATATCTCATTTTTGTATAGTGGTATTTAGTATGCAATTATCAAGCAAAAAATAATAGTATATGTAGTTTATTTTCATTTTAAAAAAACACTAGTGATGTAGTTTATTTTCATTTTAAAAAAACACTAGTGAAGATTGTGGCCGAGGTATATATATTAATTTAAAAAAATTATAATGTGTATGAACTGAAATTAGGGTTAAAAAAAATACTCTCCGTAACATTATCCACTTCTTTATATACGTCACGGGTTGTTACTTTGGAAGAATCCCCTTCACCGGTGAGAAGAGAGGTGCCTTTGTCAATAACTCTAGCTCCTCCTAGTTAAATTTTTAAACACAAGAAAAATGTGAGGAACAATACGGAATATTTTTAGTCTGTAATGTGTTTTGAATTTTTACTTCTAAATAGTATATATTTATCTAATAAAATATTATATTATTGTTAGATGAAATGAATGCATTTTTTTTCAATATAATAAGTTAAGGTGGTGATGCCCTATAAGGCTTCTTACAAAGTTTAACGGGGCAAAGTGGGTCATAGGGGAGGATATAACATGTTTGATATGTGGAGAGGCCGATGAGACCACTACACACCTAATGGTCATGTCTCATGGCAAGGGAAGCATGGAGGCAGCGCAAGGATGTAACCGGAATGGAGGACGGGTTCTCATCAATCAAGGGGATGTGGAAGGCAGGGCAGAAATTGCCTCTGAGAGGAGATAAGAGAAGAAAGCAAACATTAGCCATTCCAACGGCACCACATGGGGCTTTATGGTTATGTGGAACCACTTAATCTTTAGGAGGTTCAAGGGTATATATTGCGAATATATAGAACATGATTGTTTATTTTTAAAGGATTGGGCGAGATCCATTTTGCATATTGGGGAAAAACTGAACATCGATGAGTAGGTTTTGCTGGTATTGGACTGTTGAGTCTTGATAGATATCTCTTCTACCTGGACAAAGATAGTGCGCTCCCGGATTTTATTTTGTTTTGGCTGTTTTTGGGATAGGTTTAGTGGGATTTTATCCACTAATCCATTTCTCTTTTGTATAGCTTTGACCATTTGTCTTTGTTAATTCCATTCAAGGTACATGCCCGCCAAAACAAAACAAAAAAAAAGAGGAAGGTGGTGATGCAAGAGTATAGTGAGTGTACCAGCACCCTTACAAAACCATATCTTATAATTTTAAGGTGAACAGTGCTTTATCCTTTTATCTTGATCGTAGGATCCAGTTTTCCCAAACTACCATAATGTACCACGTGTCCTCAAACTCGAACCATTTGTGATAAAATTGTCACTTTCAAGTTTCAACCGAATACGTCCATGCATGTATAGACGGTTAGAACAACCGATCCAATGTGTTCAAGTGTATAAACTTTCAATTTTCCTAATGCCAGGCCCAGCTGATAATCATAGAAACTGAGTGTATTCAACTTCCCAAGTTGGATATAGAAATTAATGTACATGAGATCCTAATTCGAAAATAATAATAATTATCATATTCTCTTTTCTTACAACATACTTCTCTTTTTATTCTGCTACTGAATTAAGAATCATAGTATTTGGAGGCAATGACATTTTTCTCTATAAAAAAAAAGAAATATCAATATCTATATACTGCATATTGACTTGAAAGTCAATAATTGATTTGTCCACCATGTTATACAAGGAACTGTTCGAATGTTCGAATCTGATCGAGATTCCATACCACGCTGATTAAATTTAAAATGTTTAAGTAAATATTATTATGTTTTCTCTCGTCGAATCATAATCTTATCTCTTTTCTAATAGGGATTTAAAAAAAGAGTCATCGAAAACAAATTTATGAGTATGCTTGAACATTTATTTAGAACCAAATTCTTTTTCATGTCCATATTAGCTAAAATATATACCTCCCATTAAATTGGTTCATCACTTGTGACAGGTCATAAGAGTGCACTGTACACACCACCTCCAAATGGTGACTACAACAAAAGGAAGGAATTAATGTGCATTGCAATAATCCATTACGGGTAGTGCGCCTGTCTACCTGGCACGCAACCAAACGACCACAGGGAATCTCTTCCATGGACCACTCCTGTGGCCTGCCACAGATGATAAGATCATTGTTGATCATTGAGGGCACACAGTGATATTTGGATGGCCTGTCTTTGATGGCCTGTCTTTGATTTGGATGGCCGAACCATTCATGGTATGGAGACCTATATGTCTCAAATCTCACCGAACTTTCTTCTTGTTTTTTTTTTCTCAAGGAAATCGAATAATGGGACCTTCTCTCTTCTATTTTTTCCTTTCTTTTTTTTTACTGTCTCCTCACCCCCATCAAAATTATAATTTGAAATAAAAAATAAAATCATGGTAGCTATTTATATTATTTTTAAAAAAACTTTGCTTCTCTAGTTCTTTATCTCGGACACTGTTACATAAAGTGGATACATATATTAATCCATTGGAGTAATATATTATTTAAAAAAAACATATGTTTCATTATATGTCAAGAAACTATTTATTTAAGTGATATATATAGTTATGCCTAGATATGTTTAGTATGAACCATGATAATTATGTTGGGAAATGAATACATAGAAGCCATCAATAAAAGACGAGATCATACACAAGAATGGAACACAACACACGAAGAACACAAAAATTATGTGGTTCGGCCTAGGCTTATATATTCACGAGGCGAAAACTGAAAATCCACTATAATAATTGAGATACAAAAAAAACCTTACAAACTCTCTCATGGAGTTACCCTCTCTTGAACCCTCTCAACCTCTCTCATACGTATCTCTTCATTTTATGTCAAGCCAAGTTTTACCCTGAAACCCTATATGATATTTATATGAATAAATAATTTTCTCTCTAAATAATCTCCTAACACACAAATTTGTTTCCTTGATTTTAGGAGATTCACTTTATATCTTAATTAAGATTAAATCTTAACTAATTACCAATTAGGTGTTCACCTTAATATGGTTTTATCATGGTCATCCAATGTTGATACACCGGATCGAGACATAATCCCAACAATCTCCACCTTGGCTTGAATTCGGTAAACTCCGACTTCCACGAACCCCTTGAAGATTTCTGTTGATGTCTCCACCTAGGTTTGCAAACTCCACCTGATTGAAGAACTTTTCTTCTTCTGGAAGTGTGCACCGTCGTATCTTCAAGTCAGTATCTTGACCTGATAATCACATGGATCTGTTGCATGCTCCATGTGCATTTTTTAAAAATGATCGTCTAGACTCCACCTTGAACAAGCTACACCAAACGCTCACGAGCTCTGACTACTTAGACTCGCTTTTTACCTGAACCACCTGGGACACCACCCGGATTCAGAACGCCTTCACTGTGTTGCGTCTCTGAGGAAGAATCTGAACTCCACATTGAACAAGTTATACCACGCACTCGCAAGCTCCGAACCTGGACTCGCTTTTACCTGAACTACATGGGACACCACCCGGGTTCATAACATCATCTCTGTGTTGCATTGTTCCATCTTCTTCTTTTGCACGAACTGAACATCCACATCACGTGTCTCGCGTAGAAGACTCCAAGCTCGTCGTCGCATGCCACCTCGCATCTATCATCTTCGCACATGCCTCCGCACCTGTGCCTGCACTCTCGGCCCGCACCTCGCGTCATTGTCTCGTCACCGTGTATGCCGCGGCCTCCTGTCTGCATAGTGCCACACACATCTCGGCTAATCAAAGATCCCATAAATCAACCATGGCTTCCAAAGAAACCAACACGATGACATCAGCCATGCATTAATGCCCCCCCCCCCCCCCCGTTTTTTTTTTATGCATGTCAAACAGGGACCAACGTCCCTTCTTTTTTTTTTTTTTCAATACACGGCTCGTGTATTTTTCTTCTTCGCATGGAACCCGACACCACATTGCCGGGCGGGCTTTCTCCATCGACGTCCACACCACCGTGGACCCGTGGTGTTTCATTGTTCTTTAGATCACGCGAAAAAGACACCTTCTGTGTCTTAGATCTATAGATCTCACGAAGAAAGATACCTCTTATGTCTTAGATCTTCAGATCTCGCAATTAGACACCTCATGTGTCCTAGATCTTTAGATGTCGTCCTCCTAAGTCGCAACCTGGAGCTCTGGTATCGGCTGTTGGGAAACGGATACGTGAAAGCCATCAATAAAAAATGAGATCATACACAAGGCCTACATATATCCACGGGTAAAAATAGAAAATCCACTATAATAGTTGAGAAACAAAATCTTACAAACTCTCTAATGGAGTTATCATCTCTTGAACTCTCTCAACTTTTCTCATATGGATCTCTACATTTTATGCTTTACCCTGAACCTAGAAGATATTTATATGAATAAATAACTTTCTCTTTAAGTAATCTCCTAGATTCACTTTATATATTAATTAAGATTAAATCTTAACTAATTGTGTCCACCCTAATATGATTTTATCATGTCCATCCGATGTTGATGCACCGGATCAAGACATAATCTCAACAAATTATTCTAAAGATAGATAGTCAAAATTGTTTATCGGGGTTTATATATGTGAATGGATAAAAATATCAATATACATTATTTTAAAATTGAATATTACCTAATACTACCTCACACATCTAAAAAATCATATCACATCTACCGTATTACACATGTTTCTCACACATGTTTCTTAAAAACAAACAATTTATGTAGGTGTAAAACTATCGCTTAAAAATTCATAAAACTCTTATCCATCATTTATCATTACTTTATCTTGTATTAACAAATAATAAAAAAATCATTTTTATGTTTTTCAATGATAATAATAAAAAATGCAACCAACCCAAAAAACCTCTTATCCTGCATAGATAGTAATCTATGTTAGTATAATTATCAGGGGAAAATAACTATGTTCCTTGCTCCAAGGGGGGGATAATGAGCCCATTGATGCAATATGTGAATCAAACGCTGACTGAAGCAAAAACATTTTTAGGTGTAAAACTCTTTATCAAACTCATTTCCAAGCATTCCTAAGATGTGTTTGAAAACACAGTTTAATTCCCAAAAATCATTCTATTTTTCTTTTGAAAAATTATTTCCAAGAAGTATATATATTTTTCTCTTATTTGAGAAACCATTTTGAAGTGACATACATAAATGAAAATTTTAATCAGATTTCTAATAAATCATTTAAATATTTGAATGTTTGGAAGAATGTTTGCAGATTTCAGATTCATGAAAAAACAAAATCACTCAAGCGACCTTCTAAGTTTCTCCTTAATTATGCCAATCATAACTGACTATATTATATATGAAGTTTGTGCTACCCAAAATTGTCTTTTGGTGGTGCAATCAATGTTCACGCATGCAGTTAGGAAATCGTTATTAGTGGGACAGAGAGAATTGAATCATATTTTGAAGGTTCTGGTGAAGCAGGGGAACTGAATAATATCACGGCATGATTGAAGGTCATATAGCCTATATGATATAGGTCATATAAGTCCATTTATGATAACTTCACTTAAATAGTTAAATCGGCGCATATTATAAAAAATGTGGTCATTGATAACAGGACACACACACTTCGATCATATGATAATTGTGTTCAAATCTTATATCTGACGAAACCGCTGCTCACATGTGTGTAACATGGATGTCTCACCAACCACATGAATGTCTTAAAACTAAGTTTACATAAAAAAATTATATCCTTCAATTATGAAAAAACTAGTTTAATTTTTTTTTAAATGTTCCTTTAACTAGTATTTAAACTATTATTTAAAATGTATTAAATCCAAGAGAGCACCAATTTTTTTTTTTTTAAAAATGTTTGATAAGTAGTTTGAAGAACTGATCAATTTTCCGCAAATTCAAAAGTATCCTACACATGTTTCTAAATTAGTTAAGTCAGTGATAAAACAAAAGCAATTGTGTCACCACACCTAGAAAAAATTTCATTCTCTATATGTAAGTAATGGAAGTTCCATTTTCATAATTTTTATGTTTTCTTTATAACTTGGTGAAAAAAGTGGATGAATTTATAATATGCAAAGGCCGTTTGATTGAAATTTTGTTATCCGTTAGTTTTGTTGTGTCACGATGAGATGTGAAGGGGTGTAACATCATTGTGAAGATACAATAAAAGTCTCTTTATTGTGTTGCACGATCTAGGGGTCTGTTTGGATCTGCGGTGGAATAGATATTACGATGGAAAATTCAGTCTACTGCATATCCAAGTTTCCCACCTAGTTTCCTACTTTGAATTAGATTTTCTTTCCTACCTAAGTTCCTACTTGCAATTCGGAAGAATGCAAGCATTTATCATTCATATACAGTAAATTAAATCATGTAGGCATATAAGAATTTTCAAATGGAAAACACCCTAAGAAAAAAAAAATCACGAGACCTGGTCCATGAAAGACTAGGATAAACAGAAGTTTGTCTTACAAGTCTTGATGTTACAATTCATTCATGCATTGTATGATCCACCCTAGCTAGATCTATTCTTGTCATATCTGTGCGGCCCTTGAAGTTTTTGACCTTCTCATCATCAGAAAACTTAAAATGATTATTCTCATGTTAACATTGCTACTGACTATGCAAATGAATCTCTCATACGCATAGTCCACTCTTCTTCCAATCTACCCCAGATCAAATATTCAAAGCACTCAAATCATGTCACATAAAAATGCTCTTCTTGAGTATATTAATCAATTCGCACCCACTCTAAATGTTAATTCAAGCACTTTTTAAGGTATATCAATACAATTTATCTATCCATTCATTTATTCATTCAACCCCATATAAGACATTTCAAGAATGTTATAATAACAATTTCATTCATACCATTCCATTCAAGCCCTGTAAGCATTCAACCGCGGATATCACATCTCTTTATTATGAGGGAGCTTATTTGAACGATATTGTATATAATATAATGCTTGTGAACAAAACAATTATTCTTTATTCCCCACCTCAAAATGAATGGACTGGCAATCCCAAGTATATTTATTTATACCAATAAAAAAAATAAAAATGATTTATATTTATATATAAAGAAGATCAACTACATCTTTGAACCATCAATTTTTCATAATTCATTCTCCTTTCTGTATCATGGTAGGTTATGAAAATGTGATTCTAATTAATGTTTGGAAGGGAAGAGTATGGGCAAACCTAACTTCTCCCATACTCATGGATTGTCTCTTATTCCTGTAGATCTAATTTTTTTTAATGTGTATATCTCACGTAAAGAACACACACCTTTTTAAAAATGATATAATTACTTCAATGATTAATTTAGCCTCTTAAAAAAATCATGTATGTTATATGCCGAAACATATATTTGGCTAGACATGATAAAATTGTTGTTGTGTTACATTCACTTATTTTTTATTTATTTATCTGACGTTTAGATATTAGAAGTGGTGTTCTTTTGAGTTTTGATGGCCTAATGGTCAAAGCAAGAAAGCAGGGGATAAGAAGGATAAACAATCAAAACACACAACATAACTACAAAATCCTTCTACATGAGCAAAACCATTATTTATATGTGAAATGGTTTTTTTAATTAAAAAATAAACTAATAACTATGGGAGAAAAAATAACGAGCTCTCACAGGCACACGTGTCAGACTTGTGGCTGCTCTGCTCATGTTGTGAGCACTAATAGGTCTTGCTGTGTGAATTTTTCAAATGTGGATGGATTTAACCAAGTTAGAGCATTGAGGTTGAAATTGTTCTCACCTTGGTACAGGGAGGCTGGTAAGGGCGGTCGATCAGCCTAGTGAATTACTTTGAGGAGATCATTGGCTAAAAGTTCATTCGGTCAATGCCCTCTTGTGACCCACACAACCTGGCTCGAGAGCACATGGCTAAATGAAGGGGTCACACACAACCTCACGTGTGCCACTAACAGTTATAGAATATGCCACGTGTTGATCGGTCATTGGTCCTTACTTATAAATAACACATTATCCTATGAGAAAATATACGTAATATTTTTTATCCACTTTTTGGCCGTCTAAGAGAAAATTCTTGAAAAAACTTTGACTTGAGTGTCAAAAACTCTTTACCAGAAATATATCACATCGGTGTGCAAACTTAAACAATTTTTTAAAGACATATTCACCTTATTCATATGTACGTGGTATCATTCGGCCCTAGGATGATATAAAGTAAAAAGGCATAAACAAATCAATTTGTTACAAGGACATTGTGGATCCAAAAAAAGTTCCAAATTAAAGTTTATCTCTAATGATGTAATGCATGAGAGGTCGATGTAGATACATTCATTTGTGGTTGACGTGACCTTTTCTAACTTGATAAGGGATTAAAGTTTTAATGATAAGTTGTCCTAATTTTAAAGAATATAAAAAGTCTATCAATTTTGTTTATATTCACATTTGTCAAAATTGAGATAAAAAGTAAAGATAAATATTATCTCAACATTTAGATGGAACAAAATATTTTCATTTTCATTTCAAAATTGAAAAACTGTCCGCAATTTATCTCAATTAATTTTTATATCAAAGGGGGATAGATTATTCCTCCACTCACTTATTTCCATGATTACCTTTTATTCCATCACGTATCTCCTTGTTAATTCAGCCCTTCAGGTTTGGCCCATCAAAAGAGTGGTGTATCATTGAGCGCACTCAGTACTCTCTTTCATTTGTACACAAAGTATGGTGTGTCTTTGATTTGAATGTCCGAATCATGCAGACTTACTTTCCTCAAATCTCACCTTCCTTTGTCAGTGGAAACTCTGATACAAATAATTTAATTACTGAGTTCATCAGCCTCGACTTGATTTCTATTTTACCATCCTAATGTATATATGGATCTAATTGAGATTTAGCGCCTCATGTTGAATGAAATGTGTTTTTCTTGCATCACCAATGAAGAGTTCGTTGTTCCTCAAGTGCAATCACAAATATGGCCTGTTCAGGAAGAACAAGAGGCACCATGGATATTAATTTATAATCACTGATGGTAGTGTGTGGCCACAAATATATTGTGGCCAAACAAGATGGTCTGCAGGTGTGTGGGGCTGGTGGCTATTTCGGATGGCTGTGGTCCTCACCCATACGAACTGAGGGACTGGCCATATCAAGGGGTCTACATTTTGTAAGATCCAGGAGGATATGCATTTGTACTGACTCGGAATCTCTAGCTCGCCTGTTCCATCAACCGGGGCCTGGCCCCCCTCAACTACAGGATTGCTGGGAGCAATGGCATGAAAAATAGTCGGAGAGTGTCTTGAGAAGGTGTAAAGGCTCCGGAAGAGCTGGCACTTTTTGCTCGTCGTACACAGGGAGTTAAAGTTACAGAATTTCTTAATGATGCTAATATTAGAAGTATGGTTCAACTGAATTTTGATAGTGTAAAAGCTTGGATAAATAGCCAGGACCCTGTTAGTACAGGTTTGGATGTATAGTGTTTTTTTTTTTAAGGCTGTTTATCTTTTTTGTATATGAAATAACACTGACTGCCAAAAAAAAAAAGGAATAGTGGTCTGCATATGCTCTAGCCTGTTGGTAGTGGACATCCTCCTCTTTAGGGGAGGCATGGGATCAAGCATTGTTATAAGTAGGCTGACAATCTTGAAAAAAACACAAAAAATGATATGTTGTTATATGAAATGGTGTATATCTGAGATATAATAGTGTTTTTTTTTTGTCATTTTGAAAAAATAAAAAGAAAATTAGTTCATATAGTATGATGAAATCGTATATACTATAATGATATGATATATATTATATTATCATAATGGATAAGGCTGCAGAATGAGATGCTAAACAGACTAAGTGTATAAGCGTTCAAAAAACATAAGTCACTCGTGAACTGGTAGTGTGGTGGGCTTCAGTCAATATATATATATATATAGACTCGTGATTGCGTGCGGTCGTGCGGTCGGTGCGGATTCGACGTGCGTCGTCCGATCGCGGGTCCATCGCATCAGACGGTCGGGTGCGATTCACGTCGACCGTTGGATGCGATAGACCCGCGATCGGACGACGCACGTCGAATCCGCACGACCGCACGCTATCACTCGACTATATATATATATATATATATATATATATATATATATATATATATATATATATATATATATATATATATATATATATATATATATATATATATAGGTCGATAATAATATGCGGTCGGTGCGGTCGTGCGGATCCGACGTGCGTCGTCCGATCGCGGGTCCATCGCATCCAACGGTCGATGTGAATCGCCCCCGACCGTCTGATGTGACGGACCCGCGATGGACCCGTGATCGACGCCGCACGACCCGCACGTCGACCACGGGCCGTCGATCACGGGTCCATCGCATCGGATGGTCGGGTGCGATTCACGTCGACCGTTGGATGCGATGGACCCGCGATCAGACGGCTGCCGCACCTCATCGCGCTCGTGTGTGTGTGTGTGTGTGTGTGTGTGTATATATATATATATATATATATATATATATATATATATATATATATATATATATATATATATATATATATATATACGCGAGCGATTCAGTGCGGGAATGCGGGAAACGACGTCGATCGTTCGATCGCGGGTCCATCGCATCCAACGGTCGAGATGAATCGCACCCGACCGTCCGATGCGATGGACCCGTGATCGACGGCCCGTGATCGCTTCCCGCACGACCGCATTCCCACATTGAATCGGCTCCCTATATATATATATATATATATATATATATATATATATATATATATGTATATATCCAGTCAGACCTAAGTACTATCAATACCATTAGTAATGAACTGCACAACATATGAATTGAACTGCAATTATGTATAAAGTCTCTTTATGTGCAATTCAATTTACAGGCTGTAATTAAATTAATAAACAATGTAGTTCAATATTAATACGAATAGTGGTGATATTGGTGATAGCGGTGATAATTTTATATTGATACAATGTCCCTTGGTTCCTATTTCCAAATGATGGTGATAATTTTATATCTATACATGCACGTGCATGTATTTAATAAAAATAAATGAAATCAGAAAAATATTGGTGGAAATCGCGCTAGTTTCATGCACCCCCAACAAGCGTATCTATTTGTCACGGGTTTACTTCTATCTTCGATGAATCCAATTCGAGCATTCTTAAGAGAAGCTTCTTTATAAATGTCCATGATAATGAAAATATTATATGTTGTTATTGTGTTGTAAAATATCATGTACAATCTTCATTCAATTTATACATGTATTAAAATTTTAAAAATTAATATATTTTATTTATCAAAGTATGCAATTTTATAAAAAATAAAAAAAAATATTTATTTTTTTAGCAATGGCAGAATCAATCATTTCATTTAGTGGGGTGCAAACTTTAGGGCTTATTTGTGAACTTTGTTCTACAAGAAAAATTCTCTTGCTTAGAAATTCAGTTGTTAATTGGAATGAATATATTAATGACAAATTTCAAATGTTTTCTTGGGTGTTTTAGCAAAAATTAAATGAAAATAAATGTTAGACCGCCCATACTATACAAATTTCTTTCCAATCTATAAAAATTATTTCCTAAGTAATTAGGTATTCATTTTCTTTAAAAAAAAGAAAAAAAAACATAATTTTACAAGGAAGTACATAGGAAAAATAGTAAAAAAAAAAAGTTAATCAGATATTAATTTTACAACTATTAAAAAAATACAATCTGTGCATCTAATTTGTTGTTTTAAAGAGAGAGAAGATGAGAGAAAGAAAGCCCGGTGAGAGAAAAACAAATAAGTACTTACAAAAAAAAATTCTTTAAAAAAACAACCAAACAGATGATCTAATTCCTTTTTCAATCCTATATAATTATTTTATGTGCGAATAATTTACTAAACTATAGGCTCCACCACCATTTTTGAGATGTATAGAAGTGGTGTTCTTTTGATCACCTAAAATGATTTAAAAAAAAAAAGAACAAGAAGGATAACAATCAAAACCACACAAAACATTTCAACCAAACCGAACGGCTGTCATACACGAAATTTGTGACTGACAGACTGAGGCTATAACATACACAATTTAATTATTGGGATCGTCAGCTGTCTATCGAAGTCTCAATTGAATTACGACCAATATATATATACACAATTTAAATCATATATATAATGGTTTTTGCTTAATCATCTTGTAATAATCCACGGAAGAGTAATGACAAATTCCGAGCTTTAGCTACTTGTCAAAAGAAAGAAAAAAAAATAGGAAGGGAAAGCGTGTTACATGAAATGATTAATTATATATTATTAATTTAGTCAATATATATCTGACCAGCCAGCTAATACTCTCTTGGATTATACCTAACATGGCTGAACATGCAGTTTCTGTTAACACAGAGATTGTTGTCTCTTGTGGGCCAAACAAATGGTGATTGAAGTGCTGCTGTTGTTTCCTTTTCAGGCTTTGGTAGGCCACAGTTGGGAAATCGTCATTAGTGGAACAAAAGAAACCATGCATGCATGTTCTGAGTCCTGACAGGCTCTGTTGAAGCATGTACTTAAACTAAATTAAATCACGGCGTAATTGAAGGTTCTATTATACGTTCATTTATGGTAATAACTTCTATTAAAACTGCAAAATGTGAGCGAAGGCATGATTCTCTCTATCTCTGTGTATATATATATATCAGATGATAATTGTGTCAACCTGTCAAAGCGGCTGTTCACATGTCCTTGCATACTTTTACAAAGCTGCTTGTGCGTTATGGACGTCTCACCAACCATATGAAACTAACATAACTTTTAGAAAGAGCTTTGTTATACTCAGTTATTTTTACAGTTTTATATCTCAATCTTTTTTGGTAAAACTTTTTAAATGGTTAGAAATGTAAAAATGATTGTATATATGGTGACCCCAAGTGAGTAAGATAAGAAATCGCTTGTCAACTTAACAAATGTTTTCCAAATTCATATATATTGTTTCTCTTGTCCGAATCAAAATAAAATTGATTTTTCAATTTATTTTTTATGAATGATACATTAAAATTTTGTAGTAAATACTTTTGCTTAAAATTAATTGAATTTTAAGTAAAGTCCCTTGAAAAAGAAATCCTGGGTCCACCAATGGATAGAGGAGTGTGAGGATGGATGGCCTTCCAATGAAGCAGATAGGACCTGAGATAGGTTGGTATACAAAAGATTAATCCTATTTACTAGTTCAATGATAGATCTGGCAATGTGAAGTCTATCATAACGAGATCTGTCATCCACAACAGGTCATTGTGGTAGCATGGGAGTATGTGTACCAACTAATAGTGCATTGAATTTGCACTGACTTTTTTTAAGTATTTTGATACGTAAAAGAGCCGTTATTATAACATTATTATTTTCTTAATTAGTTTTCTTATTTTCTTTTTTGGTATTTAAATTTTTCTTTGTGTATCTATAAATAAATTTTTTTGGTCCCTGTAATACAATCAAGAATCTTTTCCTTTATTAATCTAACACAATCCACCTTGCCATCCTCAAAACAAGACATGATGTTTTATTGGAGGTTTATATAGAGTTTCACGTCCAAAAAGTAAATTAGTTCACTCGAACCATATTTGGATTTAGATCGAGTGGGATCTGTCAACTGATTGATAGGCTTAATTATATTACTGAAAACATTGATATTTTCAGTAGTGATTAATGCAATTTCTCCCAACCTCTCTTTCGAGCACTCACCATGAGTGTTAAAAGTAAAAGCTATTAGTTCCAACATGAATTACTTTATATTTTCTCGAAAAACATGAATTGCTTTATATTATGAAATGCGAAGTGGCAGACAAGCAACCCATGTTTTGAGAAGAAAACAATTTAATCAATAATAATAGATGATTAGACCTATTTCAAAACATACACGGTAATAAGTTAAATTTTTTTTAGAGTTTTTACACTCATTATTTTACGGTCTAGATATTATAACACACATTATATGTACGATATAAATTTTTATTTTATTTTTCTAAAGTGAAAAAAATACACAATTATATTTCAATACATAATTCATTTTATATATTTAAATGAGAAATTTTATTTTAAAAAAATAACGTGGATTGCGCTTGGGCAGAATAAAAGGTTGAATGTATTGTTTTCCTTTCTTCTTTTTTTTTCATGCATGGGGTACGACCAAACGATTCCATTATTGGACCTCTCATTGGGCCATCCTAGTGGGCTTTTTATATATAGCTTTTAGGTCACCCTGATTAAATAACTTAAATGAGACAATACACTATTTGATGATTAGCCTTGCTTTGGCAGCTTTCCATTATTGTCATCTATCATTTTGATGAATTTGACATGAATTATTATTTAATTATTTAGCATTATTTTATATTGTTTGCTTGACCGGATAAGAAACTAAAGATAAAGTGAACAGATTCATGTGTGGGCTGATACAGAATTTGATCGTGACATGCATTGCATGTTATGTTATATAATTTAGGTGGTGGTCTTCTCCCTCGTTCATCACCATTATTCTTCCCCACTTACAATTATTATATATACACATTCATGCATATAAAATCAATTACTATATATTCAATAAACAATGACTAGATCTGATTCCAATGAAATATTCGAATCTAGATGAACCTATGAATTGTTATAAAAAAAAATTAAAAGTGCATATTCTAGTTTTATTGAATCTGTATTCAAATTTGAAGAGTCACAGTAATATATTACGTCCCGTTTGGGATGGGGAATAAGAATTAGTTTTTTTTTTGTTAAACATAATGACAAAGACATTGGATTGATGTAGATGGAAAGCTTTGTGTTGATTTGTGAAGATTTTTATTTTTATTTTTTCTTTTATGTGTAGTTTTTATTTATTTTGATGATCAATGAATTTATATAAAAAGAAAGAAAAATAGAGAGATGAGTCATTTTGTAGTTCAACCAACCCTAGAATAAAATATTTGGTTAACCCTTACCCTGTAACCCCACCCCTTTATTTCTATCACTCTCTCCCCCTCTCTCCGCCTTGCCTCCAACCGCATCTTCGTCCTGTTTTGGCCACCACTCATCACAACCACCACACCCAGGGGCGGAGGTATGTGGAGACGGGGGGCTCAAGCCCCTCTTTAAATTTTTTTTTTTGTTTTTTGGATAACGTTGCATCCTGTCTTTTTTTCAGCTCTAAATTCAATCTACAAGTATTTTAATTTTTTTTTAAATAGTATAACTCATCTAATGAGATACATGTTTTTATAAAAAATGAAACATATACTCTAATGAATTCCAATAATGCATTTATAAAAAATGTGAAAAAAATTATCGAAGCATATACTTCACTAAAGTGAGTATATGCTTCGATAATTTTCTATCAACACATATAGGACTAAAAATGGGGATGGAATAAAAACCGTGTGTGACAACACTTTTTTTTATGGTAAACAAACAATAACAGTTGAGTATCTGAGTTTAATATGGATATATTTATTGAATTATAAAAAAAATTCATGGAAAAATAAATTTAAATATTTTTTAAAAAGCTTTTTATTTTGTTTTGTCTCTCAAAATTTCTAGTATATCAAAACGCCCTTAGTAGTTATTATATTTTTTCTAAGTTCTTTCATCTCTTTTTTTATCGCTTGCCCCATGAAATCCTTTTTACACATAATTATACATTTTGTATATGTTGGTGATCACTCGTAAATTGTTATTCATTCCCTGTATTGTATATATAAACTCTTATTATACATCACATGTATACTATTAAGAGTCAGTTTGATAATTTTGGTTGAGAATACATGAGAATTTTTTTTTTAATAATCCAGTTCAGATAGATTCTGTGAAATTAAAAAATTTAATTGACATATTTAAGAATGAACACATAATTGGATGATTTCAAATACAATTTTTTAAGTGTTATGATAGATTTTTATAAATGTCTCTGTTTAAAAATACGATATATAATAAATTTTTTAAAACCCCCAAATTCCTGACTCCGCCACTGACCACACCACCACCATATTCACCGTCAACAGCCTTTGCACACTCACCAGCTTCTTCTCCCCGCCCCCTCCTTTTTTTTTATCCCTCTACTGACTGTTTGTCTCTTTCGTTTTTCCATCACAGTCACCCGCCTGTTATCTAACGGCTTTCACGTCCTCCTCTACCACGGCCTCTCTCTCTCCCTTTCTTCGTGTCCACCTCACTGTCGCCGTGCCCTTCCTTGTCTTCCTCATCTTAGAGAAGGGTTGGGGTGGGGTTACAGTTTGTAAAAAAAATGGTTTAATTATTTTGTTGGGATGGGAAACAGAAAGAGGGAATTGGGATAACCTCTCTCGCATGATATTGGTTAGATCTTATTGTGTATAACAAATGCTATCTCATGAAACATAATACCACTATGTTTGTATTTCTGTTAAGTAGCATTTAATTTGTAAACACGGTTGAATTTGTGTTTACAGAGTCAACTTAATCCAAGTGTGTTTCTAAACACGATTATAAATCTTTACAAAAACCAAAAACAAATTTTAGTTATAAACCATAAAAGAAAGTCATCAGGAATCTAATAAACATATTTTATTGTGAATCTAATTTTTTAAGAAAGTTTTAAATAAAAAATTATTTTTCAAACACAATTTCCTAAGACGTACATGTACTTTTTGGGTCGATAAGAGCAAGAGATCAACTCAGCTTAAATGGGTTTTAGAAATTGGTTTTATCCATTTTTTTGAATGTTTATAAACAAAATACCACAGAGAATTCTTGTGTGGTCTGATGATAAAATAAAATCAAATACCATGTAAGTGACAAAAATGTTAAATTAGGCCATATATATTTTCAAAAAAGATCAAAACCTATGATGTCTGGCCAATCAAAAAAATAATATATAGAATGTGAAATTTAATTGTGTATAATGTGGACCTTTCACATGAGCATCAGAGCATGTCGTGTGTATAATTTGTGCAGTTGTGCGTGAGACAGAATAGGGAGAGATTTTTTTTGTTTGACATCTTGTTTTGTGCGGTTGTTAAACACTGCAGCATGAGTTGGCGTTGTTGGATTCTTATGTTGGGTGCCTTTCATATCATATATTCAATATGACAATGTACTGCGTAAATGCAAGACATCTTATATCAACCATAATCCAAACCACTTGTTACATGTAAATCCTAAATATATTTAATTATTACGAATTAAGTCTTGTCACTGGGCTATTCACCCCCATTTTTTTGACAATTTAATTGGGGTGCATTAGTGGTGGAGCACAAAAATGTAGATATTTCAACCTCCAATTCTACACCTACCATTTTTGTCTCAACTTTTCTATGCATGGTGCGGTTGAGAATGTACCATGCATATATCTACTTGTCTTGCTTTTTGTTTGATGCAATGGATCATGGGTAATGAATGGATCTATTGCATTTGATTGATTTAAAATTTTTTGATGCATCAAAGCAAAAACAAACACAAGCTAGGGGATCTAACTACAATTTGATGAGATCTGGGAATGAAGTTCAAGGATTAATCACATGATGACTCGCTTGAGTCTGCTTGTTTCGATTTGATATGTCACATTTCTGAGTCAACATTTAACCATGGATTATGGATCTTTCAATTATTAAGTATACCTTGACCATCACATATTTTCATCAATGGCTGTGGCTATCGATTATCTAATGATTGAGAACTTCTTAACCATTGATTTAGATGAGATCTCATTACTACAATTTCTAACATTCATCACGGTTTTTGTCTCAAAAAAAAAACATTCATCACGGTTTAAAACCGTGATTAAAGACATTTGATCACGGTTCTGAACCGTGATCTACGAGGGCGTGATTGTTTATATCATATTTTTTTATCACGGTTTGAAAGCGTAATCAAAAGTGATAAATGATCACGGTTTCGAAAACAACCGTGATGGTTATATAAGAATTGATCATGCATATTTTATAAAACGTGATATTTCATATCCAAACGATCACAGTTTTGAGAAGAACCGTGATCTTTATATTATTTTTTATCACACTTTATAAATAATATGTGATCTTTACATTATTTAAGATCACACTTTATAAACAATCTGTTATCTTAAATTATCATAAAATCACAGTTTACTAAAACATTATACAATTTCATATATTGATTGTACCTGCTCTTATAATTCAATTCACACAACAAAATAGAAATGCTCATTAAAAATACTTTCATTCACCTGATATGAATCAAACTTCATACAAGTATTATTTCACACACATAATTGTATTATAAATAACTATAAGTCAAAGAAATCTACAAAAAGTGTAACTTGTACTTCTTCCGTCACAAAAAAAAATCGGTCAATGGTCTTCACCTTGCAAATCTAGATACAAAAAGAGATTATCCGATCGAGCCGCAAAGCAAATAAATTGTAGAACAACCTGAAATGACAAACATAATTATCAAAATCAAATACATCATATATCATAATATAATGTAATGTAAAAAAAAATTTTGAAATCATAGATAAATTAAAGCAACAAGTACATGGATAACATAAAAGAAAATTTCTGAAAATTAAATAATTGACTTGTGAGATCCAATAACAATTAAGTAAAGAACAAAATATTGCTAAAGTCCAAAATGAATAATAATACCTCAAAAATTGGAACTATGTAAGCATACATCAACTGCATTTATTCTTGAATTACATTGATCCAGTCAAGCCGCAATTCATTTATTTCAACTTCAGTATAAGTGAATATTCCATTAAATTGTGCTAAGTATATTATTAGTCGATAAATTGTATTACAACAACCAAAACAATGTGTACAAGAATAATATTGATCTTACCCTTTGTTGAATGGATATGTTTTGATCATCCATGAGGTCCTTCATATACTTCATAACAAAATAACCACACTCAATGTTCCCCCTTTGTTTTGGGCACTAAAATTTTACATATGAAAAAAAAATCATATTTATGATTAAAAATGAAATTTAAAATACGATAAGTCATACCAAGACTTGAATCCATTGTGAATTTTTCTTTGAAGAAACCCTGATGAGTGTATTATACGATTTCACCCCCCCTTCAAATCAAGGAAAACATAAATTCATAAATATGTTAAAATATAACAAATGCTTAAATTGAACAATATAATACTTACAAGTTTATGACTATTTTGATCCACTTTATAATGTCATTGTTTAATGGATCCAAATAATAAATAATATGTTGTTTTTGATTAATGATCAACAAGATCCAATGATTCCTAAATTATAAAAAAAATATGACATGAGATTAGAAATAGCACATGGATATAAATTTCATAAATATTATAATAATTTATAGAATAAGGAAATTACCCAGGGTTGAGAGGAACAAAAAATATTTCATGAGAATTAGAAGCTTTGAGAAACTGCTGCGCCTTCTTCATATCTGTTGGAGGCGAACATGGATGGATTGACAAATCAATAACTTAATGGTTGACGTGAATCACCATCAACTTATGCAAATAGCTGAAATTAGGGAACAATTATTAGAATATATATATAGTTTTAAATTAATAGATTGCAATCATATAAGAGATGAAATGAAATGGAATTTTTGGTCGAATGTAATGAGAATCTAAAGATTATAAACCAGACCCCCTAAAATAATATTCACCGATTCAAACATTTTTCATTCTTGGTACCCTAAAAGTCAATTGCACAAATAGAGGAATTTATGGAAGATCATTGTAACCATTGCAGCCGGCGAGGCCCGTGGAGAGGGAGAGAGGCAGAGAAAGAGCGAGAGACATACCCGCTCAGTTATCGATGTACGGGAAGGGACGGCAATGACGGCAGTGCTAACGGAGGATGAATGGGAGGGGGAAGCAGTAGCAGCAGCGGACGTTGGCCGAGGGGGCAGCACAGCGGTCGGCCAAGAGGAAAGGGGCAGCGGCAACGGTCGGCCAAGTCTTCGGGCGGAGGGGGAAGCGACAGTGGCGGCTGAGTCATCCACGGAGGGGGTGGAGTCGACGGGGGCTATATCGGCAGAGGAGGTGTAGTCGGCAGAGAAGGTGGGGTCGCGAGAGGGTAATGTGGGGTCGAATGAGATTTTATTTTGGGTACACATTAGGTTTTTTGACTTAGCAATGATCACACTTTCACTTAAAACGTGATCTTTTATTTAGGAAACGATCACACTTTCATTAAAACATGATCTTTTAATTAAGAAACAATCACGTTTTCATTTAAAACGTGATCTTTTATTTAGGAAACAATCACGTTTTGAGTTAACCGTGATCAAATATTTATTAAACGATCACCTATTTAAATAAACCGTGATCTTTATGATATCAAAGATCACATTTTAAAAAAAACTGTGATCATATATATCATAAAGATTACGATTTAAAAAAAAGCGTGATCATAATTATTACTATCACGGTTTTTTTAAAAGCGTAATTAAAACAACCGTGATCAATGTCAAAAATTGTGGTAGTGTCTTACTTAATTTTAACAATTTTAACTGACTTGTATGGCCTAGATGGCTAGATTCCTATAAGTCAAGACTTTTGTTAACGAAAAACATCCAAGTTCATCTAAAATCTAACACAATTGCTCTTTAAATTGATATATATCTTGATGTTACACACAGAAGCATAATCTGTATAGAGGGATGGAAAATAACAATATTTAAATAAAAAAAGGAAAAAAAAAAGGGCCTACCCAAACTTCTTCTACTAGTAGTGGTGCTCTGGCTTTTCTTTTCTTCTGTGTTTAGGGGCTTGCATTTGCATGACAATGGTACCTAGCTAGAAGACAGTAAAGAGAGGTTGTCTACCACTCATCCCCCAAAAAATTATCCCAAAATCCATCTTGTACTTTTTATTTGATGTCATATGCATTTACTTAAGATTTTATTATGTACCGTATGAGTGCATATGACTTACAAATACCGGAAATGAATTTTAAGATGTTTTTTTTATGATTATATTAGGTGGTATTGGCTGGTGGTGGTGGTGGTCTCGGGATGAGTTCTAGCGGTAGTGAAGGTGGATTTTGTGTTGTGTACTGTGTTGGATCTGGCTTCTATATTTTTTAGAAAGAGGCAAGGAGCACGGTTACATTCATGCAGTCATATCTATTTAGTTAGAAATTCAGTTAAATTTATATATCGTTAAATTATATATATATCTCATTAAATTTTTTCTTACGTTTACTAAAAATAAAAATAGATTCATTTAATTTGAAATAAAGTGACATATATTTTTTTATTAAAACATTGACATCATTAAACGATATTTACTATTTTTTAAAAATTAAAAACACGTGTGGTCTGCGTTTTAGAGTGTAAAATTACTGAGTATAACATTTTCCTTTTGATAAATGAAATTGGATTTTTTTTTAATATTAATTGTAGTTTCCATGGAATAGATATCTATCTCTTCTATTCATGTTGTATATCTCCTCTGTTTTTCTGTATTTTCTTTGTTTATCACTTCCCGTATCTCCTTTTTTGGATCCTTTTTTGTTTTTCGATGGGTCTACTTTTCAGTTTTCCCTGTAAAAAAAAAAGTTCCAGAGAACAAGAATGGAAAGTCTTTAATTGGATGTAGCAATGGGTTGGGCAAAGTTCATGCATTGATAGGCTTGGGCAATCAGGTCAATATCTCTGAGAATTTTTTAGTTGGAAAATGCAGGGCACAATCCTGCTTGCAAATTATATACCATCTAATAATATATATATTTATAAAAAAATAAAATATACAATATAACGACTGGGGGGGGGGGGGAGGTGTTTGGATAACATATCTCATTTGATTTAAAAATCAAAATGTGTGTAGATTGAAATTTGGGTTAACATAATTTAATTTTTAAAGTTATTTAAATTGTTCATCATTGACCAATTAAAAAAAAGGAATTTTTTATTTTTAAGTCCTCATAAATCATTATATTTAGTGATCGATCTCTTACTTCTTCGTATTTGGGTTTTAGTGCTCAGATTTAAAGGATAATTCATTTTTAGTCTTTATCAGGGACTAAAAAGAAAACTAAATAATTTATAGATAAGTCCCTCTTAGGGACTAAAAAGAAATTATCCTTTAAATCTGGGGACTAAAACTCAAATATGAAGAAGTGAGGGATCGATCACTAAATATGATGGTTTGTGGGGACTTAAAAATAAAAATCTAAAAAAAAAACTACTCTTCATCCAACTATTGAAAATTGCTCTCCATCGTTCCATGTGAAATGTTGATATCAGGCACAAATTTTTCATAAGTCCCTTTGCAATGGGGGGCTGCGTGTATTTTTTGTCTTTTGAGCACTGATATACTTAGTTCGTTTTACAACCTTATACGTTATGATAATGTAATATATATTGTACTATCATAGTGTATGGTCTATCATAGTATATGATCTAATTTTTTTTATATTTTTCACAATGAAAAAAATATATTAATGTATCTCAATAATACTTTATTTCATATAACAACATGCATTTTAAAATGTGAGTGCATGATTTTCTTTTTAGAAAAAAAAAGAGATGGGCTACAATAAGGGGTTGTATGTATTTTTTTCCTTTTCACAAATGCAGGGGCGGACTTAGACGAGGCAAGCTGGGCCGCCCCCAACTTATTACAATGAACATGAAAGCCTCCCCAGCCCATTAGCCAAATTTAAATAAAAAAGTGTTAGACTTAGTTTTTTTTTCTCATTCCAAAATACAGTCATATATATCTTGTTAAAAATACAGTGAAACATATATCTTGTTAGATATTTTATATACTCATTACATATTTTCTTACACTTACTAAAAGTAGATTCATTTAATTCGAAAAGGAGATATATACACTTTTTGTCAAAACAGATATTTTATTAGATGATGTTTATTATTTTAAAAGATAAAACATGTTTGATCTGAGTTTTGGTTGGTAAAACAAATTGAGTCTAACATTTTCCAAAAAAATGTTAGACTCGATCATTTTTACCAACCAAAACTCAGACCACACGTTTTTTTTTAATAATGAACACCGTCTAACGAGATCAATAATGATTTTTGGGCCCCAATTGATAGACCCCATCTCAAACCCCATGAGGTGGCAAAACTGAATTCTTCAAAGTACCCTTTTATGTTATATTCACTCTTTTATCTCATATATCATAACCGATCCCCATATCGTAACCATCCCCTTAATTAGTGGAGGTAAAACCATAATTTCATTTTTTATGGGAACAATTAATTTAATTAGAAACAATTGTGTATATTGAATATATTAATTGGTTTAGATTGATTAGAGGAACGGAAGAAAAAAAAAGTCGATTCTCTATTTTGGGGAATTTCATTTGTTTTTATTTTTGTTTCAGTTCGATCAATGAAGAAGAGAAGAATTTTGATTCATTTAGTTTTTTTTGTAACCAGTTTTTGGTGCAAACAATGACAATCCATTCAGGCTAGTTCTTTTTCGATCTAAATATATTATTTTGATTTTGATTTTGATTTTTCGTTATTCATTTGAATCATCGTATACATGTTTTGAATCTGAATTTCATTTTAAATTCAGATACATGACGTGTATCTTGATTTACATGTATTGTTGTGTACCAAGTTTGATATGTACAATCATTTATGATTGTGTGTTTGTGAATATGCATAATGTGTCATTTATCATATTTTTTAGCTTTGTATTAGCATTATTCAACTTATTCAGATTCAAAATTTTCAAATACAATGCACATTCACTTGTATGGAATGTGTATTTGTTATTTCAAATTTCAGATATATCTGTATCTGAATTCTAATCCATTTTTTTAAGGTGTTTTCAATTCAAATTTTAGATACACCTGTATCTGAATTTGAATTACAACCCATTTTTTGAAAGTTGTTATTTTTATTTTTATGGATTTGATTAATGTATAGTTGATTAATATTTAATTGCTTATTATTGACATTTTAAAAAATTTTTATTTTTTTCTGTGCAGTTCCATGTAAACCATATTTGTTTATTTGGATTTTCAGATACATTATTGTATCTTAATTGATAATATGTGATTGATGTTTTTTTTCACTAGACGTGTTTCAGATTTTTTTGAAAATATGTTATGTGTGGTGCCACTTTTGTGGGATTTAGTTACAAAGTTTAATGAGGATATTAGTTAGTTAGAACCAATTTTTAAAATTATAAGAAGTGTAGTCTTGTCATTGTCATTTTGGTGGTTTGAAAAAGTCAAACAGGGAACTAATAAGGAAAGTGCCACATATTGGGGCTCACAAATGGGGCTTAATTTATGGGGCTCAGTTAGCAGCTCCCCTAATGAGATATATGTTTCACTGCATCTATTACGAGGTACATAAGATTGTGATTTGAACTGTAAAAAAAAGCTGAGTGTACCAACACTCCTATAAAAAACCTAACAAATTGTGTTGTCATGGTGTCGTCTCTTGCAACATCTCGGACCCTAATGAGTATGTCTAAATTTTTTTAAGGATCCGTATTTTGAATACTTGGTTTTGATTTTTTTTTCTTTGTATTTGAATTGTGTTGATTTTCTTTTGGTGGATTTTATTTATTTTTCTTGATTGAATTAGGAGATTTGAAAATATTAAGTTCATCTTCAATTCTTTGAGTTTTTGTACGAGTAATTTTTGTTTATTTTTTTTCAGATTTAATTTTAGTTTTATATGCCCCGATAGAAAATCACCGGAACATATATTCACATTAACGAGGTATAAGCTTTCATAAAAATATTTATTTATTTATTTATTTGGATAGGATTATTTATTTATTTTACTGATTTTTAATTGAACTTTCAAGTCAATCATGAACAAGTTTAAAACGAATGACTCATTCTTTAAAGAAAATTGCTACAATCTGAAAACTGATTCACTTCTTTTTTTCTTTAAAGAAAATTGCTACAATCTGAAAACACGTTAACGAAGTCTTGCACCTAAACATCCAAGAATTATTAATTTTTGTAACTATTATAAAAAATATCTATGAGATTTAAATTATCACTTTTATATTTATATTTTGTTATAAGTTTGGTCACCACCGGCCCCCCTCTTGTTCTAATCCTCGGTCTGCCCCTGCATAAATGAGTTGTTTGGACTGGCCATTTAGATTGTTTTAGAGAGCATACAGGCCTAACTTCTTTGTGGCCTCCGATCCAGACTTTGGTTTCCATGGAGTGGGCTTTCATTCCATTAGAATTCTGGAAAGAAAAATGTTATATAGTCTCATTTTCAATCTTAAATACTGTTTACCTATTTTTAAAAATTATATAACCCATCCCATGAGGTATCATGTATAAAAAAAGATGAAAAATTCTTAATGAAGTACCTCGTTATAATGAGTGAATGTAGGCTAATGTATATATGATTACATTTAAGACTATAAAAATCACTAAATGTACAATTTTTAAAAAATGTTAAACGCAGTTTTGTTTTCAACCTTAAATACAACCCGCATCTTTATTTTTTTTAAAATAGGCACATCTAATCTATTGAGATATAAATTTAAAAAGAAAATAAAACATCAAATAAATTATATATTTACATTGACTCATTTATAATATGTTTTTAGTTATTGCATAATGTTTAGAATCAAATCAAAAGAACGACTAAAGACTCAGACTTATCCAAGTAGATCAATTAAAATCTCTCTTGTTAACCCTTTTAGACAAAAATTTTGAAGTGGCATGATTTGATTTAGGTTTTTTTTATATATAGTAATTGCATGATTTAATTTGATTTAGTTATTGCATAATGTTTAAAAGTTGTTTACCTAGGATACCTTAATATTAATTCCTCACGCAAAGGGTGAAATTTCCCTACCAGCCAAGATTACACGGTCCCGATTTAACGAAAGTCCAGGTTGTCACTCACTCATCACCGTTAAAAACTAGAGGGGTATAAAACGCTCAAACAAGATACCAACAAATCTAGGACCGGCACAAACAATCACTCTCAATAAAAAGGGACCATGAACCCTAAATTCTCTCCTTCAACCATCCCATTCAAGCAGAGAGAGAGACAAAGAGGCTTGGCCTGAATTGCCCACATATCCCGATGACGCCCGCTTCATCTGTCGTCTGCTCTTTCTATTCAAGAGTAGCAAAGATGAGGTGGGTGTCTTCAGGATACATGGACAAGGGTTCATATTCACCATCCCACATGTTATTTTTGTGTTTCTTCAATGACTCATATTGTTTTGTTGTTGATCTAACATGAGAACTGTTTTTTTTATTTTAATTTGTCTGATTTGAAGTTTAATGGTTTAAATGTTTGATCTGGGACTGTGTTAATTAATGGACCATGGGGTGGTGTGCCTGCTGGATTGATTAGGTGAGTTGGGGTCTTGTTTGAAATGGGATTATATGATGGAGAAGCTGTTTCTGTAAGGATTTGTTTGTTTTTGTTTGGCATTGTGTGGATGGAGAACTTTGGATTGCTGTTTGGAGATCAGGGTTGATGGGGGAATGGTGGGTTGGGAAAGTGTCATTGATGGGACAGCTAATTTAGGGAGTGCTTTCTTCAAAGATCAATTGTGGAGTTTAGGCTTTTTTTGAGTGTTGGGGAAGGGGCGTTTTTGATTGCTTCTGTTGCTGAAAATGTTGGGCATTCGTATCTATACACTCTATGAAATACATGTCTTTACAAAAATGAAATATGTAATTGAATGAATTGAATTTATATTTTTTTTGTATTTTCTTAACCTAGTATAGATCAGTCAAACCTTGTATATACTAGGTTAGGGAAATGTCAAAAACTACATTCATTTACATAAAAAAAAATTGAAGTATATTCAATTCATTACTCGAATGAATTGAATGTATATTTTTTACAAAAAATTGCATGCTAGGTTAGTAGCGAGTTGCAAAAGGGACTGCATGTGATGAGGTAGCCCCTGTACATGTTTACACAATACCCACACAATTCTTTTGTTAAGTATCTACAGTAAAAGAAAGAAAATTTAGGATTTGGGAACCCTCCGTGAGTGAGAGTCTTCGGCCTATTTGAATTTGGTTTGTGTGCAATGTTCAAAGTCAGGAATATTGTGAAACAATAAAGCCAACATGCCTTCAAAATGTTACTTTCATCTGAATATTTTATTCTGTCTATTTTTGCGGTTTAAAAAACAATTGCATGATATTCCATTCTCAGGTAATGGTGAGGGCAGCAGGTTACAATGTGGAGAATGCCAAGGTGAGTTTGTTCATATTGTTTTTGTTTTTGACCAAAAAAAAGGGTTGATATGGTAATGCTCAGATACATCCATTTCTGCATATAAGGATTTTGTTTAATGACCCCCTTCTAAACAATGGAACCACATAATTTCAAAATGCTACTTTCCCATTGAATATAAATCTGACCTATTGCATAATATTCCATTTTAAGATAATGATGAGGGTAGCATAGCAGGTTAATTTGATGAATCCAATTCCTGCTGTTTTTGTTTCTGGAAAAAAAATAAAAATGACATGATAAAGCTCAGATGCACCTGTGTATAATCCTAAGATCAAATTAATGTGGGAACCCTATCCACACAAAGGCATCTTTCATCATAGCTATATCATCTCATCTCAATCAACAATGCACCAGCCGGGAATCGAACCCGGGTCTGTACCGTGGCAGGGTACTATTCTACCACTAGACCACTGGTGCTTCTTGTTTTATTTATTCTGTTTGTAGCTTATCATTTTCCAAATAGAGGATATGATAATGCCCAGACACCTGCATTACTGCCTGTAAGGATTGTGTTTAATACTCTTTTAGTTATTATATAAAATTGAGGCCTGACTTATTCCAATTTTTTAAGATGATTTGTTCCTACTGTTTTGGCTTCTGGTAAAAAAAAAATATAGATGATATGATATAAAGCTCAGATGCGCCTGTGTATATCCTAATCCTAAGATCAAATTAATGTGGGAACCCTATCCACACAAGGGCATCTTTCATCATAGCTAATATCAATCAACAAACATGCACCAGCCGGGAATCGAACCCGGGTCTGTACCGTGGCAGGGTACTATTCTACCACTAGACCACTGGTGCTTCTTGTTTTAATTATTGCGATAATTTATCATCCTTGCATTTTTTTTTATTCTCTTCAGAATAGGCAGCCTGAAGTACCCAATAACTGGACAACAGCCTGATTCATGGAAGGGCACAGTCTGATTCAAAACAAGGTAATTTGCTGTAGAACTTGTAGTACGAATCGTGTAAGAATTGAAGTACATTCAATTCATTCAAATGTGTACTTTTTACAAAAGAATTATATTCCACTGTTTTTGTTTCTGGGGAAAAAATAAATAAAGATGATATGATATGATAAAGCTCAGATGCACCTGTGTATAATCCTAAGATCAAATTATTGTGGGAACCCTATCCACACAAAGGCTTTCATCATAGCTAATATCATCAATCAATAATGCACCAGCCGGGAATCGAACCCGGGTCTGTACCGTGGCAGGGTACTATTCTACCACTAGACCACTGGTGCTGCTTGTTTTATTTATTCTGTTTGTAGCCTATCATTTTCCAAATAGGGGATATGATAATGCCCAGACACCTGCATTACTGCCTGTAAGGATTGTGTTTAATACTCTTTTAGTTATTATAAAATTGAGGCCTGACTTATTCCAATTTTTTTAAGATGATTTGTTCCTACTGTTTTGGCTTCTGGTAAAAAAAATATATAGATGATATGATATAAAGCTCAGATGCGCCTGTGTATATCCTAATCCTAAGATCAAATTAATGCGGGAACCCTATCCACACAAGGGCATCTTTCATTATAGCTAATATCAATCAACAAACATGCACCAGCCGGGAATCGAACCCGGGTCTGTACCGTGGCAGGGTACTATTCTACCACTAGACCACTGGTGCTTCTTGTTTTAATTATTGCGATAGTTTATCATCCTTGCATTTTTTTTATTCTCTTCAGAATAGGCAGCCTGAGGTACCCAATAACTGGACAACAGCCTCATTCATGTCAGGGCACAGTCTGATTCAAAACAAGGTAATTTGCTGTAGAACTTGTAGTACGAATCGTGTAAGAATTGAAGTACATTCAATTCATTCAGATGTATACTTTTTACAAAAGAATTATATTCCACTGTTTTTGTTTCTGGGGAAAAAATAAATAAAGATGATATGATATGATAAAGCTCAGATGCACCTGTGTATAATCCTAAGATCAAATTATTGTGGGAACCCTATCCACACAAAGGCATCTTTCATCATAGCTAATATCATCAATCAATAATGCACCAGCCGGGAATCGAACCCGGGTCTGTACCGTGGCAGGGTACTATTCTACCACTAGACCACTGGTGCTTCTTGTTTTAATTATTCTGTTTATAGTTTATCATGTTGACTTTTCTTTTCAGAATAAGCAGCCAGAAGCATTTAAAATGTGGACAACAGACTCATTCATGGAAGGGCACAATATGAGGTAATCTGCTGCAGAACTTGTAGTATAAATTGTGTATAAGAATGCATGTTTAATTGTTTATGACCATTGCTTGTTATTATATTAATCTTATCGAGTAGCCATTGCTTGTCTTAATATGCAAATGAGCCCTATCTGACTCGATGAGCATAAATTTCTTGAAGCTTTGTCTCAGAATTTCACTATTTGGTTTGAACATGGACAACTTCTATAAGTTAGCGATCACACAAAACTTTGTGGTTAATAGCATTACAGATATTTTGGGCATCACCATTCTTTTGGGCATTCATGCACAACCCTTGACAAACTAGTAGGTTATTGCAGCACATGAATTTTTCAAACCTTAAGTTTAGACTTTGAGCTATAATTTTGAGTTGTGTTCTGTGAAACACTTGATTAAATTAAATTCCTTTTAGAATGCTTGAATTTGACATTAAGAAAACTGAAAAGCCCAAAATAGAAGGATTAAACATTTGGTCATTTACTATCATTACAATAGGTCTTATGAGTTCGTTAAATGATAGTTGGCTAATTTAGTGCTCCGTCATAATTTCCATGAAAACCAGAATCATAGTTGATTGCTCTTTGATCTTTGTGACACTCCAACTAAACAAGTGCAATTTATCAGTTGATCAACTGAATGAGAAGATGAGGAAAGGATTGAATTCATTCATTATAGTGATGATGAAATCTATTTATATTAGTTATCAAATAAGATGGTCCAATGCCAATGCATTTCAACATCCAATTATTGAAAAATTCTATTAATTGAAATAGGTTACTGGTAAGTGAAATCCAAACAAGTATCATATAATGAGAAATTAATACCAACTAATACGAAGATCGAAATCCTAGACTTGCTGCTATTTGACCTTTTAAAAATCTTAAGCAAGGGAAATCTAGGCTTGGAGAAAGGGTAATATTTTGCCAGTGACAAAATCTTCATATTTGGAAGAACTTTTTGTTCTGATGCACCAGACTCTATAATTAAAGCTTTATTCCCTCAATAGTAGGTATGTTTCTTATAAATGAGAAAAATTCCATCTTAAATTCCAAACAGAAAAACAATCCATAGTTCTTTCAGGTGAGAATTTGGTTTGCATGCCAATCTGCTGAATACAGAGATAGTCATCAGATTATGAGGAGTGAAATAGTTGCATGAGTAAATCATGAGTACAACTCCTCCATGCCTTTCCGAAAATATGATCCGATTAAATCTGAAATTTTAAACATAATGATGGATGTTTCAAGGTTCAATATTTTTATGCTAGCTTAAAAAATACCGAAGGTATGCATTTTCATTAGATAAAATTTAAACCTTTAAAAATTCCAAAACATTTTGGGAACCACAAAAGTGATCACAGGAATGACTATCCCTAACATGTTCCATGCTTTTGATATGACCATCTACATGGTAGCAATAATGCAATTATTAGATGTGTTTCACTGTCTTGAGATTTTCCATGCTTCCATCTGAATTTTTTTTTCTATGTTTACAGATCAAACATCAATTGCATGATATTTAATTCCATTTTAAGGTAATGATGAGGGTAGCAGGTTACAATGTGGAGAATGAAAAGGTGTGTTTGTTCTCATTATTGACAAAAACATAAATATATAGATGATATGAAAATTCTCAGATACCTGCATTACTGCATGTAAGGTTTGTGTTTAATAATGCCCTTCTATGTTCTCATTGTTTGTAAATTTGACCAATTGATAATATTCTATTTTAAGATGAGTTTGTTCCTGCTGTATTTGCTTCTAGAAAAAAAAAATGTAGATTTATATGATAAAGCTCAGATGTGCTTGTGTTTATCCTAAGATCAAATTAATGTGGGAACCCCATCCACACAAAGGTATTTTTCATCATTGCTATATCAATCACTAATGCACCAACCGGGAATCGAACCCAGTCTGTACCGTGGCAGGGTACTATTCTACCACTAGACCACTGGTGCTTCTTGTTTTAATTATTATTTTTACAGTTTATCATCCTTGCATTTTCTTTACAGAATAGGCAGCCTGAAGTACTCAAAATGTGGTCAACAGACTCATTCATGGAAGGGCACAATCTGATTCAAAACAAGGTAATCTGCTGCAGAACTTGTAGTATGAATTGTGTAAGGATATTTTTAATTGCTTATGACTGCAAAGTTATAAATATATCTCATTGATTTTTTAGTCTTCTTTTTTTTGATGAAATGGTAGACATGCGTCTTAAATTTTATTCAAATTCAAGCGACAAGCCCAAAGCATACAGTTGGTAGAAAAGGAATCTACCGAGGCATGTAACAAATCCTACGCCAGAACCTCAAATTTATCCCCACGATACAAAACTTTGCTTGCCCCCGCACAAGCACCACTCTTTAACAAAATTAGTAACCGAATCCCAAAGGTTTTCCATATAAACTCTAGAACCCCGAAAAATCAAATGATTTCTGGCAAGCCAAATCGTCCATGTAATGGCGGGGATGTACGATTGAGTGATTTTGCCACCCACACTTCTATCCCCCTTGGAACGGAGACGCCTCCCAGCCTCCCATAATTGAGCAATTGTTGCTTCTCTTAATATGCAAATGAGCTCTGTATGACTCAATGAGCATAAATTTCTTGAAGCTATGTCTCAGACTTTCACTTTTTGAACTTGAATATCATGTATTAAGTTTAGCCATTGCCAAAAAAAAAAAAAAAAAAACTTTATTCTCAATGGCATTATAGAGTTTCTGGACATCCCCATTTCCTTTTGTGCATTCATTCACAACTAGTAGGCTATTGTATCACATGAATTCTTCGAACCTTGAGTTTTGAACTATCATTTTAAGTTGTGCTCTGTGAAACACTTGATTAAATTGAATTCCTGTTAGAATGCTTGAATTTGACATTAAGAAAACTGAAAAACTAGCCCAAAAAGGAAGGATTAATCATTTCGTAATTCACTATCATTACGATAGGTCTTGCGAGTTCTTTAATGATGGTTGGCTAATTTAATACTCCATAATTTCTATGTAATCCATAATCATAATTGGTTGGTCTTTGATCTTTGTGACACTCCAACTAAACAAGTATGATTTATTAGTTGATCAACTGAACGTGATGATGAGGAAAGGACTGAATTCATTCATCATAGTGATGATGAAATCTATATATATAAGTTGTCATAAAACAATTTTTAATAATACAATCAAACTTAAAAGTTAAATAAGATGGTCCAATGCCAATGCATTTCATCATCCAATTATTGAAAATTTGTAGAAGTAGAAAAGCTTATTGAAAATTTTGTAAGTGAAATCCAAACAAGTATCATATAATGACAAATTAATAATAACTAATATGAAGACCGGAATCCTAGACTTGCTGCTACTTGACCTTTTAGAAATCTTGTACATGAAAAGTCTAGGCTTGGAAATAAGTAATCTCTTTGCCAGTGACAAAAATCTTTATATCTTGACTTGTTCTGATGCACCAGGCTCTATTAATCTTCTTTTCTTCTTTTTTTGAGGCAAAACCAGGCTCTATAATTAAAACTTTGTTCCCTCAATAGTGGGTATGGTTTCTTATAAAAGACAAAAGATTCAATCTTGCAAACAGAAAAACAATCCAGAGTTCTTAAATAGTTGTATGAGTAAATCATGAGTACAACTTCCTCCATGCCTTTCAGAAAGAATGATCCAATTAAATCTGAAAAATATTAAACACAATGATGGATATTTTAAGGTTCAAGATTCCTATTTAGGAAAAATATAATATTAATCTTTGGTAGAAGTCCACAAACATAAAGAAAAACTGCAGAGCACACACATAAGACAGAATGATGTTGCACTGTGCACTAGACTTTCCCAGTTTAATAACTGAAACCGATTTAATTATCTAAAGTTTGTAGATCAAATGGATAGGTGAATTTGGTTCTTAATATTAATTAGTCTACAATTACTTCTGGTTTATGCTTGATTATTCTGCGAGACTTGGAAGATTCAACATACTGGTAATGCCTAAAATCCCTGCTGCCTGTTGGTGGAGCTGTCCGTTGGTGACTTAATTTTTGGGGAATAATTTTGGGGTGTTGATACAAAGCATGTTAAAAATACAAAAAAGAGGTGCATTTTCATTAGATGAATATATATTAATCCAAAACATTTTTGGAAACCACAGAAGTGATAGTAGGAATGACTGTCCCTAACATGTTCCATACTATTGATATGATCGTCTATGTGACAGAAATAATGCAATTATTAGATGTGGTTCATTGCAATTTTGTGCAACTCGTGATTGACTGCGAACTGTGAGATTTTTCATACTTTCATCTGATTTTTTTTTTTCGCAGTTGCAAAAATCAATTGCATGATATTCCATTTTAAGATAATGATGAGGATAGCAGGTTGCAATATGGAGAATGCAAAGGGGAATTTGTTCTCATTGTTGACAATATATATATAAATAGTTGATATGACAATGCCCATGTACCAGCACTACTGCATGTAAGGATTGTGTTTAATAATAGGATAATGCCCATCTGAACTATGGAACCAAAATGCTTTCTACATGCTACTTTCCCATGGTAACTAAATCTGGCCCATTGCACAATATTCCATTTTAAGATGATTTTGTTCCTTCTGTTTTTGCTTCTGGGAAAAAAAATATAGATGAGATGGTAAAAAGCTCAGATGCGCCTGTGTATATCCATCTTAAGGTCAAATTAATGTGGGAACCCTATCCACACAAAGGCATCTTCCATCATAGCTTTATATCATCACCAATCAATGCACCAGCCGGGAATCGAACCCGGGTCTGTACCGTGGCAGGGTACTATTCTACCACAAGACCACTGGTGCTTCTTGTTTTAAATTTTGTGATAGTTTATCATCCTTGCATTTTTTTTACGTCTAATTTTGTAGTTAATAAAAAAAAAGCGAAAATTCTAAATAACTCCGTGTAACTGACTGAAATTCATGTAATTTATTAACTTTTCATGAAGTTCATATAACTCCTTAAAAACACTCATATAAATTCAAATAATCTTCTGAATTAAATATTTGTTCATAGATGAGGAATATTTTGTTTGGTTAACTTTGATGAAAAACACGGTATACCAAAAATCCTCTAGAATGTGTTAAAAATGTAAAAGTCATCTATAAATAATGATTTTATCACTCTAGATATGATTTATAATCCATTCAGATGGGTGAAATCGTCTTTTATAAAGGGATTTTCACATTTTTAACATATTGTAAAGGGTTTTTGGTATACTTTGTTTTCTTCAAGGTCAACCAAACATAATATTCGCAGAATATTCATCATTTGTAAAAAAAAATTCAACTAAGCGGGTAATTTAGATTTACATAGGTGTTTTCAAGGGATTATATAGATGTCAAGAAAAGTTTGAGAGTTATATGAATTTTAGGCAATTTACAAGGGGGTTGTTTGAATTTTTTTCCCAAAAAAACAATGGCATGATATTCCATTTTAAGGTAATGCCGAGATGATATGAAATCCATGTCATATAGATGATATGATATGATAATGCCCATATACATTCATTACTGCGTATTAGGATTGTATATTTGGTAGGGTGCGGCTATAGCCACCCCACAACCTCTCCTACTCACCCCTTTTTCTTCCCCACCCAGTCATATATCCTCACTTCATAAGTCCACCCTTATATAAATATTTAACCCAAATCATTTCCACCCCACCCCATCCACTATTATAGAAAATCATAGACCATGTCGAACCAAATCAAACACTGAAGACATGAAGCATGTCGAACGGGATACATAATACTTTAAAAGTTTTTTTATTTTAGAAAGCCATAGACCATGTCAAAATAAATCAAACACGGAAGGCATAGAGCATGTCAAATGAGATACAGAACACTTCAAGCTCCCGTATGTTTGGAATAGGAATAAGCCTCCGGGTAACCTGGTATAAAATGGAATAAGTGATAAAATGGTGTTTGGAAACATAAAATAGGTAGGGATAAAGTATGTCATAATAATTAGTATAAAGTGGTATATGGATTCTAATCTATCCCTGGAATTAAAGTTATTTCACCCAAAGAATATATGGGTCCACTGTGAAATCAACTGTCTTCACCTCTTATAAATCACATGTCAAATTAACTATTATTATTTTTTCATTTTTTATAAATTATTATCCATACTTTATTCACATTTTACTCAAATAACAAAAAATTTATTACAGAAAAGTCATAGACTATGTCGAACTAAATTGCACACGAAAAACATGGAGCATGTCGAACGGGATACAAAATACTTAAATATTTTTTTATTCTAGAAAGTCATGGACTATGTCGAATCAAATTAAACACGGAAGACATGAAACATGTCGAACGGAATAGAGAACACTTTAAAAGTTGGGGTGGGTTAGGTGAGAAAAAATGTAACGAAACATTTTTAATTATAAATAAAAGGGGTAGATAGGACCGTAGGAGAGGTTGTGGGGTGGCTATAGCCGCACCCTATTTAGTAACCCCCTTCTGAACAATGGAACCACATAATTCAAAATGCTTCTTTCCCATAAATCTGACCAATTACATAATTAATCCATTTTTAGATAATGATGAGGGTAGCATAGCAGGTTAATTTGGTGAATCCAATACATGAAACATATCGAATGGAATAGTGAACACTTTAAAGATTGGGGTGGGTTAGGTGAAAAAAATATATAACGAAATATTTTTATTTATGAATAAAAGGGTAGGCAGGACCGTAGGAGAGGTTGTGGGGTGAAAAAAAAAGAGATAAAGCTCAGATGCACCTGTGCATAATCCTAAGATCAAATTAATGTGGGAAACCCTATCCACACAAAGGCATCTTTCATCATTGCTGTATCAGTGCACCAGCCGGGAATCGAACCCGGGTCTGTACCGTGGCAGGGTACTATTCTACCACTAGACCACTGGTGCTTTGTGTTTTGATTAATCTGTTTATAAGTTATCATTCTTGCATTTTGTTTTATTAAATCTTTTCATGATAGGCAGCCTTGATAATTACATCAGAATGAATAACAATTCACATGGAATAAATAATTTTTTTAATTATCTTTTATATTATTCTTATTGAGAAACGTAAATTTTTTTTTGTTGTGGTTCACCAGGATAAGTGATGGATCATAGTATATGGATTTTTAAATGACAATTATACACTTACATAAATTATTTATGTTTTTTTTATTAAGAGTGAGAAATTTGTGTGTAATATGGATAGATGTGAGATTTATTTGATGTATGTGTATGTTAGGTTGGCAAAATTCAACTATTCAAAGATCTCATAAACTGACCTTGTCCTGTTGCCTATCATGATATTTTAATTACAGTTTCAGTGTTATTCTCCATGATATTCAGTGACTGATGGTTGCACTAAGTTGCATAAGCATACTATCCGATTCATTTTCTTTATTTTTTGAACAATCTTAAAGAACAATCCGCATCATTTATGTTAATCTCTGACGTTCATGGTTAAGGAGAGGGTTCATGTCATTTGAGTTGTTCATCATGAAATTAAAGGGTTAAAAATATCTTTTTTCTGCAAACAAAGCACATGTAAGTTCATGTCAAAGTTGGGGTATATACATATAAATTCTTGAAAACTCAAAAACCCAAATCATCATTGTCGAAAAAATGTTCATCTTGATTCAACTTATCATAGTTAACTCTAACTCAGTATGAAATGATTGAACTATTCTTAACTTTTCAGTTCCCTTTACGGTGAATAAAATATAAAATAGTGATAATGGGAAATTTGATCTTTTATAGGGATTAATATGCTTTTATTACTCTTTGGGGACAACATGACTACACAAATTCATGGAGATGGAATGTTATGGGAATTGCCATCAGTTTGGATGAAAGATTTATCTTTGGGATAATATTTGAATATTTTTTAGTTTTCATAGATTTACAGGGATAGTCGACTGAGACTTTAACAGATTTCTGTGAACTTTCATAGATAGAGTATGATGAACATTTTCAAAGACTTATTTTTAGATTTTTAAAATAAATTTAAACACAAGTTTATCCAACATAACTAATGTGGGAATCATTATACGAAAAATATCATTCATATAAATAACAAAATAAGAACTCAAATATTCAAATTCAACACGAGTTATCCATATCGAATACTTAATGTAATTTATCTAAGAAATATCTTCACATATTTGAAATGCATACCATTACAATGTCATCATTAGAAAACATTATTTTTAACTAGATAATTATTGCATTAGTTCACCATGAATATTGGTGGATCATCTCACACTTCCTCTTCTTCATGTACTTCTTCTTCCTTTTTAAAAGATATGATAAATAAAACATAAAAAACATCATAAACCAAATAATATAAGATTAACATATATTTGACTATCATAAAATTCAAGTTTTACACAACCATAATGCATAATAATAACTAATATAAAAGCCATCAAATTCAACCATCATCTAATTCAAGATTAGACAACCATAATACATAATAATAGTTCACGCCGACACCGTTAACTTGAAAATTTTCAAAAGGGTCACTCAATTATCTTTAGCTTGAATAAAATCCATCTCTTACGCTCTAATAAGGGTGTCATTTTGACGAAAAATTCCCTTATGCTTCGATTTTTGAGAAGATCAATTGATTTAAAAAGAGTGGTTTCATCCAGATAGGGCATTTCTTTTATTGCATTCCAACAATCAAATGATTTATCCCTCTTCTCCATCAGAAACAGCATATGTTTGAAGCTTGTTGCAATTCGATCAAGCCCACGGTTTAATGTAGCTAGTAATTCATCACTTTCATTTTGGTTCCATTGACCATGAATTCCTGTGGGTTCGATATTGCCTTTCCTTTTGCTTTTGTTTTTGTTTTTGTCTTTTTCCATTTGAAGCACTTGAGACTCTCTTTTCATATCCATTTTTTAAATTAATCAAATCAAAAAATAAAAATAATAATTACAAGACACAAGGAATAGAGATCCAAACAAATTCCGTGAAAATCATGGCACCAACATGGATAAATCCTTAACGAACTAGCTTATTTAAACAATGGTTAAAGATAAATGCATTTCATACATGTATATGACATGAAACTACCAGTAAAGCTAAACAATATTGTCCAATATCTATCAAACCAAGAGAAAAAAAAAATCTTTTGCAGCATACCAATACAATTTATCAAACTTCTAATGTTCCAAACTTCAATGTCAAACTGTTATGTTTTATATATTTATTTCGATTATCGTTATCTAAGCCCCCTCCTTTAAATAGTTTTCTTTCAGGCAAAAAAACTCTCAACTTCGTTTTTGGTGGTTGGAACAAATTATTCTTCATAATAATCAATCAATGTAATATAAAATAGAGAAATAAGAGTACCTTCTATGGGAAAAATCCACAACGAGCTAACCCATTTTTGTTTTAGAGAGAAATTTATAATATTTTATAAATGGGATGAATGAGTTTAATAAGAAAGATGATAAAATAAAGGACATTTTTTTAAAAATACTGGTGGATTATGTTACTTAAAATAAGATGAAATAAAAATAGAATCATACATTATATTACTTAAAATAAAATGAAATAAAAGTAGGCATTCTGGCATTATAATTATTATACAAAAATAAAAATATCTTAAAGGCAAATTAAATCAAATCAAACATTATAGAGTTATTATTTAATCAAATAAATGACAAAGAAAAAATAATGGTGGATCTTGACATAATAATAATAATAATAATAATAATAATAATAATAATAAAATGATTGCTTGCAACACAAGCAAATTCACATACATTTCATCAAACATATGAGATAATAATAATATTTCATTTATATATACATTCATCAAAATAAAAAATAAAGTCATGTTTTGTAAGAAAAAATAGATATGAAAATGGAGAAATCATAAATAATTGGAAAAAAAAATGATGAAAGACATGAAATGCAAAAACCAACATCCATAAAAGAACAAAAAAAAGTAGAAAAAGAAAGAAGTTTTGTGAAAAAAGAAGATGTTCATCATGCCAGGGTTAAAGTATCATAGTGTATAAAACTTTTGTAAAAAACACAAGGGTTGTAGTGTTGCATTGGAGACGAGAATACAAAAACGATTGAGTGTATTAGTACACTTCACAAATTTTGGTAATATATATTTTATTTCATATAAAAAAATGTATTTCAATAGAAGTGATTAAAAAAAAAAGGTTTACACTTCGGATAAATAACATGTGTACTTCTTCCTCTTTTTTTTTTTTTTTAAGAGAGGACTATTGTATAACATGGGTATAAAACTCAATCAACGTATCGTGGGATGAAAGCAAGGCTCGAAACTTGGACCTGAGAGTGCCTCTATCACCTAACTAGCCGAGGGTCTGGCTTTTAATGTAAAATAATATATATTTTGCTACTTCAAAAAGAACATAGTATTGGCATCTTCAACCTCACTTGATTCCATGAATAACTTAGCTCTTGATTCCATGAATAACTTAGCTCTTGTATGGATAGAAGAATAGAACATTACCAAAAAATTGTTTGTTGGTAAAGAATAAAATGGTATAGCTATATTAGAATATATGAAAATAAATTGTTATTAATATTCTATGTCCTATTAAAATTATGTTATTTTATTGATTTTAAAAAACACACGTCAAATCACACCATCTCCTCAATTTAAAAATATACATATTAAATCAATTTTTTATTTTTTATAAATCGATTATTCATATTTCATTAATTAAATAACAAAACTTTATCTTCATAGGCAGCAGACACGTGTCGGTTTGAATTATAATATCTCTCAATAACTTATATTATCACTCCCGATCCTCAAATATCACCCCTCTTGCCACCAGCCGACGAATTCCGTCTGATGGGACCGTACTATAAAAATGGGTCATAAAAATCACCCCTCCCGGACTTCGAAGCACTCAACGATGGCACTCTCCGCCAACAGACACACCCAATTATGGCGGAACCCCCTCCACCGGACGAGTCATCATCACCAGCTCAGTACAGCATCACCGCCAGACCTCGGCGAGGACGGGCTGAACGCGTACCAGGTGTTGGAGGTGTCGGAGACGAGCAGCTCCGCCGAAATCAAGGCCTCGTTTCGTAGGCTGGCCAAGGAGACCCACCCGGACCTCTCCGGATCCCGAGGCGTTCCCGGCGACGCCGCCTCCCGGAGGTTCCTCCGCGTTCTCGCGGCTTACGAGGTATGCCTTGAATTCCGTGAATATAGTCTTCTTGATTACATTATGACTGAATTAGGTCTCAATTTGATAAAAAATTTGCAGATCCTATCAGATTCTAAAAAAAGGGCACATTACGACAGTTTTTTGTTGTCTAGAATTCGAAATAAGTCCGTGGAAGGTGTTGTTATGCATAAATACTACTCGTCCGTGGCGATTACAGAGGATCAAGAAGTCGTAGAATGGTTGAGATGGTACAGGTTCGCCATTAAAGAAATTGTTCTGCACGATAAGGTCGCGGAAGGCACGGGCTACTTAAACACGATCGAGAATGAATTTTACGCGGCGATACGGATGGCGTATTATGGTCCGTTTGTTGAATCCATGGATCTTCTTCCGGATTGTTTCGAAGCTGAAGAGAGGTCTGCTTGTGAGACTGCGGAGTTTTGCATTTGGTTTCGGGGCGTGATCTTTTTGGGATTGTTCGCTTAGTTGATCGGGTTCCTGAGTTGCCCAACTTGCGGTTTGAACAATTAAGTTCTTCTGATTGCGTGAGTTCTGTTGAACATTCTCAGCCTCCGGTGTTTCCATCGTCTAAGCAGCAAGTGAAATATCAGACTGACTTTGTATCAGATGTTTATGGGAATCTAGAGTTGCATATTTCTGGAAGAGTGGTTGCCACTGCAACTAGAACACCTCCAAAAAGGTTGGGTCATGGGAATGACAAAACGGGTTCTCAAGATCATATACATGTCTTCCTTAGCTCTAGCAGGGATTACTCGCAATCTCTTTCAGCAAGTGAGGCAGGATCAAGAATTCTATTGGGGACTATAAGTGGGTTGGGGACCAGCGCAGATGAGGGATCCTGCTTCGTATGTGATCGCAGCGGTACAAAAACTCATGTGATATTGAAACATAGAACATTACTGGTTTGTATTCATAAGTTTAACTGTGCATTTTGTTTTTCTCCAAATATGTGCATAGCTTTTAAATGTGTATTTATGTGCTTTCCAATTTTCAGTTGTGATCTCTTTCTTCTATGAAATTATATTTAGTTTTTTGGTTAGACAACTATTCAGTAGATTTTTTATGTGGTTCACCCTGATGTTGTGCTCAATTATTGGAGAAAGTAGCACAGGAATTGATGCTCAATCACTGAAGAAATTTTTATAACCGTAGTCACTGAAGAATGCTTCAAGTCACTGGTGACCACAAACTAATGATAGAATAATTTTTGTAGTTGCTATGTTGTATCAAAGAAATAGCCTGTAGACTAAATAATTTATTTGCAGCTCATTTTATGCATATTCCAGTATGATGTGTGCATGCACAGATTCTTGAAGATGTCTGATTTCATCTTTATTTCCATTTAAAGTTTTGTGAATTTTTATACAGGTTAAGCATATGCATTGGTATCCAGTTGGAGGTGAGGTTTCGGCTTGTGAATGCAGATGCCGTAGAGCACAGTTGCCACCGAGCAAGTAATCTTTTAATCTATTTTTCTTCAGTCCATGATAACATGATTAATCAATTCTTAAAAGTTTTCATTGTCCTTTTATTTTCAATTTATTTATCTATTTTTCTTCATATCAGTTACTGGTAATCAATGGAATTTTTTCTTAGCAAATTTAGCCTATGCATCAATTTAGCATGTGCCCCAGCTATGTTCCCTTGAAAATTTGAGTTGAATTCACAACACTCCACCTTCCTATTCATGCCTATAGTTTCTGGGAATCTATAACTTTTTACATTTTTTTCTGTTAATTCCACCTGACATGTTCTCCCTGTTTTGCTGATGCTGCTCAGCTTCCTTCGTTGCATCTATCCAGATTGCCCGAGTCAATGCAACATTATTTTTTGCATATTTCAAAAAAATATTTTTTTATGGGCCTAAAGTGAACTACCTCGTCCAAGAATTGACACCTTTTGTCTGTGCTCCAGTGTCAAAGGTTTTTTGTAAGTTATAATTATATGATCTAACCTGCAAATGTTTATCACAGATTTTGGCTCTTTGAACCACGCTGTGGTATGCATGATATTGGTGGTTGGTATGTGGAAACATTTGGCCGAGATACAAAAGGCAGGACGGTGCCTTCACAGAGGAGATGGGATGGGTTTTACGCAGTTGAACAAACGGAGAAGTACGTTTTTCAGATTTGTAAATCTTTTTTCATCCTTGAGTATATATTTACTTCGTAACATGAATTTGTTGTTTAACCAAGTTATGGAGAATCTATGTTGCACAGTTTTTGACATCCTAAGGACGTTGCATATAGCCTGGGTCCAAAATGGATAATATTGAGCAGTTTCTATGGACTGTTTGATATTGCTAGACGTGGCTTAGAGAAGTGTACATGCAAAGTGCTGTTAAATTTCATGATCTACCTATTATAGCTGGATATGGAATGAAAGTAATATACATATTTGTATTTCATGAACACATTTTGGTTACTTGGTATTATTTTATGCACACATTCACCACAATGGCAGTATTACTTTCTGTTTGGAGATTTGTAGGTCCTTTGGCTCGTTTGGTTTTCATGTCACTATAGTTCGTTCATGAAGTGCATTGAACATCTTTCTATGCATTGCCCAATTGCCTTACAAAATCAAGCAAATGTATTTGAGAATCTTTTTCAAGTGAAAGTAATATAACCTCTCTATATTTTTAATATTTACCATTAAATATATTCATGGATAGCACAAAACCCTTAGATCAAGCTAGATTTTATCACATGTTATTTGTGATTTATTTGTACCTTATATATTGTTTCTAAAATTTTCATGCAGGAGATTACATCCTGCAGTTTATTTGCTGGCTCTTGCATATAGAACCTTAGATCTTGAAGATACAAAAAGAAAACAGCAAACTGTTAGAGACTTTATTAAGCCAAGATTATCTAATATGCTAAGATGGTGCAAGAAAATTCTATAAATTAAAATATATATTGGAAAGTTTGGGAAGGCTTTTTTTTGTGGATCATGGTCAAAGCAGAACATCCAAATTTCGACTCTCTTGTTGGGACAGAAGAAGATCACCATACATGTGGAGGATATGGTCTAATTGCTACAGGAACTCAATAATTTTTGTTGTCAGTTGATGCCACTCCATGATGATTATTTATTTGTAGCTTGGAAACTTCTCTGCCATATAGATCTTGAAGCTTTTCTCTGCTCTACTGTCAGTGTAGATTTCTGGTGTCATTATCTTGTGAGAAGATGAAAAGTTTACTCTTTCTGCAGTTTTATTATCCATATGTATCATTGTTCACAATTGAGTGTTTTACTCTTGGCTCTCCAGATTGGAATTTAGAGCTGCTGAACTATGTCTATTATACAAATGTAGCAGTTACCTTTTACTCTACTGTTGTAGAATGGGTTTTTCGAAGTAGGAATTGACACAGAAACGGAAACAGAATCCCTCTTTAGTCGAGGTTGAATTTGAAATTTGCACATCTGGAAGAATAAAAAGACTCCAAACCTGATGTAATTTTGCTACTTGCTGTTATCATGAACCTACTACGGATGGTTGCTGAATATCTTTGGGACCAGCTGTTAAAAAGGGGAGTGGCCTGCCAACAGTGAGAAGGTAAAGAATTATACTTTTTTGGTTACTGACATTCAACTCAAGCAACTAGGAAGTTACTACTCTTGGACTATGAAAGCTGTCTAGATGAGGTCAGAAGTATGTGCATCTATTATGGGGTCGGCATTCTTTTTGAGGCATATCATCAACTTCTTCTCATAGATGACTTCGTCTCATAGACGAAAGTCTCATGGACTATGAAGGCTGTCTAGATGAGGTCAAAAGGATGTGCATCTATTATGGGGTTGGCATTCTCTTTGAGGCATCTTCAGCTTCTTCTCATAGATGACTTTATCTCGTAAACGAAGGTGAGAGAACAGTCTGATACGTCATGTAAGTCTTCGGTGTGGTATTTGAAAAGTCAAGGGAGGCCAAATTCGTTAGCAATCTTTGGAATGCACCAATGTCAAACTGCAAGCTAACGAAGTATGATTACAAACTCTTCACTAATATCTCTCCCAACAAAATTGCTCTATGTATCTGATTATGTTCCTCTGTGATCTCTTTATATGATCTCATGTTCTGTACATTGATTGTTAGTTTTTGCATTCCAGTGTTGATGAAACTTAAATTGAATGCCTCTATATCTTTTCAGGATTTCTACTGATTTATTTATTTATTAAATTTTGGTTCAACATCTCTTTGTAATGACAACCCTACACTTCTTATTCTATTTACTCCTTGAACATTGATGGTTTGCTTTGTAATTGCTTATGGTGATGATGCATGGGCGGAGGTGGGAAGATGGAAGGGGAAGAGGCCCCAATCTGGCAGTGTGACGAGAGGGGAGCTCCCGGGGAATATGGGGAGGGGATTTATCCATTCTTTTCAGTGTCTGCAGAAAGGGTTTTGGCAGAGAAACTACCGAGATGGCGAGATCTATTATCTGCAGATCCTGCTTCAGTATAAGCCATAAGTGCCTCAATCGCAGGAGCAGACTCAGCTGGCTTTCCTCAAAGTTGGATGGAGGGGTGAGGGGACTAGGGGTTGCTGCATCATCAGTTTTGGGTGGGAGGGTGCGTTATTTTCAGTGTTGGAAGGTGTCTCTGTAGAGATTGGCAAAATTAGTGGGAGATGCTGACATTCTGCATCAGTGTATCATTATTGTCATAAGCACATATGAACAGTGAAGTACTCAAGTCTAATCAAGACTATCGTTTAACAATAATTCTTTAACCATAAGGTTATTATTTTCTATGATCCGACTTCATACTGGGGTTTCAACCGTTGGTTGTTCGCTGTTAGTATTAGCTAATCTTTGGCTACGGATTTATATATTGACATATTAGTTTCATATGTTGGCAGCGAGACAGATCTGAATGCATTTTTGTACATTCTTTTCTCTCTATTGTATTATTTCCTGATGAGAAAACTGAATAATTTTTTATGCAGAAGGCCAACATACGCAGTCGATCCGTGCATGCTTCGTTCTTTCGTTAACATGGTCATAAATTTCTCTATCCAAAATATGATAACAGTGGTTGACTTGTAAACTAGTTGTGGTCTTTAGTTCCTCTGCAATCTCATTTCCCTAGTATTATTAGTCTTAGAGGAGAATGGCCTGGACCTGCCTGGGCCTTACTCTTTTATGGTGGACAAATTATTATAGCAAATTTTATCAATGGACATCTAATATGTATGATATATCAACATTTTCTGCTGTCCCTATTAACCAATTTGTTACAAATGGCTTGTGATAGTTATTTCTTGTCAGTTATCAGAGAAGGATTAGAATTATTGGGGGCATGCAATATTACTCCTGTTTTAACTTCATTGGGCAATTCATCATTCTGAATTATATGTTTAGTCTATCACCATTTTCCATATTCATATGGCAATATTAATGTGTAAAAAAATTGTCCTTTCACCAATACATCATCAATATTCATTTAATATTCATGAATTGAATCGTTTTTTTTCCTTTAAATATAGAAATTAAGCTCATCATTCATGACAATATGTTTATCTGATTAGCCAATTTTTGCTGTATTTTTACAGTGGCAGCGTGCAAGGATGTACAATAGGCAGCTGCAGTTGGTCCTTCTGGATTCATGAATGCTGCTAGTGACAAGCTTTCAAGACGTAGAAAGAGCCAGGGCTTGATTCAGCCCATGAATAGAGGGTGCTATCATTCATGGAGGATCACTCCTTACGCATCGGAAAACAAAATTAAAGGTATGCACAGCACTTACATTTGATCAGGAACTATTTGCTTTCAATACAAATGAGTTTTTATGATGAAATTTTCATCACAAAAAGAAGATAGAAGACTGTTTCATAAACTAAGAACAGTTAATCTGGGTAGAGGTATGAGTTTGCTCCCCAAAGATCGAGTTCAAATCTCCCTGGCCTTACCTGATGCACATACTTTTGTGGCTTTCTATGCCTCCGGGTTTTCCCAATTCTATTAGTCCCCGCTTGGATATAGAATTAAATTATTTTAATATTTATGACTATTCTTGTATAAATAAGGATAAAGTGATTTTTTTTGTTTGGTTGTGTTTTGAATTATTCTCATTGGAAAACATAATCATAGTTTGAAATGCGGCACATGTACCGGTACGTGCGGTGCTGATGTGCGCCCCCGGGCGCACATTCCCTTCAATATGCGGCGCACGTTCGAATTCAGTTCGAACGGACTTCGAATGGTAAGAGGGCGTTCGAAGTTCAGTTCGAGCTGACTTTAAACGGTAAAACTTACCTCTGAGTTCGGATTGTCGTTCGAATGGTAATTCGAACGGCAACATACCGTTTGAAAACCTTTCGAACGCAATTCGAATTCGAATGGTTGTCTTACCATATGTCATGTGCAGACCCCACCGCACATGATTTTAAACTATGAACATAATAATTTTTTTTTTTTTTGGATAAAATGTGAATGAGGTGTGGATAAAAATTTATAAAAGGTGAAAAATGACTCTTGATTTATAAGAGTTGATGATAGTTGATTTGATAGTGGGCTCATGTATTCTTTTAGGTTGAATAATGTGGAATAACTTAATTCCAGAGGTAGACTGAAATCCACATACCATTTTATACTGGTTAATTCTGACATACAGATTCTTATTCATTTCAGCCTTTCAAACACCCATTTTAAGGCTGTTCCGATCGATTCTCAATTATTCCGGGTCTATTCTTGAACCAAAGAGAGGTAAGGTTTCTTGTCACCAAAAAAAGAAGTAGATTATAATGATGTGACCATCTTTACACATGGAAACTCATTATTCCACTTGTGCCCTAGCAGGCCCATGCAAAGAAGAGGATGCATCATTCATTCATTTGATAAATAAAAAGTCTGGTGGTCGTCCCACTTTTCCTTAAAAAAATAGCAGGTTCATGCGAAGAACATGGAGTAATATATTGCTCAAAATCAGGAATCTTGTCTTGCATAAATGCACCACTTGTTGTGTAAGAATCAACCTTTGATTTTTAATATGTGAAAAGTTGTAGATGGTAATTTGGAATTTGGGGATTCAGGTTTAATATGACATGATATAGTATATTTTACATGACTCATTTTCTAAGCATAACTGCTTCACTGGATGCTTATAAGGCCTGAGTTCTCTGGGATAAAAAATAAAATTGATGGATCATATTGTTTTATGGGAAATTTTCATAAATAAACTCCTGAAAAATTTTAATTTCACTTTTAACCCTCCATCAATTTTAATTGCAAAAACTAACCCTCAACCCGGTCAGCGCTGCCACGTCAGCGCTGGTTTTTATTTTTGGGTTTTTTCCTTTATAAAAATGAAACTACAAAGTTAAGGTTTAAAGGGGGGTATTATAAAGGAGATGTGTTATATATAACATGCATCCTTTGTATTTTATTTAAAATACCCTTTTTTATTTGGGAGCACTGTGACTTCAAACGGTAATAACTTGTGAACCGTAGATTAGAATCGCTATTATAATATGCCAACACGTTCGTATCAACGAGCCCTACAGGAGTAGTTGTTACACCAGTACGTCATTTTTCAGAGTGTTCTGAAATCGTCTTGGAGGTCGATAAATCGACGGTTCAAAGTTATTTTTACTATGTTTAGGTTTTGAGTTTGTTAGGAGCCTGCGAATTCGTTACTTAGATCGAATTAGTTCTGTACATGAATAATGAGTAGTTAATAATTCACCAGAAAATTATTCAGTCTTTGAAAAATGTTCTTCCAGAAAGTTGAGAAGGTTTAACTACTAAATCAGTGATGTAATGGTCATAATTTTCAAATCGTAGTTCAGAATCGCTATTATAATATGTTCATATGTTCATATCGACGAGCCCTACAAGAGCCACTATGCCGAATTTCAGAGCGTTCTGAGATTGTCTTAGGGGTCAAATTGACGGTTGAAAGTTATTTTTGTTATTTTTGACAGTTTTTAAGATTTTATAAGGGAGGCGTGTTATATATAACATGTCTCCTTAAAAAATCCGAAAATAAAAAAAACCCAATCAGCGCTCACGTGGCAGCGTTGACCGGGTCGAGGGTTAGTTCCCCCAATTAAAATTGGGGGAGGGTTAAAAGTGAAATTAAAATTTTTCAGAAAAATTTTCTTATTTTATTAAGGCGAGCCCTGAAATTTACTTCTGGGGCCTTTACTTCCACATATATCTAGTATCACTTTCTGAATTTTCTTTATTTTCAACTGGTTTTGAATTTCATTGAGATGAAAGATAACTTCTTGAGGTTGAAATTATAGGAGGCTGTGCATTTGACTTACCTAGAACGCTTGAACTTTTATGTTACCTTCCTAAAATATACTTGCAATGATCTTTCAGTTCAGAAGCTAATTCGTGCCACTCAGGCCATGCATTGTTTCTATCTTTTGCTATATATATCTAGGTGATATCAAACCATGGAAGAAACAGTACCCAATACAGCAGATATTATTACTACCTTGGATTATCCTCTTGATTCATTCCTTCGCCATTACTCATAAAATGTAACTTTTTTTAACGTATCAAAAGAATATAGAAAACCCACCAAATCATACATGCATCTTTGCAATTCCATTCATCATTATCAGGAAAAAAAAAAGGATTTACATTTGAATCATATTCACATAATTCACCAATTTTTAATTGGATTCTAATAAAGCACCTTCCTTTATTTTACTAAAACGAGGCAATCATTTTAAATTGATAAATAAAGTTTATCATCAACTGAATAAAATATTTAATTTGCATTAAACGAAAATATGAAAAGCCTCGGTGCATTGACTTCACCATATAAAAAAAACCCAAAACATGCAATGAATAATGAACGAAAACACACAAAAAAAAAAAAAAAAAAAATCTAATAATGAACCCTCACTCCACACCATAGGTGGTATAATATTAAGTGTAATAAATTGTCTTCTGTGGCAATGATGAAATTTGAAAATGGTGATAACATCAAATGGTCATAACGTCAACATAGGTGGTTTGTTGTATAGACCATAGATTGATAAATAATGATCTTGGACTGACAAAATAGAATGATAACTTTCTAAATTATATGAAAATGATATTTTTGTCATCAAATCTATCCTAAATTACCACCAAATCTATATTGTTCCATTTTGAATAGGGGCAGGGACAAGAGCCCCCGGTCCGGGTGTTGCAGCTTTTGATTCCTGCTGCTGCCCTTTGGGCGATTTGGCTTGCGCGGAACCCTTGTATCTTCAAGGGACAGAGATTCCATCTAGAAAACTTGTGAGGGGATGCTAAGCATTTCATATCGTGCTGGGGAGCGACGTTGGCTGGGGCCAGGGCGGAGCCACTGGAGACAAGCAGGGGCTCAATGTGCTTTTCCAATAGACAATGTGCTCGTCTCCAGGTGGAATGTGCTCGTCTCCAGGTGGACTATGTGCTTTCCAATGGAAGCACCAGTCAGAACCAATGGACAATAGGGTTTCAAACTTCCAATTGCTTATCTACTTATCTATTTTTGTCTATATAAAAGCTTCTGTATCCAGTTTCATTTATAAACACATCATAGTCCACGCAAAGTTTTCATCAACCACAAAACACAAACAGATTCCAAAATCCCAAGGAGAGCTTTATTTTTTTTATTTTTTTTATCCATTGGTTCATATTGAGGGCGGAGCCGCATGGAAACAAGTAGGGGCTTGCTTACATTTTGAAATAATAATAATAATAATTCCCTAAAAAATAATAATAATAATAAGGTAATGTGTGTTTGTTTGAGGGGATTGTAAACAATATAGGAAAAAATAGAAGATGGTATGTAGGCATGCTTTTTTTTAGGGTAAAATTGTAACATTTTGAAGAAAAAAAAGGTAAATAACATTTTTTTTGTATAAATAAAAAGTGATGATTTCACATTTATCAATTATATTCCAGCCCCCTTTTAATTAAATATTGGCTCCGCCATTGTCAGTTATACTCAAGCATATACAGTCCCTGCATGACCCATTTACAGTCATTAAATAAAGGAAAATAATGTCCAAATCAAGCTTCAAATTTTCTAAATACCCAAGCCTCTCCTAAAAATTCTATTCAATCTTTTAACAGTGCTGCTACATGGGCCCCAGAAATTAAGCCCCATTTGAAAGCCCCAATAGGTGGCACTTTCTTATTGGTTCCTTATTTGACTTTTTCTAACTACCAAAATGACAATGACAAGACTACCCTTCTTATAATTTTAAAAAGTGGTTCCAACTAACTAACATCCTCATTAAACCTGCAACTGAATCCCACAAAAGGGGGCACCATTAAATCGTCTCCCCACGTAACATATTTTGAAAAAAATTGAATTTTAGGGTTCCGACGTAACATATACAAATATTACATAAGGACAATCCATATATCTTAATCAACTATACCTGTATCTGAAAACCTGTTATGAAAATAAATATGAATATGACGCAATTATGTAGCAATAGAGATCTCATTAGTCACATTACATGCTATTAAGAAGTAGCCTAGTGTATTAAAAATTTCAATCTTATATTTTGGAATACTCAACTGTTTTTTTTAAATCCTTTGATGAAAATAAATTAATGTTTTTATAAACATTGTATGTATCTTAATCAACTGTATATGAAAATGTTTTTATAAAACATGTTTAAATCTTTGACTGTATCTGAAATAACAAATATCTGGTAGCATTTATTGATGTGGAATTTGGCTGTTTATATGTATCTGAAATATAGATGGTATATATGGTTTTGATTTATCTTATATTTGTTTAGAAACTCTTGATTTAATTTTTAAGATACACATGTATCTTAATAAATAAAATGCACATTTCATACAAGTGAATATGCACTATATTTGAAAATCTTGAGTCTGAATGAGTCGAATAATGTTGATACAAAACTAAAAAAATATGATGAATGACACAATATGCATAATTATATACAAGCACACAATCATAAACGATTGTACAGATCATATTTGGTACACAACAATGCATGTAAATCAAGATACAAGCTCTGTATCTGAATTTAAAATAAAATTCAGATTCAATACATGTATATGATGATTCAAATGAATGACGAAAAATCAAAATCAACATAATATATTCATATCAAAAAAAGATTAGCATGTTTATATGTATCTGAAATATAGATGGTATATATGGTTTTGATTTCTCTTATATATGTTTAAAAACTTTTGATTTAATTTTTAAGATACACATGTATCTTAAAAAACAAAATGCACATTTCATACAAGTGAATATGCACTATATTTAAAAATCTTGAATCTTCATGAGTCGAATAATGTTGATACAAAGCTAAAAAAATATGATAAATGACACAATATGCATAATTATATATAAACGCACAATCATAAATGATTGTACAGATCATACTTGGTACACAACAATGCATGTAAATCAAGATACAAGCCATGTATCTGAATTTAAAATAAAATTCAGATTCAATACGTTTATATGGTGATTCAAAGGAATGACGAAAAATCAAAATCAACATAATATATTCAGATCGAAAAAAGATTAGCCTGAATGGATAGTCATTGTTTACATCACAAACTGGTCACAAATAAAATTAAATGAATCAAAATTCTTCTCTTCTCCACCGATCGAACTGAAACAAAAATAAAATTCGATGTTTGTTTTCAAATCCATCGATCCATCTGAAAACTAAAAAAAAATGCAAAATCTTATAATTTTTGGGATCCGAAAAACCTAACCTGATGTATCAATTTTGGATATGATCAATTGAAAAAAATGGTAGATATTTTATTTTCTTCTCTGATTTATATTGATTTGATAGCCATTGAAGAATGAATCAACGGCTGTTGATGATTGATCTTGACGAGATCTTCGGGCCGATGATCTGATCTTGTTGTTAATGTTGCTGATTTTGTGATTCTTAAAAAAAAAACCGATCAAAAATGGTAGATTGGATTTGTTAATAAAGAAAGAAACAAAAAGATTAATATATATTGTAACCGCTCCTACATTAAAGGAAAAAGATCGGTTATCAAATAAATAAATAAAATAAATCGTAACTAACTCAGGATTAATTGGGACGGTTATGCAAAAATGGTGATATTAGTTGGGGGGTAATATAGGTATTTCAAACATGGGGCTTGTGTTGGGGTCTAGCAATTGGGGCCCAAAAATCATTATTGTTATATTATCTTTATAATATTTAAACTGTGAAAAAATAAACATATTCTCGAATAAAATATTTTTATGATATTAATGTTTATTAATTAAATGTAGTGTGTGAACGTTTTTAATTAGATTACATAAAATTTAAATATTAATAACATAGGGATAATTAAGTCATTTTAAATTGAAAGATTGTTAAATTAGATTTTTTTTAATTCATAAAGATAGCTTATTTAGATATTTCAAATTTTTGAAAGATTTTTTAAGTATTTTTTAAATAAATAAATTATTCTTTTCATAAAACTATATAATTTGTCAAAATGAATGTTTTTCCTTCTATCAAACCAGTTTTGGTTAAGTCAATAAACAACTCACATCTCTATAAAAGAGGTCAATAGATTAAATCCTAGGAAGTATAGTTCTTAAAAAAAAAAATCTTTTCTAGAAAATCCAGTGTTGCACCTCAAATTTTTTTCTTGATTCTTAATTCGAACATTGTCTTTAAGTTGAAATAGATATAAAATGTGTTTGAATTGCAAGATTGAACAATTTTTACATTTATAAGAATCTGTATTATGCAATCGTGCAACTAAATAAAAAAATTAAAACAACTTTATACAAACAATGCTCAAAATCTGTTATTTTCAAAAAAATTTAAAATAACTTTATGTATAATCAATTTTAAAACTAATCGTTCACATAAAAAAGAAAGAAAAAAAATAGTTTTGCAACTGCGCGAATAACAACCATAGCCATTCGTTCTATATGGGGGAGGGGATCGTACTGTGCATGATTTCCAAACTGCGTAGAATAGAAGCGTAATGATTACATTTGTGAAGCTTTCAAAGTTCAAACTCAAGATCTCGCGTATCCCCCAATAATGGCAAGTGGAGATAAACCCGTTTATTAATACGAACTCTTTCAAAATTGGTGATCGGTGATTCTGTGGGACGCACATTGATTCAAACACAAAAAGAGTGTCGCGTGTACGAAGGGCGTTGACCACCAATACCACCCCCGACTCTCTCGTCTTCCCGCCGTTACAACCGTAAGAGACGAGAAAAAAAACGATCGATCTTTCAAACGAAGGGAACCCTAATTGAACTCGTAAGAGCGAATTTGAAAGAGGAGGAGGAGGAGGAGGTACGTTGATGAAAGGCAAAGGTAGGGGCGGATGGGGAGCCGGGGCGAAACTAGGGCTCCCCGCGGTCTTGTTCTTCTGCTCTCTCTTCTTCCTCGTCGGGTTCTTCGGATCGGTCCTTCTCTCTCAGGTTCGACTGTCTTGATTTCCTTTTTTTTTTCGTTTTTTTTTGTCGGGATCGGTTTGATTTTGAGTGATCGGGATTGTTTTTTGCAGGATATCTCTGGAGGAGGGGAGACGACGAGGAGGCTCGCGGAATCGGTGAATGGAGATGTGGAGGAGATTCTCGGCATGGATTATGGGGAGACCGGGGAGGATCTGGTCTCTTCGATCCCCTTTCAGGTCAAATCATCGTTATGAGTATTCAGGCCTCTTTTTTAAGTTGAATTTAAGATATTGTGTGATCTTGATTGTGATGAGAGGACGAAGAGAATTTGAAACTTGGGTATTGGGTTTGATAGATTTTTTTTTTAATCTTTTTAGATAACAATGATATTTAGTATTGAGTAAAGATTCTAGTATTGATGCAATTTATGAAAAAAAGGGAACAGGAGATACCGATCACATTAGTATGAAGGAAATATTCCAGTATTGATGCAATTTAGAAAAAAGAGGGAGAAGATATCAAGCACATGCTATCAAAGGGATGGAGGGGGGAGGGTGGGTGGTGGTCGTATTTGTGCATCCAAATGGAATAAATGTGGTACTTATTAGGATTATGATGAAGTTGTATTGGGCTGGGCCACCCAATTGACGGGTTTCTGTCTTAGGGTGCGTTTTTTGGGGGCTTTTAACTTTTTAAAAAGCTAAAAACTGTTACCAAACGGGTCAGCTTACATGCATCATCATTATTAGATTTTGTCAAAGGACTGTGTCTCGAAATCTGTGTTTCATAAAGAAGCCATCATCATTACATCATGAAAAACCGTGTATAAAATAGCAAAAAACTAAAAACTATTTTTTAAACTGTGTTTTCAAACGCACCCTTGGTATCTTAATAAAGAGAGAATTTGTATGTGCATTCCATGGCATGAGATTGTAGTAGAGAGATCGAATCCAAGGAGAGTTTGAGAGGGGCAGCCAAGAGAGGAAAACTCCACGAGAGGTTTTTTGAGTCTCTTGTAAGTCTTGTATATCACCTTTATTATAATGGATGCTCCTTGATCTCGTCATGTGGATGTGAGCTTAGGTATAACCATATAAATTTTTTTTTCTGTATGTTGTGTGTTCTTTTTTTATTTTGGGTTTTGTTGTGGGCTCCTGTGATCCGCCCAACAAGGGCCATCAAAGCGATCTATATCCCAACACTTATCCATTGTCTTATTAATATTGAGGGCTTTTTCATGAATCAAATGGGGCAAACAAATTTTTTTATCTTTGTTTGGACTTCACCTATTGGAGGTCTTGCTATAATTTTTCTTTAAATAAAATCAGCTTCTCCTTAATCTACATTTATAGTGAAAACTTGCTGGGCATCAACCTGTAACTGAAGGAATCTTTTTTTATGCATGTTGCGGAAGAGAAGGGAAAATGCATGAGAGTTTGAGAGTTTTGTACATCACATATCTTCAATTTTTGAATTTGCATAAGGTTTAAAAGTATCTGAAGATTGGCTTGGCTTGCTCGTGTTCATTAATGGAACTCCTTTCTTTCATGTGATGTTGCTGTCTGGAAGCAGGTATTGAGCATGAGACCTCGTGCAGTTTATTTTCCTAAATTTGCAACTCCTGAACAATGCCAAGGCATAATAAAAATGACAAAACCAAATCTTAGGCCATCAACATTGGCCTTGCGGAAGGGAGAAACTGTTGAGAATACTAAAGGGATACGGACTAGGTATTTTTTCCCCTAATTTTATCAATCATTTGTTAAAGCATTCACTCTCGATACAACTTTTCTCAGGTTCATATGTTATTTCCTCTCTACATGCTCCATTGTTCTAGATTTTGCATCTGTATCATTGGGTTCTGTCACAATAAAACCATTTCAGAATTTGATATTTAAGCTTCTGTGGTTTGGTTAACAGTTCAGGTACATTTATCAGTGCATCTGAAGATAAAACAGGAATATTGGCAAATGTTGAGCGGAAGATTGCGAGAGTTACAATGATTCCAAGGGCCCATGGAGAGGTAAAGCAGAAAAATGATATATAAATATGTGCTGATCAGTATATGTCTTAACCAACAAACACCATTTAGTACTTGGTTTGGTGATGAAACATATAGATTTGAGCCGATTCATGTTTTTCGAAACCCCATGTGCCTCCTGGTATGAGATTTCACTCTCTCAGAGCATCTTTTTTGGTCAGTCATATTCTTGTCCAGAAAAAAATAGGAGGATTGCTTCTTTGATTTGACAGAAGGATTATACTTGGCTAGATGGGTCTTTCCCCTGTACATGAAAGCGTTGTTGAGTTGGGCGCTATGGATGCTAAACATGGTATCTATCACTTTTTTCAAGATCATTATTCATTTCTCGTCCACCTTCCTACCACATATCATCTCACCCCTGCTATAAGTCATCTCTTCAAATTAGCACAGGCAGGACCAGTGAAGACATGTTGAGTCTTATGCATTACCTCCAAGGGTGGCTCAACCTTTGAAAAGTCACTTAATAGTCTCAAGCAGTTGATTCAGTATTCCTATTTATATCAGTTTGCTATTGATGGATGCACTCTGTTCTAAAGTGCTCATCATCTTCCTTGTTAAAGATAGAGAGTTTGAGTCGTGTGCAGTGAGGATGATGTCAGCCTTTCATTTACAGGCTATTTATTGTTTCCCTTCGACAACTACAGGCTATTTATCATTATTGCCTTTACAAAACAGACATGGCAAATTGACCACTTAGCTGGCAAATAATTTTTTTCATCTTAAGATGGGAATCCATGCATTGTTTATATTGACTGGTCAACTGAACTAAAAAATTAATCAGTTCTTTCTCTTTTCACCCTGTTGAGACGGCCGCTACCATCTTATCCGTCTTTATACACCTGTCTTTAAAGGGGTGGTGGCGGGATAGGCATATGTGTGAAGGCAAGATATGATGAATTTGATTTTGTTGGACTTCATCTTATCTTCAAGAATGTCACATGTTGGTCTCCTCCATCAGTCATCAGTTGTTGGCTGCTATATTATATTGTCCTTGGATCACGTGTCTTCAACAGATAAATCCCCTTTTCCCTCCCCTTCCTTTCCCTTCTCTCCCCCCCCCCCCCCCCCCCCCCCCCAAAAAAAAAAAAAATTTGTTTAAAAAAAGAAAGAAAAAAAGAAGAGAAAGATAATAAAAAATAACTGAATAAAAAAGGGGAGGAAATTCCATTTGCCCATATGATGCACCTTCCCTTCTTCATGTGGAAGCCTGTTTTTCCATCCTCTTCTACCTTCCATGCCTATATATATTCATCTTCAGCATGAATGAAGACTCTAATTCTGCTGTATAACTCGCACATCAACCATTCCTCCCATTGTTTAGGCTGTGAGAACACTCCACTCCATCCATATCTCTTCTGCCTTCTTGATCTAGACCCTATGGAGTTGACATGAACTAATTAAAAGAATTTGTAATTATATGTCAGAGATTTAAAGAAGCATAGGTCAATGTGAAGTATAACATAACAATAAAAAAAGATCAACGAAAATAAGAAAAAAGAAATAAAATGACTGGGATTAAAATGGTGATTATCTATGGCGTAGAAGGAAATAAGATGTAAAGTATATTCTTGATATCTTTTTTCTTGTGGAGGGTGGGTTTGATACAAGGATGGGACAGAGGAGGTGATGATGTCTATCTCAAAGGCAAGGGCAGAGAAAGAGATTCTTTTTTTTATTCAGTCGACTTGCTAAACAAATCCAACCTTTTTCTTTGAAGATTCATTTGGCCAAGTAATAATTTTCCATGTCTTCTATTGGCCTCCTTGTAGCAATTAGCATGATATGAGATGACTCCAAGGTAACTGCTTTTTTCCCGTCCATTAATAGTAAAAGATGAATTATCAGAAGGAAAAAATTTCATCTTATAGGGTGTCTTTTTTTTCTTTTCTTTTTTTTTTGAAATTTGATAGGGCATATGCCTAGATTGTATTAAGATCATAGCAAATGCCCAGAAGGGAAAGAACAAGACTCCGGCCCAAAAAAAAAAAGGCTTCACCGAGCCGCGGTAGAAGAGGGCTCTACCCGTTAGCCGGTGAGGACCAAGACATAACAGTTAATCCTCAATAAGGATTCCCCCCCCTACATACATGACACGTGAAGCCCCCGCTAGACTTGTGCTCCACGACTTAATGCAAAAAAACAATCATGTCCTTGATATTATACGTTACATACAAATATACAATATTAATCTCTGTGTAACCGTATATGGTTGGAGGAAGGCTGGAGATTTGTCAGAAGATACCAGGATGCTGATTCCATCTTCTGATATTAATGGGACATGGCATGAGTACTAATATGTGCAGTCTTATTTTTATTACCTTAAAATTTTATAGAGCTTAATTTTGAGACACACTGAAAGATTCACAGCTATTACAACCTTGACACCTTGATGTATGTGACAAAACTTTTTGTCCCATTATCTAGAATTTTATAATTTCACATTTAAATTTGTTCGTTCAAGGGCTTAATTCTGTATTATTAAATACATTATTTTCCGATAATTGTAAAATAGTATGTTGTTATTCAGGCTTTCAATGTTCTCCGTTATGAGATTGGGCAGAGTTATTATTCTCATTATGATGCATTCAACCCAGCTGAATATGGCCCACAGAAGAACCAAAGGGTATGAACTAATAAAAATTATTACTCTTTCCATACATGCATTTATATATCTTCATTCTTTGGCATCTGTTGTCATTCGCCTTTGTTCTAAAGAACTAGATTCAAGTGCCTGCATACCATCAACAAAAAACACCCAACTCTGCCTGTCTGTTGCAGCTATGTCACCAACAAAATACATCAACATGAGCTGATTTTTTAAATCAATGCATAAAGTTATTATACAAATTCGAATTTTAATATTGTATGTAAAGCGCGACGTGAAATGTTATACCTAGATTCTCTGTGTTTATCCTAATTAAAGCATATTCCAAAACTTATGCAAATAGTGGTACTGTTTTATGCACTTTCTAGTGAAAACTCCTAAAACACTTTTGGGTGAGGGACCTTCAAAGACAACAAAGAAAACATGAAAAAGAAAAGAAACAGAAAGCTAATACAGATCCAATCAACTATATAAAACGAAATGTTCACCCATAATACTTGATGCCTATAAACAAACGTTGATTCTCCTATAACCTATATTATCCTTAAAAAAATAAAAAACTATAAAAAATGAAATACCCTATACCTACTTCCAATTCTCCTCCCATAATACTAGATAAATGATTCAATCCCAATTTAAACTTTCCCCCATCATGCATATATCAGGAAATGTTCGCCCAATTATTCACAATATAAACCATACCCTCTTAAGATGCATTAGTCACGTGTGAACCAGATACTCCAATAAATCACATGAGACAGAAAGGCAATAAATTTCGTCTTCTTGCTTTGATCCCCTTTGCCCCTCTTCTTTCTAAACCATCCACGTTGTAATGGCATCATTGAAATTTCCATGTGTATGAAAGAGATTACAAGATCTTGACCCATACACACCTTATCCTGCAATAAAAAGGGAGGTGTTTCGAAGTTGCCACCCTATCACCTCATAGCTCACATAACATTTCCATTGCTTGCTGATTTAATTTAATTCACTTTGGATATAATCTTGTCCTTGGTCCTCAGCTATATTAAGTGTTTAATCCTTGTTCATGCATGAATTCCCCACACTTAATTTGCAACTTGGGACGCATCCTCATGAACATGTGAACTTGCACTGAGATGTGTATAAAAGAATTTTGCTCCAAGTTGGGTTTGGTTCGGATTGGATTCATGTTTAGCTTCAAAACACAGTCATTTTAGGAAATGTGAAGTAATTGTATTTATTCTCTTTGCATCAGTATTGCCAAGTTCACTGACCAAAATACCAAATGTTAATTCATCATCCAGATAGCCTCATTTTTGTTATATCTCTCAGACGTTGAAGAAGGGGGGGAAACCATGTTCCCTTTTGAAGTAAGTAAATAGGACTAGTTGTCTCTGAATACTACTATTGTCTTAAATATGTTAACCATCTTGACAATTGTAACATTATATTTTTTGCAGAATGGATTGAATATGGATGGTCTCTATGATTATAAAGAGTGTATTGGTTTGAAAGTGAAGCCCCGTCAAGGCGATGGTCTTCTATTTTATTCAGCATTCCCCAATGGCACAATTGATGCGGTATTGATTTATTTCTTTATTCCCTCAATGACAGTGGTTCAATTTCTTGTGCCATGGCTGGGAATCACATTTAACTAATCTCTATGAACCAATGGGCAATAATTATATTTGCTAGATGTTTAATGAAATTGAACATATTCTCAACATGCCCCTCGTTGAGAAACCCATAATATGAGTTGTCCTCACAGCAAATATTATGAAATTTGAAATTATCACTTAGTAGTAAACACATTCCTGGATTTCTTATAGGCTATAGATCATAAACACATTATACTTTTGAAGTAGTTCATATCCCCATTGTTACTCAGTGCCTGTTTTTTTTATTGTTCAGTGCATACACACAGAGATTGTATGATAATTTAACTGCATATGGAGATATGTAAAACTAACTCCTTTTTATGAGCAAAAGATTTGTATTTCTTGAAAGGTACACTGGTTTTTTTTGGATGACAAACTCAGACTGGTCGACAACCATATATAGACGATGACAATGTCTTGAAGCATGTCACTTGGGATGCTCTCAAACAGAGCATATAAAAAGCATTACTCACCCTCCTCTAAGACTGGATCTTGATTTAAAGTGATTCAGAAGAATGCGGCTCTTTCAGAATGACAAGTTATACACTAGTCAAAGTAATTCTAAAACATTGAGTTTTGTCTATAGTGTTTAATACACTAAATTCTGACTTACCTCAAATCCTTAAACATCACCTTTAACATACATGAAATGTTTAATTTATTACCTGCCTTCTCTTAATCCATTCTTTTTGGAAAACTTGGAGATCTATGTTAAGGAATTGCCCCCGATGCACTGACATTTCCATTCTTTATGTTTTTGTTTTCTTTCCCTTACAGACCTCGCTTCATGGAAGTTGTCCAGTAATCAAAGGCAAGAAATGGGTGGCGACGAAATGGTTAAGAGACCAAGAAATAGACAAAGAATGAGGTTTTTAAATTATTGAATTTCTTCCTGACCTCCCAACGATTTCTTCCCCGCATACATACAAAACATAGGCATAATGCAAATTAGATAGTAGGATTAATCCTTCCTGGCTTTATAGAAAAAGAAAATGCAAAGTGACCCTCACTCTGATTGTGTAGGCCTTGTTCATTCTAATTGAACATTTTTGTAATACTCATGGATTATTCGTTTAATATATTTCTAAACGTGCATTCAAATATCAAATTTATGGATTATTGCTTCGTGTTGTGTTTGTGCCATAAGTTTTCATGTTGTATTGGTGATAACATTGTATCAAGGAGGGGTTTCTGGATTTTTGTAAAACTCATGGAGGTAGTCCCCCAGGTGGCCAAACTGGGTGGAAAGCTTTTCTATTAAGGCCCATTTGGCAACAAAGAAAAAAATAGCTTTTACCTTTTTATAAGCTAAAACTAAAAGCTGTTATCAAACATGTCAATTTAAATACATCATCATTATTAAATTTTGTCTCTGAAATGTGTTTCGAAATCTGTGTTTCATAAAACAATCATCATCATTACATCATTAAAAAGTGTACATAAAGCATTAAAAACTGCTTTTCATAGTGTGTTTTCAAACGTATCATAAGGCTTAGGCATGGTTTGTTTTCTTTGTTTATCCTACCTTTCTCATCCCTTAGGACATTGGATGTTTTGATTTTAATTTTGATTTTGAAATAAATAAGCTCACAGTGAACTCCACAAAAAAAAAGAAGATATTGAAGTGTGACATTATTATAACATAATATAAATATTAATTATTATTATTAAACAAACAAATTAAAAGAATTAAATATTTTAGACATGGCATAATTATCAAGTTTTAAATTTTAATCCTTTTAAGCTAAGCCGATAGTAATTTTTATTATATAAATCTAATTTTTATAAATCTAATCTTTATTACATTTTGTGAATAATTTACCGGGTTGATTGATTTTCACTGGTTATTAGACCATTTTGAGAGTAAATTGAACTGAAATTCAAAAGGGAGCAGTTATTTCAACCCCACCAACTCCTCCACTCACTCTCACTCACTCTTTTTCTTTTTTTTCTTTTTTATCCTAACCCACCTCGAGCCCCTTCTTCTACCTCTTCCGCTTGAAGCTCCACCGCCACCGAGAGGGGCAATGCCGATGCGAGGAGGGGCTATAGAGGGCAGTGAGGGGGTAACTCTCCTTGGTGGTGGTTTTGGATGCGCGAGTCGAGGCCGGTTTTGATCGTCGAGGCGTGGACTTGCGAGGCGAATTGGTGGTCGCGGCAGCGGACAGAGGCGGTGAGGGCGGCGACGAGGACGAACGAGTTGATGACGATGCCGGAGCACTTCATGCATTCGAAGAGGTCGGTGGCGTCGGAGGCGTGGTCGGCCTTGGTGTAGGCGGTGACGAGCACGGAATACGAGATGAGCCGGATTTGGAGAGGAGGGCGTGGTGGGCACTGGCGAGGCGGGGGTCTTAGAGGCGGCGGAGGGAGGAAGGGGAGGTGGTGGTGGTGGGAGGGGGAGATAGTGACGTGGGGTGGAGAGGGGGTGGCTTAGGATAAAAAAAAGGGGGTGGGTGGAGGAATTGGTGGGGTTGAAATAACCGCCCCACAATTCAAAAAGCCGGTTAAAACAATGTTGGGACTAATCTATGACAAGGTTGTTTTGTTTATTAGAGTGATTCGGCTACGTGGCTGAACGTGGGCGTCCCCATAGTGGATACGTCGCACTGCATCTGCATGTTTAAATTTACCTTCTCGTCTTTGAACAGCGTTGGAAGTGATGACGTAATGACACATAGCATGATCGAATAAAAAGGAAAGAAACGGAATAACCAATGTAACCCGCGGAGTTATAGACAGGATTCGAACGTTACATTGAATCGCCTTCTCCCCTGTAACGGCTATTTTATTTTCAAATATTTTCCTTAAAAAACACGAAAACCATCTCTCTCGATCTCTATCTCGATCCGGATTTCTCTCTATCTCTCTTTCAAGTTCTTGAGAGCCCTTCAATGGAGTCCGATTGCATCTCCGCCGTTCAAGAAGCACAGATCAGTGAAACGACACTCGTTGTCAGTCCTCAGATGAATGGTTGTGATGTCGAAGTGGAGGCGGAGACGGTGGCGATCCTCAAATCCGGCAAGGTACCTCTTTTAGGGTTTGATCGGTGAAAAATTAGGGTTTGTTCAACTTGAATCGTGTCTCCGGTCCCTTTCTGTTATACTTGGTGTTCTTGATTTCAACACATGGTTGCTATTTCTAAAGCCTGAATGCTGATTTTGATCTTTGACTTGCTGTGACGAATTAGGGTTTTGGAGTGTGCTCAGTTGAACTTGGATCTTGTTCTCCTGAAACGCCACCCGCCGTCAGTCCTAAGACGAATGGTTGTGATGTCGAAGTGGAACCGGTGACGGTGGTACCGCTCAAATCTGGGAAGGTATGTCTTGTTTTGGGTTTGATCGGTTAAAATTAGGGTTTCTTCAACTTGAATCATTCGTTGGTCCCTCATATTTGTTGTTCGTGATTTTAACACAGTTCTAAAACCTGATTAATCATCCTTGAAAGATATTTAGGAAAAACCACCGACTTTGATTTGGTTTTTCATGTTTTGGAAACCTTAATATTATTCGAATGGTTTTTTTTCTTAGATTGTCAAATGAATTAGGGTTTTTTGTTTTTTTTGTTCTTTAGTGATCTTGATTAGTTCAAATCTATTTCTTTTACTAGAAATATCTGCAGATTGTATATTTTATTTGCTCGAATTTATTTCAGTATGAACTATTCTTTGTTTTTCATTTTAAAAAAAATTAAATTTTCATTCGCATTGATTGCATAGAGTGGAGGATCAAGGGAGAATGGACATTCATCATTGAATGGCATTAACAAATCAAATGTGCAAATTAAGAAACCCCCTCATCGGAAGAGTGTTTCCCCGATCAACTGGTTCCCTCGGAAAAAGACCGAGACTTTCCTAAAGAAGAAGATAAGGCTCCTTCAGGTAAATCCTATGTTTCCAGTTTATCCCCTTTGATTGTTACCCAGTTTTTTGCCAAATAATTTGGATTTATGAATGAAATTTAGCTTCATAATCAATTTTAATGGGATTTATGGTTATGTTGAATGAATAATCTTTTCTGAGTAAGTTGAATGATTTTTCACTGTGTAATTGGATCATTAGTTCCATCAATAGAAAGCAAACCATGATCATTGTTCAAGAACTGTAGATGTTGAATTAGGACAACTGAACTGATGAAATTCAAGATGATTTGTATTTTGTAAATCTCTTGTTTATTGTAGTGGGCCTCCTTAGTATGATATGAGGTTCATGTGCATCAGTTATTTTTAAAAGCTACTTTGTTGATTTTGGATTTAAAATGAGAACACTAACACAATTTTTTTAATGTAGAGTTTGGATTCTATTTGGTTTGAATCTAACATTGTTGATTTCCAACTAAACCGTCTTTAGGAAGGAGGAGGTATGAAGTCATCGCTTGATGAGACCCTTTATGACTCCAATCCTCACTATTCAAGGGTCTTGCGGGAGAAGATTGCAACAAGGAAAGCTGCAAGCAAGGCTATGGAGGCTCGAAAAGCTGCAATGGTGGAGGCATCTTGGTGTCGAATTTTACGAGCAGCCAGGTTTGTGGCTTTTATGATAGCAAAATAACTCCAGAAAAGGATGGCATTTGCTTTCTATGCATACCTACACACATACCCTGATTTATTTTCCCTTGCTTTCTGTAATTCCATGTGCCCATCAGGATCCAAAGCAAAGAAGCTGAAGCTGAGTTGGTCAGAGCAGAAAGTTTTGTTGAGGAAACTTTTCAGGAAGCAGCTGCACTGGGCGTGATACTGTATGACAGGCCTGATTGCCCTCGAAGACCCTGTGAAATAGAATCATCCTCAGTTATAGGAGGGGGATCTACTCACAAGGTCAGTGCATCGTTTGAAACAGAATTTGAAGTTGATAAAGAAGTCACAGCTGCAGTCAGGACAGCCTTCATTCGACTGGCAAGTTGTGCTTCAGAGAAGAAGGATTTCAAGGACTTACTGCAGAAAATCAGCCAGAACCCAGTCATGAAAGAGACAGAGGGTCAGTTGATGGTTTCTTCAGAATGCGTGCCAGATTCTGGTGCAGAAATCACACAGGAATTGCAGGTTTCTGGTTTTGCTTTGAGTGACACTGTTGAGACAAAGGGCACAAATATGAGGAGAAGAAAGGGTGAGGAAGATGAGCTCTCTCATGGTGCTGGAAAGTTCCTTGATTCGAAGCTTGTTGTTGTGATGCATGAGAGGTTAAAATGCTTGAAAGAGGACGAACTATCATCGCTTGCTACAATAGTCGCCACTTGTGGTTTGAATGCTGCCCTTCACAAAGAAAATGGTAAACAACATAATCCTTACTCTTTCACAGGGCACAGTGGAGATCCGTTGGCCACTTTGGGGAGGAGTACATTAAGGAGAAACACCAGTATTACAGAAGCAGCAGAAATACCCAGTCTGGATAAGTTTCTGGTAAAGCACTACTCAAAGCTGGAGAAAGAGGTTTTGGAGGCAAGGAACTCTAGCAAATCACTTGTTGAGGGGGAGAGCAGACTGGTTAATTCAAAACATGACACGGGCCTGACAGGGTCTAATTGTGATGTTGGATGTGCTCTTGTTAAAGATGACTTGCATAGTGATAGTGGAGGAGATGGTAAAGAAAATGTAACAGCTAACACACTCATGCCATTATCAATACACTGTGGGGAATCACAGAAATTAAAGGAATCAACTAATATATCATCAAGTCAAGTAGTGGACGGGAAATATATATCAAGGATTGAAAAGGCTAAATTGGAAGCACTGGAGGCATTTAATATGTGCAGCCAAGGTGGGAAAACAAATGCGGAGAACAGTCTTGAGAGCATCCTTCTGAAGCCTGTGCATAGGTTGGAAAGAGAGAAAATGCAAGCGTCAAAACTTGGGAGGAGTACATTGAATCAGAGAGATCAGCATAAGAAGCAAAACACCGTATCTGGAGAATGTGAAGGCCTAGATAAGGTTCTCGTAAAGCATGTCTCCAGGCTTGAAAAGGAGAAAATGGAAGCAGCTCGTACAAATGAAGAATTTGTGTGGGTGAGAAAGGACCAGCAGAAGGAGGAGAAGGTGAGGGAAACCCTGGCTGATGTCTTAGTGAAGCATCAGTCAAGGCTTGAAAAGGAGAAAATGGCAGCAGCTACTGCAACTGAAGAATTTGTGAGAATGAGAAAGGACCAGCAGGAGGAGGAGAAGGTGGGGGAAAGCCTGGATGATGTCTTAGTGAAGCATCAGTCAAGGCTTGAAAAGGAGAAAATGGCAGCAGCTACTGCAACTGAAGAAGTTGTGAGAGTGAGAAACAGGGACCAGCGAAGGGAGAAGACTGACGAGAGCCTCGATGATATCTTAGTGAGACATCAGTCAAGGCTTGAGAAGGAAAAAATGGCTTCTGGCCAGCAATTACTGCTCCATGTCAAATCTTCAGATGCTCGTCGTGAAGCAAGGGAAAAGGAGTTGCAAGAGGCATGGGGAGGCTTGAGCTTGGGGAACTCAATTAAGCCACATCTCTCGAGGCTCGAGCGAGACAGGGTGAGTGGTGAATTCCTTGTATTGAGTTCTCTTGATTAGCAAATTTTATATTTCCATTCAAAGTGCACATCTAAAGTTGTTTTGTTTTTCAGGCTGCTTGGAGGAGAGCGGAGGAGGAGGAACGAAGGCACACACGGGCAGTTTAAAGTCTTCTACTGGACTGCTAACATTGGTAGAAGATTCTTTTTTGGCAACGGGGTGTCAAATGGTGAAATTTTAAACTCCGTCTGTTCTTATTTTTCAATTCGTTTACCTTCAAGATTTGCATGAGAAATTATTTCGTGGTACTTTAAACAGCATATTCTATTGATCTTTTACACATGCTGAAATCTTTGCAGCATGGAATAACGGTATGTTTTTTGCTAATCTCAAAGATTGTTAGATGTGGACTGAAGTGTGTATATATAAATATGGATTATCTTTCTATATTCAATCATCACTGATTCATTGATCTTTATGAGCATATTTTCCAAGATTTTTTTTCTTGAAGATCTTTGGGGCTCCTCCCCCAACTCAATTTTCTATTCCTTTTTAGATTGACCTATTGATCTTTTTTAACATTCTGAATCTTTTACAGCATGAAACAGTATGTTTTTTTTAGGGTTTTTTTTTGCATATATACCCTTGTTGGAATACGATTTTGTAGAATTACCCCTGTTGCATTCCAGATTGCATAAATACCCCTGCCGCATTCAAAAGTAGTGCATCCGTGCCCCTGTGGTTAGTGGGCGTGAAGTGAGGTTAAAAAACTCCCGTTAGTCATCGTTAAGTGATGCAAAATATCAATATTACCCCAGATATATTTTTTATGGACGATTTCTTCCTTCTTCTTCTTCCTTACACCATTTTATTTTTCTTCTTCACTTTTTTCAACTTTTCACAGCACAAAAGAGAAGGGAATCCTCCCTTCTTTTGTTCCTTCATTTTGTTTCCGTCAAAGCTTCCCCTTTCATCTACTTATTTCGGGCAAAGTCAAATGTCCTCATTTCATTTTTCTCAAATGTTATTTTTTTTATGTTTGAAAATGGTGAATCTTTTTAAAGTTTTAATTTAGTTTAAATTTTGATCAGGTTATGTTTTTCTTCTGATTTGTGGATGATTTGGGTTGGATTAAAAGAGTTAGGGTTTTGATTATAAGAGTTAGAGTTTCGATTGAATGATCCACGTGTTTTTCACTTATGGATGCAAAAGATACTCGGGTCGTTGGAGATGATAAGGGGTAAAATAGTAAAATTTAAAGGTTTGGTTAACCATGTAACCATGGTTCATGTTGGGCTGCTGACGGACACTGACGGAGGGGCACGGATGCACTGCTTCTGAATGCAATGAGAGTATTTATGCAATCTGGAATGCAACAAGGGTATATATGCAAAAAACCCTTTTTTTTAACTTTAAAGTTCATTAGAGGTGGACAAAGTATATACATAAATTACATGTAGATCATCTTTCCATATTCAATCATCATTGATTCACTATAAGGTTTATGAGCATATTTTCTTAAGTTTTTTTTCTTGAAGATCTTAGAGTCCCCCCTCGGCCCCACTCACACACAAATTCAAATATTTTGTTCCTTGTAGATTGCACTGCTGAAAAAGTAATACCATGTTGATTTGCAGATCGCTTTTCTGGATACAAAAGCATGATGATGATTGTTGAGTAGTTGATCTAGTTTATGATGATGCCATAAGGTGCCACAATGATCATTAATCTAGTTTGTGATGCATTGAGAGACTTAAAAACCTTTTGCCCTCAACATCCTCTTCATTTATTTTCAAAATTTCTTTTGAAATGGAGATTCTCTGTGTCTTTGTGAAGTTTTGATCCAAGACCAAACCCACCGAGTGAAATTTCCAACAATGCTAAGTAACAGAAGATCGAATAAGCTTAATTTTCATACAGATTATCTCTTTGAAGCTATGCACTATCAATTACATTTCACTCAACTCATATTGGCCACACTTTTAAAAGTTTTGCTTGAATTGCTTCTAAATTTGTATTACATGTAACTCTCCCACCTAATTTCTTCTTCCTTATGGTACTGCTCTTCTATAAAAAAAAAAATTTGAGCGAAATGTAGTTATATTCTATTTCTTCTAAATCTGTATTACATGTAACTCTCCCACCTAATTTCTTCTTACTTTTGGTACTTCTGGTACTTCTCATTTATAATTTTTTTTTGAGCGAAATGTAGTTATATTTCTTCTAAATTTGTATTACATGTAACTCTCCCACCTAATTTCTTCTTCCTTATGATACTGCTCTTCTATAATAAAAAAAAATTAGTGTAATGTAGTTATATTCTATTTCAGAAGTGAGAAAGAACATGACTGAACGAGATGAGATGAGAAGAATAAAAACATAGCTAAAGTAGTTGTTTGGTGTGTTTTTTTAGGTAAACAATGAGATTGAATCTAGTACTCTGTTGTCAACCACTGACCCATGTTCCAAGGTCATTTTTTGCATTGTCCTTTATTATTTAAAATCTCTGTTGCCTGCAGGAACAAAGGGAAATAATAAATTAGGAACAAAAGGTATTATAAAACGGGATAACCTAGAAATCACATCTCTAAGAAATTAAACTTCGACTTCACATCGAGATAACTATAATTTTATGACTGTTTGTAAAATGGGTGCATCACGTTATTCAGACCTATCAAAATAAATGTTGCATAAGTACATGTCTAGTCTCACATAAATTAAGTTTTGTTTAAAAGTTTATATTATGTCTTCAATGAATTATATAGATTCATTTATAAAAAAAGTATACGTTGCACCTAACAAGGTATATACATATGATTCCACATGATTATATATTTTGCTGCATATAATATCACCCTAAAATAGAAGAGCCATGATTTAAAAGATGATATGAAAAATAATATTTGATGCATGGATCTATAATCAAAAGTCTCGCCTATGCTTTGGCACGGTGGTTAGGGATACCCCCCTTTACGAGGGGGATGTGGTATCGATTCCTGTCGACTGTAGGGCGTGGATATATGTTCTAACAGCCCATTTGGGCTAGGTTTCCTGGGCTCTAGCCCATTGTCGTCTCTGGGCCTTGTTGGTCTATGTATATGTTATTGTTGTTGTCAAGTCAGGACTGTTTCCTGGCATTTGTACTATCAAAAAAAATAAAATAAAATAACAAAGTCACTGTCCACGTTTCCAATGTTGCATTTCCAAGTGACGTGAGCAAGCAATCTTTGACCAACACCTAGCAGTGATGTAGGCCTAAAATTTTTCAATAAAAAATTGTCGGCATGGACGAAAATCAATGGATATCATATCCTTTCTACTCAGTGCGACCTGCCAATAATTTAAACGTGTGGGGCCTGTATTTTGTTAAATTTCCAGGTGATCAGAACAAAGTCAAAGAGCAACCAACAATATATCAATGCGTCGTTGGATTTGTTCGGAATAGGTACCAAAGTCGTTGTTACCCTCGCTGTAGCAACATACACTACGAGATAACACAATAAAAATTATATTATTATTATTATGAGATTTTATCATAGTGTATAATATAGTTTTTTTTATATTATCTCAATATATATTATATTATAAGAGTATATAATTTTAAAAAAAAATTTGGTGTGGACTAGCGTGTAGGGTCCATTATTATATGGCCCTCAGGAATGATAAGATCACGTCACACGTCCCCATCTTGACCCATCACACGTTTTCCTTTGTCCCTTCACTGACCAAATGGCTAACCATCCAACTCGAATGATCCAGACCTATTAAATCCCACATTCTGGCGGGGTCCATCGAATGGGGTCATATCCCACCTAATATTGGCTAAGTCGCAGCTCAATTGTTCGGTCAATAACATGGGATCATATCCCACCTAATTACAGAAGTGATTATGTAGGAATTTGGGTTTTAAAACTTATTTTGTAGGATGTTTACTCTCTCAGCTTTTGAAAATCACAGCTTGAGAACACTATTTATCTGAAATCTGTTTGTATGAATTAAAATTATTTGGTTGCATGATTACAGAGTAGCTTCCTGCAAATACAAAAATTATGCAATCGCGGAACTAAACACACCCATAGTCTCATTAGATATGACACAATTATGACAAAAAAACTCCTAAATGGGATCAGATCCCACCAAATCCTTCTAAATTCTAGAGGATCTCATAGATGAAAGGCAGAGGACTGAGAGACTGGTTTGACGACTTCATAACAGATACAAAAAGGAGGCATATTAACAATTGTAAATATAATAATTTGTTTACTGCAAGATCCCCATCCAACTGTCAGATAGTCTGGAATGGATTTCTCCCCCTTAACGTGACAGGGAGAATGAGATCGCAATATCGAAAGGTCATACAGTCCATAACAATAATTGTTATGACAAATCACAAGTTGAATACTTGAATACCGTCAACACAATACGCGTATCCAACAAGAGATCACAGATGAGATCCAATTAGTGATGCATCCCATCATCTATCTTTTCAGTTTTAAAACGAATGTCACCTCGTATGTCTAACATGTGAGATTCTGTAATAATAATCATATGTTAATCGAGATGGACAAGTACCAAGGATTTCAACCATCTCTTGTTTGTACTTTTTATCTATCCAATTATTGATAGTTCCATCATATTTATCAATCCTTAAAAAATATTAACACAAATTAAATGAACACAAAATATCACACATTCATATGTTAAACTTGTGAGGGTTAATGTTGTGATGGACCACCCAATAAGAGTCCACCAAAACGACGGTTCACATGTTAATATCAGTCCACTGAAAAAAAAGTCCCACTAAAATCCTGTACCGTATTTTCTACGCTTCATTCGCTCGTCTTTTTAACAAGCAAACCTTTCTTCACCACTTCGTCTGAATAAATTTAAAAAAAAAAGGGTTTGGAGGATCGATCGTCGGAAAGAGAGATACAGAGAGAGATGGGAGGGGGCAATGGTCAGAAGGCCAAGATGGCGCGTGAGAGGAACTTGGAGAAGCAGAAGGCCGGGAAGGGTAGGGTTTACGTTGTTCCTTGTTTGGATTTTTCATGTGTTTCGGTTCAACTTTTTTTTTTTGTTATTAATATATGAATCGGTGTTCGATTTGGGTGTAGGGAGCCAACTGGAGTCCAACAAGAAGGCCATGACCATCCAGGTTTCAAGATTTGTTTTTTTGGTTTTTTTTCCTTTCTTTGCAGTGATTCTGTGATTTTTTTTATTGTTCATTAATTTCACTGCCTTCTGTTGTATGGTGTTCACTTGGTTGCATAATTTTGAAAAAAAGGAACTCCTTTTGGGTGAAAAGAGAAGGAATTGTATTCTATACTGGCATCGTAGGATTTTCGTTTTCTGCTTTGAAATCTTGATTCGGGGAGGATAAAAAGGGGATCCTTTCCCATCAGCATTCTGAAAAAGGGGATTAATCAGGGATCAAATGGGCGCCTAGGCAGAATGCGTCGTCCCGGGGGTTAAGTGGGGATTAAATGAGGATTATGTGAGGATAGGCAGTGGTTAAGTGGGGTTTAATCTTATTTTTTCTTTATTTGCCTATTTTATTACATTTAGTTAATTTATTTTGAATTTTTAACTATTATATTATATGTATATAGTATATTTTATAATAAAAAAGTGGCTTCCCATCTAGCTCATCAATCCCTAGGTGGACAATTATGACGTCGTCGAAGATAATTTGAATGGTTACAGCTTCTTTAGAGTGTGAATTTAGTAATTTTTGTTTGCTGCAGCAAAACATAACTTGATGAATTGTTGGCAGCTGCGCATGATCTGCTATTGGACTGATATAGTGTGTTTATACATCTGAACTAAAAAGGAATGTTGATGGAGTTGAATGTTAAATTTCACATGACATAATGGCCACATATAGTGTGATGGAGCATGTATCATGCTTACTGACCAAAATGATATGTCAAAGAAAATCAGTTTCTTCTCTTTGTTCTTTTGGTTATATATTTGATATTCTGATAAGTCATTTCTTTAGTTCCAGTGAGGATTTTTTTTTTCTTTTGAAAAAAAACTTGTAGGAGTTCTACGACCAAATTTCTTATATAACAAAACTTAGGTACAGTACTTTAAATGAAAACAGATGAAATAGAAAACCAAGAATAACCAGTAGACCTCGGATCAGCCCCACCATTATTCCTCCCACAAATCTCACTGTCTTTCAATATTTTCTTTCCATATTCTCTTTCAAGTTCCAGTAAGGAATATTGAAAGAAATTATTTCGAGGTGATACTTTCTATTAAATTCATTTTTAAGCTTGTTTGTAGATCTTTTATAAAAAAAGGTTGTCAGATATTGTCATTTCAATAGATATGACTGCCCATTTCTGCATGATATGTTTTCATCGTTCTTGGAAAATAATAGTTCCACACAGGTGTCCACAATACGGTCGATAGTCTTATGTATTGTAGTTCTTTCCAACAAATAACAAAGCACAATAACACAGAGAGGCAAGCATCTTCATCATAAATTTGCATTTGGATTTCTATTTGTCTGAATTCTGAAGCTTCACAGTTGTTTTCCATTCCCGCCCTGGAGTTTCTGCTGGATGCCAAAATAGTGTTCGTTTTCATTATATTTGTTGATCAAACTGTTGAACATGCCTCGGTTAGTTAGGGTTACATGTTGGTAGGGTATGCTATAACTACTCCTTGGTTTGCACTCGGATTTGATTTTCTGATTTCAGACAATTCTAGGGTTCTCTCTCTTGAGGAACTGATTGTTTCTGAAACTGTTCAACCGAGATTGCTATCTGTTATGTACAGTGTTCACTGTTTGGTGTATAATTTATCTATGGTTTTGTCATGAAATAGCATTTTCCAGAAAGACAACCCTCAATGTATGTGTTTAAAGTGAATGCATTGGTTTTCCCCACCTCCTCTGCACTTTGCAATGCATGCCCCTGTACAACCCCACAATAGCTCAGGGTCAGTCATCTTAAGGGATTCATGTTGTTTACCTATAGGTGCTAATTTGGTTGAATATGTATTTTTAGTGACTACCATAGTGACTAAATATACATGCATGACCAGAAAGGAGACTGATTTTGAATTGTTCAGTACCTTCACCCCACTGGGAATTTTAGATTTTTTTATAACCTACATAACATGAGTAACACATGCTTTTCTTCTTTTTTTTCGAGGAAAAAGTAGACAAATGCTACCACGATTTCAGTGCTACAAAATCGAAGTTACATATGGGTAAATTGTTAAAAACCGGAAGTTAAAAGCAACACAATATGTGCATGACTTAGTGTGTGTAACCTGATTAGCCTTTTTTTCTTATGTTTATGTCAATGGTTGGAAGAATGCTAACTTGCCAAGTACTAGGAACTCGAACTCAATTTTAATGCAAAAGACCATCAAATTTGCATGGATAGCAATAGCTGTGAGGCCTGTCTTGTGAGTCTGTTGCAGGAAATCTTTTTTCCTGACATATTAGATTGTGATGCTAATGCTCAATGTGATGGTAACTCATTGAGGACCTGTATCCAACTGGAATAGAGCATATATTTTGATATGCCAACATTAAAAGGAATATTTTAATCATGTATTTTATCAAGATTAGTTTATTAAGTATTTAATCTTTATGAAATTTTGGATTAATTGTTTGCCATATTAAAAAAATTCTGCTTCAAATAAAAAGTTGTTTATATGCTTTGGTACAATTGGATTCAATGCTAGTAACAATGGACGTTCCTCTACCTGTTACTTGATCCATCAGAGAAGTTTTATCCCTGAAAACTGGTTTTTCATTGTTTCAGTTATATCATAACGGTAATCATTATTTGTGCTTTTGGCTTTCATCAAGTCACCAACAAAACAGATCCCTGCCTTATAACCTGGAATTTCAGTTCCCTTTTTTTCTTCACATGCATTCTTTTGGAGGCATTTTTCACAATTTGCAATGGCATGGTGTTACTAGTGGTATTACCACATAATGTCCTTCATGATCCTTTTAGGTAGTGACTTACAGAACATGTGCTAAAACTGGTTGCTCAGAGTTGAGCAGATGATCGCTTACCACATGGCTGTCCATTTGGGCTCCTTCCTTTTGGATCATTTATCCATGAAGTGTGTCTTGTAGAATGACACACTGCATCTAGCAGCACAGAAGTATAACAACACTGAATATGAGTGAGCTTTAATCTTAGTATGTGTTAAAAACTTTTGGTTTTGTAGAGCAAATTAATTACACAGTCTATTGCCACATGGGCCACATAATTGCTTTAGGTAGTTGTTTCTGTGATCATGGTATTTATGCCATACAGTGTTCCATGTTGAATAACGCTGTCGATAGGAGGATTATAGCAAAACTGCTTAACATATGTTCACAACTTCACAGTTCACATTCATCTATTATGCTTCCCAGATGGTTGTAATATATTCAGATATCTTTTCTAATATCATCTGATTTTAGGAAGATGGTGTCAATATGTTATACCATAATTGGTAAACTACTAAAGGTTATAAGATAATCAAAGAAGCAAAAAACAATAAAAAAAAAGGTTGAGTGGGGACATAAGATTTGTTCTCAGCTCAGCCCTTCTCATGCCTAATAATGGCTTGTTCCACTACAAATAAAACTCTCCATCTGTATGTGGATTCTTTCTGCTCAGGATTTGGACAAGAAAATCTTTTATATTGCATATTATACTTGTCCATGCATTCTTCAGTTTTTCATTTCTTATGTTCCATACAGCCCACCACACAGTGTAAGAAAAGCACTAATATTTTTTCTAATGTCATTGAAAGTACTATTTAATTAAGGAAAATGTTAACACTGCCCCGCCTGTTGTCCGCTCACATTTTGACTTTCATTTTAAAAAATAATATACTCATCTAATGAAGTATATGCTTGTATTAAAAAAATGAATATATACTCCATCAAATTGTATGGATCCATTTGTAGAAAATGTGAAAATTTTCTAAAGAGAGAGATATTTAGTCTAAGTAGGTATATAGCTCATTGGACAGCCATAGAGGTATATAGGATTGCAGGTGCCAGGCGGGGCTATAAACAGGATTGTGTGTAATGGTGCCCTTTTATTAATTCTGACAGCCTATTATGTGGAATAAAGTTATTTGGATGTTAATGGACCATAGTTACCATGATGGTCCTTGAATCATACTCTGCTGTATAGAAATTATTGGCTTTCTGTTTAGCTTGTGCTTGCTGCATTTTTACAAAACCTCTAAATCCAACAATTTCCTCTCTTATTACTATGGCAGTGCAAAGTATGTATGCAGACATTCATCTGTACTACGTCGGAGGTGAAGTGCAGGGAACATGCGGAAGCGAAGCACTCCAAGGTGGACGTGTACCAGTGCTTCCCTCATCTCCAGAAATAACAGTCTAAACATGGGGAGTAAGGACTCAATATGGATATTAATACTCGATTTCCTCTCACTGGGTCTCAATATATCCGATCCAGACTCATTATGTTTTGTGAAGTGTACCATGGTGTGCTGTTTCGATCTTTGAATGTTGCAACTGTCTGTGTTTTGTTCTCTCATGTGAACTGGCTGTGTTTGGGTCTCTAATTGTGTTTGCTCATGTTCTCGACAATATTTCTACGTGTATGTTATAAAGGGTTCGTTAGCCTGGGTTATGTTGTGCATAGGGTAGATGTTAAATGTTCATCATTTAAGCACTTTTGTTTTCAGCATAAGCAGAACAGGGAATTGAAGTGTCATCTGGTCAGAAAGAACACCATCAGTTATACAGTGGGTGTGAAAAGCTAAGCTAATGCTACACCTGTCCTTGGATAAAGTACTGTGAAGACTTCGTTCCATATTTCGTAGGATGATTAAACTGATGCTAACTGAACAGAAGTAGAATTGACCGCCAAAAAAACTGAACAGGAGTAGAATTGAATAGGGTGCCCAGATGTACTTTCTACCATGGTAGGTGGTTTGGGATTTTAGGTGGTGGTTATTCGTTCGGATATATTAATATTTGTGTCTCATCTTAAATATTTTCGATACAATATTAATATTTTAATTTTGATTTTTGTGGACAATTGATTTGTTTAAATATTTACAATATATAACTCGAACATATATAATTTTGTAGATGTTGGATTGTATTTTTTATTTGGAGCAAGTATATTGATAGGGGGGTTATATGCTCACCTTACATAATGAGAAAACCACCCATGATTAATAGTGTATTGTTTGATTTATGCACTCTAGAAATTAAAGAAAAACCATCATTATCAATCACACCTCATTTTAAACCAAACTCACCTGTATTGTTTGACTAACGTAGTGTTGACCGATGTGACATATATCGACAATTCTTGTGTCAAAATAAAAAGTTATACAGGTATTTTTTATTATAATATCAAATTATATTTTGAAATCAGAAATGAAATTGTGTAGTTATTTTTTTCAAAAAAAAAAAAACTCTCCACGAACAAATAAAAATTCAGATAACTCTTTTATCTTTTGCCATAATTAATCTCTGGCAAAATAATTAAAACCAAATCACTCATGTATTATCGTTTAATAAAATAATTCAAAGTTGTACAGAATCTACGGGTTTGGTCTAAAAACACGTTCCCCGCACGCACCAAACTTTTCCACGAGATGGTGGGTCCCACCGAACCAAAATCCAAAAGCAAAATTTGAAAATAATGACAAAACGCGTTTCAAAGTTGGAAAAAAAATAAAATAGGGGCGGACCAAAAATACAAAAAGCCCTTCACGCTGACGGCGTGTGCGTGTCCTTCACTTCCGCCAAAAATCTTTTTGACCGACTTTCCTCAGAAAAACCTGACAAACGTTGACCGTCCAAACGTTGTCCCCCCCCCCCCTTCTGTGTCCCTCCGAAACTCCACATCTTAACCGGCTTTTCACTTCATTCCAGATAGGGGTGCAACTTTAATTAGTATGCTATATTGGATCTAAACCGAAGTAAACCCATTTTTTTTTGGGTTTGGATCAATAGATTTTTTATTTGATTTTGTTTGGGTATGGATTGAAAAATTATTAAATAAATTTAAGGTTATTTAGTTTCCACCCTTCTAAAACATGCAAATTATTAGTTATAAGCCCCCTTAAAATGTTATCAGACTTCGTAAAAAACCCTACAGTCAAAAACTAACTATATTAGAAGAATATTCATCTCAACATATGTATATTGTCCATTTTACCCTCTTAAAGATTTCTTAATGGGGAGGGAATGGACAATATACATATGTTGAGATGAGATATTCTTCTAATATAGTTAGTTTGTTGACTGTAGGGTTTTTTTTACAAATTTTGATAACATTTTAAGGGGGTTTATAATAATATTGTGTTTTGGAGGGGATTTTTAATAATTTGCATGTTTTAGGAGGAGTGGAAACTAATTAGTTTCCACCCCTCATAAATTTATTTTGGTTTGAATTTAGTTTTACTTCATAAAAAATCGAATTAATTGAACCAAATTAATTCATATTCATTTTTATGTCATTATTTTACATTAAAATTTATATGTTGTTATATCATTAATATTCATAAAAAAATGAATACACTAATAATCTAAAAAAAACTCTAACCAACCTAAATTGATAGGAAAAAAATTATATATATATTTTCTTAATTGTTCGGTTTGGTCCAATTAGGTTTGGTTTAACTAAACAATGTTCAGTTCGATTTGATTTTGGATTTTCGATTTGGTTATCGGGTTACATGTGATTATAGATTGATTCAATATGAATTTGTAAAAAACCGCATCAAATCAATTGATTTGCACCCCTAGTTCCAGGCAACAGCTCCTCCATGGGATATTTCAAACTCAAGTTTCTCATTTCACATAATCTACCATAATTAGATTTTAGAGAATTCTCAATCAGAGTAACTAAACTGTTTCTTAAGATTCTATATCATGTTCATTTTGAAAATTTCAGAGCAAATTTTTCTTTCCACAAATTAATAAGAATTTTATTTTATTAGACTAAATTATCAAACTAATCCAAAATATTCATTACATGTCCATTCAATTTTGAACACATCACAAATTTTTAAAAATGTGTTTTCTTTTATACTAGAATTTTCAAATCGATCCTAAATCTTTTGTGTTGGTCTTGTTCAATTTAAATACAGTTATTTTTAGTTAATTGGTACAATGTAAATTCCTTGATATGAAAAATAATGCAATCTAAAAGAACATGGAGAGATGTAAAATACTAATAAAATTATTTACTGACTCAGAAGTCACAACTACCCGCCTCTTAAATCCTATAAACAAACACCGCCATAGCATCAGACCACACCCCCATTTGTTTTTTTTTTAAAAAGAACACCTTTCACTCCTCCTCCTCATCCTCCTCTGTTGTTCTCTAATGGCTTCTCTCCGATCAAAGCTTCCTTTTCTCTCCTTCTTCTTCTTCTGTTTCTACGTTTCCCCTTCCATCTCCACCAACTCCGAAGGTCTCCCCTCTCTCTCTCTCTCTCTAAAAATTCAATAAAGATCTCGCTTTCTCTCTCTCTTTTACGAGCTCTTCATCTCTGTTTCGCAGGGAACGCACTTCACGCGCTTCGGAGCAGGTTATCGGACCCGACGAACGTGCTTCAGAGCTGGGACCCGACCCTCGTTAACCCCTGCACCTGGTTCCACGTCACCTGCGACGATCACAACCGCGTCATCCGTCTGTGCGTCTCTCTCTCTCTCTCTCTCTCTCTCTCTCTCTCTCTCTCTGATCAAATCCTACGTTTCTGGACCGTCCGATTGATGGGTCCTTCATTTCTCTCTTTCCAGGGATCTCGGCAACTCCAACATCACCGGCAGATTGGGTCCCGAACTCGGCCAACTCCAACACCTCCAATACTTGTAAATTTTTTGATTGCTTGAATTCTTGATATGGGTGGGTTGGATTGGGGGGTTTTGATTGGTTTTGATCGCGTTTTGGGTGAAAAAACAGGGCGCTTTACAGGAACAACTTCGAAGGGGAGATCCCCGAAGAGTTGGGGAATCTGAAGAACCTCGTCAGCTTGGATTTGTACGAGAACCATCTCCATGGAGAGATCCCCAAATCTTTGGCCAAATTGAAGTCTCTTAGGTTCTTGTAAGTATTACCCACTTAAAAAGATCTTGTCTTTTTATTTGGGAAAGTTTGGGTTTTTCTTGAAATGAAAGATTGGTTTTTTTTTGGGGGGTGATTGTGCAGGAGACTCAATAATAATAGGCTAAGTGGATCCATACCTAGAGAGCTTGCCTCATTATCTAACCTCAAAGTCTTGTAAGGGCAATCTGAATGCTTTTTTTTAAAAAAAAATTGGTTTATTTTTGCATTCTTTTATTGATGGGTTGTTTGAATGAATGTTGGCAGTGATGTTTCCAACAATGATATATGCGGAACCATTCCAATTGAAGGGCCATTTGGGAGTTTTCCGATGGAGAGGTAGTGATTCATTCTTAATTGGCTCGGTTTTTTTACATGATTGATTTTTATTGTTTGTTGGGGTATGATAGTAGCTATTCCAAAAGAGGGGTAATGATAGAAGTGGAGTGAGGCTTTTTATATTATTGGAAGGTATTCAGGAAAGGATTAGAACATAAAATTAAACTTAAAAATAGTCATTTATGTATAATCTTTGGGTTTGAACTGAAAACACCTCTTGGTTTCTGGAGCAGTTTATGACTAGAATAGATCATCAGTTTAATTTGCTCTTTCAAGTAGTGCTAATGGTAACCATAGTCACATAGAACTTGCTCTTCTGTATTTAGTAGTACTTCCGTAGTACATTACACTATCCAAGGTTACTAGTTTGTGTGATTAGTTGATTAAATATTTAAATATTTCTTAAGTGGAAGGTCTTCTTTATTCTTGAAAAAGTCTTAAATTTTCTATTTGCCGTACATTCCTCTGTTAGGGATAAGTGTTGGTGATTGTTGTTTTAGATAATCTGTATGTGTATGGTGAGCAAAGAAACATCCTTTAGTTCTCTGGAGATTAATGTAGCAGCAACAACAGCATTTGGATTGCAGACATGAAAATTTTCAAAAGGGTTCAAGAGCTATGGCAGGTAACTCATCATGAAGTTGATCAACCCAAAAGGATTTACAAATTAGCTCTTTCTATGGAGGAACCCAAGTTGAATATAACCTAGAAGCTTATGTATGGGAGAATGGATTCATGATGGTGATTAGAAGTTGCATGGCAAATTTTTTTGGTGATGAGTACATCTGTGGGTATCATTGATATTTTATTAATCTTATGTATGGTAAGGTTTACCTCGAAGTGGGTGTCCGATGTTCAAGTGTTTAAGCAGTCATTACAAACAGTGGACCTGGCCAACTACACAATTATGATCCCTTTAGATATTTGTCATTTTTTTAAGGAAATAATGTTAAATATAGATTGTGATGAATTAGGCATTGTCTTGATGGATGGATGAGATGAGATGAGATCTTGTTAAGAATGAAGGAGAGGATTCAAAAGAAAACAAGGGAAGGGTGAAGAAGGCTTCTCCCATAATTTCAGTAATCTGAGTGTACAGTTTTAAAGTGAAGGCTTTTGATCACATGTAGGGGCATGATTTTATATTTTAAATTTTTTTGAGGAGGATTTCTCAAAATCCATTTTAGAGGGTGTTTTGACAATAATGAAATTTTCAAGGGTATTAATATGAATGTCTTAGGGTGTATTTATAGTTTTGCATAACCATAACCAATGTTAATGGAATACATATTAAGTATTCTAACTGCAGCTAACAGACACTAACCATAGGGGTACATGCACGACTTAAACATCTGTAAGGGGTATGCTTATATGTTCTATGCTAATAAGGACATTTCAGCACTCAAGGGATTCTATAAGGGTATTAATGCACATACCCCTTTTTAAAAACACAGCACATCCATCTAGCGGATGTTATACTTCTGGCCTTTGGCTGACATTCAGATACCATATTTAGAATTTGTTGTCTAACTAGGATATTGTTGATATTTGTTTAAATATCCCTTTAAAGTTCAACTGCCTATTTAATCGTACCTGATAATTAGTGATGTAGAGCGCTGAAACTAAGTTTTCTTGGGCAAGGCAATTTTTTTTTCCTGATATCATCTGACCATCTCAATAAAGTTTCCAGGACTTTTGAGTTGTATTTTGAATTGGACCAGGTGGTAATAATTTAGTGGTGTTGTAATGGGTAGTCCTTTCCCTAAGCACCTCTTCTCTTTTCTCTTTCTTTAGTTGCTTTGCCTTTTTGGCATTATTTAAACTCGGTGATCCCTTGTCTCCTTTGTTAGAGGGGCTTTATGATAATATAGCTCCCACCTTTCTTTAAAAAAAAAGTGATAATATGACATCAGGCTAGATGATGATAAATTTTCATCAATTATGTAAACAAGAGGCGTGAATTTCTTGTTGGATTAGAAAGCAACTAGTATTGTTACCTCTGTATGGACAATTATGGCTGGAAGGGTCTTGATTGTGAGTTCACCATTCTCAAACATTTATTAGACCATGTTTCATCAAGATGTTTCTTTTTCCTATTAAGGTTTAATAAAAATCTCCTACATGCAGACATGGTCCAGTAACTAACTACCCAAGTTAGTAAATGGTCACACCATAAAATTGATAAAATGGTGGGAAATTCATGGAGCAGATAGTACTGGTTATTTTGCTCCAAAATAGTCAGAGTCTGAATCATGTGCAAGAATAACTCTAGATGGATTCAACATACATGTTTTATGGGATATAATTCGTTTGGACTAGATGAATGGAAGAGAAAGGATATTGAATGAATTATAGCTTAATAATGCTTGTGACCTTTTGCCTGAAATTCTGTAGAATGCAGTCCTTATCTTCATTCACTTGGAAAGATTTTGCTTGGAAAAAGAATCGTCCTTAATTAGATGCTTTTGAGAGTACATATAGCTTTGATCATGGTTGAATGTATAATATTTCATTATTGAACAATCTTCCACATGATTGTCCAAATCAAAATCAAATTGTATGCTCTAATTATGCAGTTTCGACAACAATAGCCGACTCAACGGTCCGGAGTTGCAAGGATTGGTGCCATATGATTTTGGATGTTGAATTGACAAAAACTACTACAGCTGCAAGGATTGCCCCATCAGTGATCTTAAATTAACATGGTTTGTATACTGTCATACAAAGGTTGTGTAATAGTGTGTCATAGGCTTAACATTGCTCCTCATGTTAAAAGAAGCACAAACTTATGCTTGTTAATGGCATGGAATAT